>JARQOC010000006.1:293795230-293892089 GCA_033576535.1 Allobates femoralis
AATTGTTAATTTTAAAAGGAATCTGTCACCAGATTTTCGCTACCCCCACCTAGAGCAGTTAATATACTTCATTTGGGGATTTGTTTGTGTGTACTACAATAATCATCAAAACAAACTACATCCCATATGGACAGGACTAATCGCACCTTAGGTACATGAATCCAGTTGTAAACAAGCACGATCAAATGTCCAATTATTGCAAAAAACAAGTGATTTTTAATGACCGGTAAAAACAGGGATTACAACCACAGTACAAGCAGCAATGTGGCAGGCTGACCACTATTTAGGCTGCTTGTCACGGTTTGAATCCCCGAAAACCTTGTCTATCTTGTATCTATCTATGTTTTTTTTTTTTGCAATAATTGGACGTCCCCATCTAGAGCAGTACGATGTAGGGGCAGAGACCCTTATTCCAGTGATCTGTCATTTACTGACCTCTTGCAGTTATTTTTGATCAAATCACTGTTTTATCTGCTGCAAATGAACCACTGCCCTGAATATCGAGCTCTGTAACCCAGCCTACACCATTGATTTTCAGCTTTCTGTGTACACTGTGCATAGGCAGAAAGCTGAAAATCAGAGCTCATTAATATACTTGGTTACCTGGGTGCAGGTTTACTAGTCCTTTAGTGAAATCTTTTGCTGATAAAACAATGATTTTTATCAAAATACAGCAAGCCGCCTAGGAAGTGACATCAGGGAAATCAGGGGTTTTGCTACCTAATTTGAGAGGAACATTACGTAGGGGTAAAGACCTGGTGACAGATTTGCTTCAAGGTTGGAAACACACAGACCGAGCGAAAAGTGAGTTACTCTCACAAGTCTCGGATCATTCCCCTGTCACGACCCCTGCCTCTTTGGACAGGATACTGTCAGTGGTATGTTTTTCTATGTAGCTCCATTGCTCCTGTCCAGAGAGAAGGGGGCCATCCCGGGTGAATGATCAGAGACTCGTGCGAGTAACTCTCATGTCACTCGGACAGTGTGTTTCCAGCCTAAGGCCAACCTACTCCTAATGAGCAAATATATATTCTTATTCTTATTTATGCAGAAGGTAGATCATCTTGCCGATGTTATATCCTCCAGAATAGACCGCCACATAGACAGCATGATCTGTTCTACATGTTATAAAGTCACAGACACTATAACACACCAGGCCCACATTTAGGATTTTCTGTCTATTGAGTAGTCGACATCATGACCAGCATCTATGAATACTTATCAGGACAATTCATCTCACCATTTCTTTCTTTTCTTCTCAAATGATCTATCACCATTTATGAGGACACAATGAGCTTTAGCCTCGCTGTTTCTGCCAGAACATTATCCAATTCAATCCTACACCAATTTTTGATGAAGACTGACCTAATTTTCTATTACATAGGACTGAATTGGAAAGAGAGTATAAATCTCCTGTCATTGTCCTCTGTTTTTCCGGGGTCTATTACAGGATAAGTACATTGATGAGGGTAATAGTTTGGAATGGCGATGCAATGTAATTTGCAGACTTAGTCATGTGCAATCAATGACCATGAGTTCAGTATAATAATAATAACAATAATCTTTATATAGCGCCAACATATTCCGCAGCGCTTAACAAATCAGATTCATTTACAAACAGTCATAAGAAACCGTTTTGGAAATCACAATAATTGAAAAGCAAAAAATAATGATGACCCTGCTCACAAGAGCTTGCAATCTACAATATACATTTTACTGCATCCTGGGGGTGAGATGGGACAGACATTATAATTTATTGATGTTATACTAAAGGCCACTTTACACACACCAACTTGTCTGTCCAACTTCTGAACCAATCTCTGGTTGCAGTGAAATCATGGACACATTGCTCCATTTGTACACAGCCACAAAATAGAACAATGTGTCCATGATTTCACTGCAACCAGAGATCTGTTCAGAAGTTGGTCACAGAAGTTGGTGTGTGTAAAGCGGCCCTAAGAGAAAGAGCAAATCCATTTATAACCAAGCCGGTATAGTGCAACGCGTTCATCCATTATAAAGGTTATCACTCTGCATATGAAGGGATCACTGCCATAGAGCCATGTTTATGAGATTACATAGTATAAATAACTGATAAAAGATTTGAGAATCAGGCTGTAGAACTAAAGAATAGGTGAAAGTGTAACTGTTAACTTCATAAATTAACAGTACACCTGAAAATCAGCAAATTTGTAATATATCTTATTAGACAAATTTGATTCTTTTTCCTTCTAGACTGATTTTCATCATCACTCAAATCATGGGTAAAATCTATAGTCAACACAGACACATTTTCACAATACTGAGAGAGATGACAATTGGTAAATTATTACTAAACGGTAGCGTGGAAATACCCCTTACCAGTAATCATCTGGTGAGAGGATGTTGTGGGGGAGAAAAGAAAAGAGTGATTCAGTAAGTCAGTAGTTGCAGTAGTTGGTTGTTAATGAATAGACAGAAAGTACTGAATATGGGTCTGGTGTGACTTTATAACATGTAGAATGGCGTATGTTGTCTATGTGGTACATAACATCAATGGAAGATGATCCTCTTTCTGTATGAAGAATAAAGGGACATATCCGCTCACTGAGAACAGGTGTAGGCTGCTCTTAATACATCATTTCGTGAGACACATGTGTAATCCTAGAGCAATCTCTTTCTTGTAAGGATTAAAAGTATGGCAAGAATTCATCTCCTATAGATAAACCTACCATTAGTTCAATGTGTTTCTTTCTATATCGCCAGTAGGGATGTGCTTGCTTCATCGGGTGTTAACGAGCGTAATGATCTAGGAGCATTTCTATAATATGGTCCGCATCCGGAGAGTGATCACCGGGCACCACGGGACACAAAAGGGGCTGTTTTAATTCTTTTAGACCTGATGTGTCCACCTGTGGGATTCTGGATTGCGGTGTTGCTCGCCGCACAATAGACAAAACTACTTGGCTTATATATGTAGAAGAAAGGAGGGCGGCACTCACCGGTTTGCTGATCTTTCTGTATTCATACAATCCAACTGGCATTGGTACGGTGTGGTTACAGCGGGGAGAGGGAGTGGGGAATTGGCGGACGACTGCTCGCTGTTTCGTGGTAATTACTGCTTCAACGGGTCCAGTTCTCCTGGTCAGTACATTTAGGGTTAGATGACCTTTTCTTTGTTCTTACCTGTCATTCATTTCCATACCTATCTTCTAGGCTAGTCGTAGCAGCCTGCAAAAATGTCCAAGCCGATCTGAAACGTGGGAAGCGTAAAGAAGATGCTTGGAACAAAAACTCTGTGGATCTGGTCCGGGCCACTGATGTAAGACCAGGACTAACCCTCTTTACACCCTATCTTTAAGCCAGATATTGGTTTTCTTACTCAAATAATATGTTATTTTCCTTTAATTTCCAGGCACACTGTCATTATGTGGTCGTGAAACTTTTTGTAGACAAGTTGTCTGAGGTCTTGGATGTGGCTGCCGTTCGGATCTTGAGCTCGCTCTGTCTCCTCTACACGCTGCATGGAATCAGCCGAAATACTGGAGACTTTCTGCAGGTTTGTACGCAGGAGAATCCTCCATGTGGGTGGACAAAAAGGGGCAAGTGAGGCATTCTTGAAGATTAACTGGTGCACAAGCTATGGTACTGGGGCCACATGCTCCCTACAATACCATTTTGTGCGTCCCTCAGACTGTAACGTACGGTTATATTCACTCTTTCCATTGTTAATCTTACTTAAAATAAATAATAGTTTGCTGAAGTGTACATAGCTATTGTGTATACCTATATAATTGAATGCCAGGTAACATGGGATTAATGGCATTTTTCCTCTCCGCAGGCCGGCATCATGGCACCTTCCCAGCTGGAACATATACAGCAGCGGATTAAGGATTTGTTGGCGGTAGTCCGACCTAATGCAGTAGCTCTGGTGGATGCATTTGATTACACAGACACTCAGCTGGGCTCTGTGCTCGGAAGATATGACGGAAATGTTTATGAAAACATGTTTGAATGGGCAAAGAAGTCACCCCTGAATAAAACACAGGTAGGGGACTTTTCCACAAACTCTAAATTTGCTGTATAATTACTATTTTAGAGGTTTGAGGTCTCTGGTATCTTTGGGTGGTAAATAGGTTAATTGTAAATAACTATGGCGCTCTGGGTTAATTAATGCTCGGAGGTCTGTGGTGGGTTAGGATGGTGAAAGAGCAGGGACCTAACTAGAAGGCTGTACTACATAGCAAATGAACATTTAGTGTTGGCATACATACTGCAGAGTGGGAGTTCACCAATGAAGGTGTTATACTAATATATATATATACCGTATATATATATATATAATACTGTAGTATCTGCAGAGATCGAGGGCAATAGAGGACAAAGGTTTAATAGTAATTACACTTCTTTTTTCATGAATTGATAGCACAAATGAAGATAAGAAACTACAATATATAACTCGAATTACTGCACTTTCACATTTTTGTATATATTTTATTACATCTTTGTATGAGACAACACTAATGATATGACACTTTGATACAGTCTAAAGTAATGAGTGTACAGCTCGTATAACAATCTAAATTTGGTAAAACTCAACACACAGACTTAATCGCTGTCAACAAAAGTGAGTACAGCCATGAGTACAAGTAGCCAAATTGTGCACAAAGTGTCAATGTTTTGTGTGTCCACCATTATCTTCAAGTACAGCCTTAACTCTCTTGGCCATGGAGTTCACTAGAGCTTCACAGGAGCCACTGGAATCCTCTTCTACGCCTTCATGACGACATCATGGAGATGGTGGATGTTGGAGGTGTTGCGATCCACCACGTTCTGTTTGAGGATGTCCCAAGGATGCTCAGAAGGGTTTACGTCTGAAGACATGCTTGGCCATTCCAGCACCTTTATCCAGAGTTCCTTTAAGATGGTTGTGAGGTGTGTTTAGGGTCGCTAACTTGTTGGAATACTGCCCTATGGCCCAGTTTCCAAAGGGAGGGGATCTCATAGACTGTGAGCCCTCGTGGACAGGGTCCCTGCCCCTCCTGTACCTGTACGTCCTGATCGCCTAGATTTAGTGTACTTGTTCTTGTCTCCCTCATCCTCATGTAAAGCGCCATGGAACCTAATGGCGCTATATAAATAAATAATAATAATAATAATTATCCTCTGCTTCACTATGTACAATACATGTGAGCATTCATGGTCCCCACAGCTGGCAGCACTCATACAGCCCCAAGCCATCACACTATCATGACCATGCTTGACTATAGGCACAGTGTTTGTACTTCTCACCTGGTTGCACACTTGACACCATCTAAACTATATAGGTTTATCTTGGTCTCATAGGACCACAGGACATGGTTTCAGTAATCCATGTCATTAGTATGCTTGTCTTCAGTAAACTGTGGACCTCCTTGTTCATAATATATAGAAGTAGTTTCCTTCTGGGACAACAGCCATGTAGACCAATTCGTTGTAGTGTGCAGTCTGAAGGCTGAGATGCTGTCCTCCCACACCTTTAACCTACCTCTGCAGCAATGATACATCTACTTTGAAAAGACAACCTCTGGATATGTCGCTGAGCGCATGCATTCACCTTCTATGATCGACCATGGTGAGGCCTGTTCTTAGTGGTACCTCTCTTGTTAAACCACTGTACTGTCTTGTCCACATGCTGCAGGTCGTTTTCAGGGTGTTGGAAATCTTCTTATAACTTAATACATCTTTATGAAGAGCAACAATTATTTTTTCCACATTTTCAGACAATTCTTTGCCACGAGGAGCCATGTTGAACATGCAGTGAGCAGTATGACAGTGTACGAGCGATAAACGCCAAATTATTCACACCTGAGAACTTGTAACACTAATGAGTCACATGACCCCCAAAGAGTGAAAATGGCTAATTGGGTACAATTTGGTCATTTTCACTTAGGGATGTACTCCCTTTTGTTGCCAGTGGTTTCGACATTAATGGCTGTGTGTGCAGTTATTTCGAGGGCACACCAAATTTACACTGTTATACAAACTGTACACTAACTAATTTACATTATATTAAAGTGTCATCTTTTCCGTGTTGTCCCATGAAAAGATATAAAATATTTACAAAAAATATGAGGTATGGACTCACTGTGTAGTATTAGAAACATTTCACTTTTTTTCCCCTCCACTTTTTTAGTCACTTTTTGATCCTGCACTGATCATTTATTTGATCTGAAAACTGTTTATCCCCTTCATGACCAAGGACGTATAGGTATGTCCTTGGTTGTTCCCCTCCTTTTAATGTGGGCTCATGCGCTGAGCCCACAACTTTTCCCTCACATGTCAGATGATATGTTCAGCCTACATGTACAGCTAACAGGTGCTGGTGGATCAGAGATCTGCCTGCGCCAGTTAATCCATTACATTGTGCTGTCAAACTTAGAGCGTGCTATAGCACACACCAACGGGGATCACACCATTCCCCACTTCCAATGGTGGCCCCATCACATGATCACAGGGTGTCAATAGGTTGTCATGACAGCTAGGGATCAGATGATGACCCATGTCATTGTCGTGACAATCTTCCTGTGAATGTTGGCTGATCGCCGGCGTTCACAGGTGATGATCATTTATGCTGATGCATGGCTGTGTAGCACAAGTGATCGGACACTGCAGGCTTCAAGTACTAGTAAAATCAATAAGAAGTGAAAAAACACGTTCAAATAGCCCCATAGAATATAAAAAAATAAATATACGTATTTAGTATTGCCACATTCAGAGATGCTTGCTCTATCAAAATATAAAATTAATTAATCTGATCAGTAAACTGGGTAATGGGAAAAAAAAGTAAAAATTACAAAATTACAGGGGTTTTTTATCAACACAACATTGCAATAACAGGTGATTAAAACATTGCATCTACACCACACATAATGGTATAATTAAAAACATCAGCTCAGGGACGCAAAAAATAAGCAGTTACACAGCCCCAGATCCCGAAAAATGAGAACGTTATACGATTCGAAAAATGACAAAAAAAAACGCACATTTTTTTGGGACAAAAACAACAAGGCCTCATACTTGCTATATTGACAGAAATATAAAAATGTTATGGCTCTTGGAAGAAGAGGAGAAAAAATGAAAGAAAAAAAAAATTGCCTGGGGATGATGGGGGTTAAAAATTTTTTGGTGAGGGATCTCATTACACCTACTTCCCTTGGAAGTGAGAAGGCAGAAAGGTAAAAGAAGAAAATGCTGAGATCATTAGTGTGCACTGGAGTCCTGGGTTCAAATCCCACCAAGGACATCTGCAAGGAGTTGCATTTCCTTCCCATCTTTGCATGGGTTTCCTCCGAGTAGTACTTATTCCTCCCACACTCCAAAGACATTTATTCGGATAGGGAATTTATATTGAGCGCCCCAATGAGAATAGTGATGATCATGTCTGTAAAATCGCTGTGATATTAATGGCGGCGTATGAGAAAATAAGTGCATGGTGAAAAAGTGGTAAAAATGGAGGATGTAGAAAATTCTGTCTAAACATAGCAATCATACAGATTTGTACAACTTTCATGAACTTTAATACTAGCTGTATACTAGGAGCCTAATGGATTAATTCTACAGCTGTAGTCAGTTCATCTATGCATTGCCTTATTTTTATTCCTATATACTTTATTCTGTTTGGCTGCTAAGTGGCTGCGTGTTATCTGTGTCATTGGTTCTGTATGTAAAATACTGTGGATAAAAGATGCGCAATAGGGTCTTACCCAGAGAAAATTAAAAAAGAATAATTCTAGTGATGCACCCCCAGGCTATGGGGTACTCAGAAACCAGGCCGGTGCTGTCTCTCTGGGGTATCACAGTAGTCGTGACCCAGTCCTGTGGCCTGGGATCAGTCCAAAAAGGGGTTATTTACAAGGGATTTGTCGTGACGCCACCCGGGGTATGTGGTTAGTAGAACCACCGCTGTATTCCTGCTGGGGACGGTGACTTGGGGCAGCGTGGATGGCAAGCCCTCCTCGGGCTGAGGGTCCCCAGGGCATGTGTAGTGGTAATGGATGGGCCTGGTGAGGGATTGCGTTGGGTGTAGTGCACTTACTTCAAAGGTGCAGCTCTCCACGGTGCTGGTTGTCCTGGTATGCAGCGCTAGAAAGCAACAGTCTTAAGGTACCGTCACACATGGCAATATTGCTTGCAATTTCACTGGCAATTTGCTGGTTGCAGTGAAATCATGGACACATTGTTCCATTTGTACACGGCAACAAAATAGAACAATGTGTCCATGATTTCACTGCAATCAGCAAATTGCCAGTGAAATTGTAAGCAATATTGCTGCGTGTGACAGTACCTTTAGGCAGGGATGAGCTTACTGGGTACTTTACTTCGTCTTTCAACAGCAGTTTACACATTTTACAGTTCTTTAGTCACTCTTAAACACTTCAGCACTGCTCCGGGTTACTAGACTGTGCAGCTCAGGTGGCTCCTCCGCGTTGTTCCCTCTAAGTCCCTTCAGGCTCTTTTAGTCTCTCCTCTATTACCTCACCCACGGGTTCAGTCTGGTCGTCGCGGGCTTTTGGGTGAATGTTTCCCTCTCAGACAGGGTCACCAGTCCTAGTATGACCACTGTGTTCTTAGACTGTGGTGGAAATTTAGGCTGCACGTCATAAAGCGCCTGCCCCACACCGGTGTGTCCTGTGATTAGGGTCCTAAAGTGCCCCCGGTCACTTCTACAGAGCCGGCTCTCTGGATGTAGCGGCCTAGCCTCCAGTGTCCCAGGTATGGCTGCGGGATCACCAGGCTCCCTCTGTCAGTCACTGTTTCAGCTCAGAGTTCCTCCAGTCAGCTAAGATGTGTGCGGCTGCTGGGCCCTTGTCCTCCCACCTTCCTTCAGTTGTGGGGTGTCTATGCTTGCGGCTGTAGTGTCCCTTGCCTCCGGCTATGGAGCAAACTTTCTCTCCTAGGGTCTGTTCCACTCAGTATTTTGCATCCTTCAGGGAACCACTCCTCCTGGGAATAACTACCACTGTGTGTTCCCGGGTTTTCTAGTGTTGGTCTCTCCACCCACTTTGTCAATGCTACTCTACACTCCAGCCTCACTTTTCTTAACACCTGCCACACCTTGCCCAACCTAGAGTCCTAGGCGTAGGGTCGGTGTGTGCATCTGTGTGTTTTGCCAACAGTCTTGTCTTACCTGGCTGCACTTCCCTTTGTGGCCTCCTGGTCGCAGGGGCGCCACACTAGCTGTTTGTCAGCTTGCATGGTTGTGTGACACACATCAAGTAGAAAAGGCAGAAAACAGCAGAATTCACGTGGCTTAAGGCAGAGCGAATAAACAGGAACCACAATTAACCTATGGAATAAATCACTGCTGTATAAAGATGGAGGTCCAGGAACACTTATTAATACAATATACCGTATATATCAGAGGGAGGACACCACGGTGCCTGCGGAGAAGCATTGGAGGAGGAGTTAAAACGTTTATTATTTTATTGTGGGAGCCAGTATGGGGTTAAATACAGTGATGTGGGGTTTTGTACTGTCACGCTTCCGGGGGAAGGCGCCCTAGAGTGGACCCACTGGGCCATGGTACCGAACTCCCCTGAGTGAGCTGGTCCTAGTTTAACCAACCCCTATACAGGGATTGTCAGGGGCAAGCCCAGGGGGTCTAAATACCACAGCTGCTAGTACCGGGGGTCGGCTCGTAAGGTTAGCCTATGCTATGGCACAGCTAAGGATTCCGGGTAACGGTACAAGGCTAGGAGAGCAGGTATGGTGCTACCGGGGAAGAGCACAGCTAGGGTTCCAGGTAACTGGGTACAAGGCAAGGAGAGCAGGAATGGCTCTACCGGAGGAGAGTACAAGGAAGGCCTGATCAACAGTCAGCAAGGCAGAAGCAAACTGACTGAATAATCAGGCACCTCCCATCAGTGGAGGTGGCCTGATATACCAGAGGAAGAGCAGCTATTGGTTAAGGGGAGTGTCAGGTTGGGCCGTTCCAGCCCCTAGAGTCACACGGGAGTAGTGCACCACTGATTGGTCACATGAATACGACCATTGCAATGTGCTCATGTGTGAGCCCGGTGGTCAGCTGACAGGAAGGGAACCCGGCGACGGCTCCGAGACACAGTATGCCTGGATGCCAGATGCCTGGTCGGCAGAGGAGCAGAGGATGCCGACCCGGGAGAGGTGAGCTGGGGAGCGGTGCCAGGGGACCTAACATGTACACTTATTCTAATGTAATGTGAGCAGCTCCACCTGTAGGTGATGGACAGGGGGATGCAGTGCATATTACATTACACTAATGAGCGGGACCATGTGACCTCCCGCTGAATCTGAATCACAAAAAACAATCAGAAAAACGTGCAAAAATACTCTGTTAAAAAAGATAAAAACAGTAAAAAGCAAGTGCTACATAAAAAAGTGTTAAAAAACAGGGTATTTAGTTGATACGTTTTTTTGCAAAAAATGTATACGAAGCTGCTCTACCGAACGTCAAGGTAACCCGTATCAGAGCAGTCCCTATCTGTGTGTTCAAAAAACCTGACCATGTGAATAGTTACCTACATGAGCCGGGTCCAGACAGGTCCAGTTTCTGGCACGTACTGACTGCAGAAGACAGCTTTTATGTGCAGGACCCAAAGGGAGTGGTGGGCTGCTCCCTTAGAGCAGCTTCATATACATTTTTTGCAAAAAACGTATCAACTAAATACCCTGTTTTTTATCACTTTTTTATGTAGCACTTGCTTTTTACTGTTTTTATCTTTTTTAACAGAGTATTTTTGCACGTTTTTCTGATTGTTTTTTGTGATTCAGTCTTTTGGTGGTGTGAACAGTGTCCTACAGATCTGTTCACTGTGTGCATGGCTCAATAGTGTCTCTCCCGCTGAATCTGCAGACCTCCAGCCTCCTCCAGGTCCCTATCACCCCCCTACAGCAAATAGGACTGACTCGATTGTAAGCCGAGAGGGGCACTTTTCAGCACAAAATGTGTGCTGAAAAACCCGGCTTATACTCGAGTATATACGGTAGGTGGTTTATGTCTACGCATTTCAAAGTGTATCCTCACTTTTTCAGGAAATCCACCGATCCTTGTTTCTGCATCCGAGCACCCATTATCGGCTGTAGTAATCAGGATGGATCTCTTGTTTAAATGTATTCCATCTAATGTTGCTTCTTTTTCTCTCCCAAGGTTCATCCGTCCTTCCATAAATATCTGAAACCTCTTCAGTCCAAACTGTGATTCATCTTCTACGGAGAAAAGAAACAGGACCAGCACGATTCATTGTATAATTCTTTTTTTTATAAAAAAAAAAAGCCTTCTGTGCAAAGATCTTCTGTCCCATTAATTACCCGGAAGTAATGTTAAGTAGAGGAGTAAGCCTATGGGAATAGTAAAGGCTACTTCTTTTCCATGTACTGCTTAGCATCACTTTTAATTTTCACCAATCGGCCTGTACCGAGTGCCCCCTAATAACATACATGCACTTTTGTCTAAATCTTACCTCAATTTTAAACACGCACCCCACACCCGTCACTTAAGGACACCATGTTGGGGATAATGCGGTCTTTATCCAATAGACATTAATTTATATTTTAAATAGTTTTCTTTTCATTCGAATGAACTGTAAAATGTCTTCAGATTTGTTGGATATTCTAGACAAATGTTAATTACTGTAATATTATTCTATATTGCCCTATGATGTCACCATATTGGAAACTGATGACCTACTAGACCTTGTAATACAATAATAAATGTACCTAATAGTCTGGATTTCTCTGTCGTTATTTCGTTGAACGGGTGGCACTATGTCTGTCTCTACATTATAAGGAATTAAAGACTTTGTCTCTTCATAGACAAAATAAGAAGAGGCAATAAGCTGTGATGTAGTGTTGGGAATGGTATAAGTCCCCGATGTTGATCCTACACTGTGCCATGACACTGCGAATCAGAGAGAGTCTCCATTACATGTTTCCCTGGTTTATGTCCTCTATACACAGAGAGAAACTTGCCAGTCAAGCAGAACCTGTTGAGTAGAAGCCAGTGGCCTTGCCCCTGTGACTAACACGTTTAAAGGATTGTCCCACAAACAAAGTTGATTTTCACCAATAGATCTTGGAATAATAATAATGTCCGCAATTGGAAATGTTTAAATAAAAATTGTTCCTGAAATATGCTGAGATAATCTTACACTACAGCATGGAATAGCAAATAATTCTTGCTTTTGAAAGACAGTCAGACACAGCCATTACACAGTACATAGCAGGGGCACATGTATAAGATTATCTCAGCACAGGAGATGTGGTATGATCAGACCATGTTCCTGTATGGTCAGACCCATCCATTACACAGTACATAGCAGGGACACATACCGTATATACTCGCGTATAAGCCGAGTTTTTCAGCCCAAAAATTGGCCTGAAAAGTACCCCCCTTGGCTTATGCGCGAGTCAGTGCTGTATACCGATGTATACATCGGTACATACCGATGTATACATCGGTATACAGCAGCCCCCGCATCCCCAGTAATGCAGGGCCCCCCCAGCGTCTCTCCGGTCACCTGTAAAGCAAGCTATACTTATCAGTGTCCCGCTAGCATCCGCCGCTGCCGACATCCGCGATCCTCCATCTTCATGCGACTCCTCTTCCTGTTTCTGTGCGCGTCGCCGGCAATAACGTCATTCCCGGCGACGCGCACAGGAAACAGGAAGGAGTCGCATGAAGATGGAGGATCGCGGATGTCGGCAGCGGCGGGTGCGAGCGGGACACTGATAAGTATAGCTTGCTTTACAGGTGACCGGAGAGACACTGGGGGGGGCCTGCATTACTGGGGCTGCCTGTATACTACCGCTGGGGCTGCTATATACCTCTGGGGCCCTGTATACTAACACTGGGGCTGTATATACTACCACTGGGGCTGTATATACCTCTGGGGCCCTGTATACTACCACTGGGGCTGCTATATACCTCTGGGGCCCTGTATACTACCACTGGGGCTGCTATATACCTCTGGGGCCCTGTATACTACCACTGGGGCTGCTATATACCTCTGGGGCCCTGTATACTACCGCTGGGGCTGCTATATACCTCTGGGGCCCTCTATACTACCACTGGGGCTGCTATATACCTCTGGGGCCCTGTATACTACCACTGGGGCTGTATATACCTCTGGGGCCCTGTATACTACCACTGGGGCTGCTATATACCTCTGGGGCCCTGTATACTACCGCTGGGGCTGCTATATACCTCTGGGGCCCTCTATACTACCACTGGGGCTGCTATATACCTCTGGGGCCCTGTATACTACCACTGGGGCTGTATATACTACCACTGGGGCTGTATATACTACTGGGGCTGCGTGTATACTACCACTGGGGCTGCTGTATCTACCTCTGGGACTGGTGTATACCACACTGCTGGGGGCTGTATACTTGTGCTAGGGTCCACCCTCGGCTTATACACGAGTCAATAGATTTTCCCAGGTTTTGGGGGCAAAAGTAGGGGGGTCGGCTTATACACGGGTCGGCTTATACACGAGTATATACGGTATATAATATTATCTCAGTACAGGATATGTGGTATGATCAGACCATGTTACTGTACAGTCCAACGAGGCCATTACACAGTACATAGCAGGGACATATTTAAGAATGCTTTCACATATGCGATTTTTAGAATCTGGCGGAGATCCGTCTCATTTTATTTTTTCTTTTAAAACCAGAATGCAAACTGTATCTGGTTTGTGCCCATTGATTTTCAATGGACACTCTGGCACTTTCGTTTGCATCTGGTTACTGTCAGATCCTGCTGAAATTGATTTTACCAAGCCCAAAAAACATAATATGTAGTGTTTTTTGGGCTTGCTAACAAAAACGTTTACGACCGGATCCGGCATACTGCAGCATGATTTAACATGTGTGTCAATGGGTGCCAAATCCGGTTTTACTAGATCCAGCATGCCTACCGAGCATGCGCGGTAACGTCACACATGTGAAGTTCGGGGTCCGTACCGAACACCTGAGTGTTTGGGCACAGACCACGATCAGGAACTTCACGTGATTAACGCAGTATACTTGCCTGCCTCACTGCAGTGGTAACTTCCGGGTCACGCTCATTAGCCTCATGTTATATTCACTGCATTGGATCCTGAACAGCCAATCAGACATCCAGTGTCTGTGACAGTGTCTATTGTACCCACCCATTGTGCCAGCAACCAATCGCAGACACAATGGGTGGGGCACAACAGCCAATAACAGACGCTGTCACATAAACTGGGCGTCTGTCATTGGCTGTTCAGCAGGCAGTGCAAAGCTGACCCAGAAGTGACTGCAGCGGCGAGACAGATGGGTATAATGATGTAAGCACAGACTTCTCAGTAAGTCCCTGTCTGGGGTTTGTGCCAAACACTCAGGTGTTCAATACGGACCCAAAACGGGCAAATGGATCCGGACAGATGAATATTATAATGGACCGGCATACGGATCCCGTATAATACTGATACGATTTCATCTGATTTGAGGGCAAAAAAACTGTATGTGATCAGATGTGGTTTTTGGCATTCTGTTTAGAGTATGTTTCCTATGATGTGCATCAACATTTTAGAAAAACAATAACGGTAAAAAAAGTGTTATCCATTAATACCTACTGTTGCATATTCGCATCATACCAGTTTAATTCATTTGTATGCACATGTGATTTTACTTCAGGCAATAAGGAGTTATCACAAGCCTTCCTGACTACATGAAGCCAGAGCTGTCAATCATAGAAAATGGGGGTGGGGGTTGATGATGAAGTGGAGAAACCAGCAGGTAGGAACAGTCTAGTGGGAAGGTCTATGAAAGGTTTTCCTCCAGATTTCAGTTTTGAAGTATAATTGAAAGTTTATCATAATCACCTGCTCTACATTATTATCATTAAATAAAAATGTAAACTTTGGCTACACTTTAAATGTTTGGCCCCTCCACAGTGCACCAAGCACATGTACTTGGTTTTAAGTCATTCTATGCTGGCAGAGTTCCTGGGAAACTAGCCATCACCGGTACATCAACACTAAATCATTTATTATATAAACATAGATGGCGGCCCGATTCTAAAGAATTGGGTAGTCTAGAATCCATATATAGTTTATTGTTAAAAAATTAAGAATAATACAATTAATCCATGATATCTATTCATGAACTATGTATAGTTGTAGGATGAATATTATTTTTGGACAATTGAATTATTATATTGTAGGGCTCTTGGTACACCGACTGGTTAATGCTTGATACTCAGTAAGTAGCTTGATTTAAAAAATCTATATTGATATTCTGCGTATCAGCCAGTTTGTGTTTGCCCATCAACCACGTCAAGGTGGCCCTACGTCTCATGGGTCCCTACTCTAACTAATTCCTATTTATGAAGACTAAAAGCTGTTTTAGAGCAGCATTTTTCAGCTATTTGTGGAAGGTGGGGATATAATAAATACAATTTCCGCACTTGACACCTAAGGGCTTACTTGCGACACACTTGCAGCAATTCTGATGCAATGTATATGGAACTTGCGGTTAACCTGCCGTAAATGCGGCACACATGGCCTCGGCAGGTGCACGAAATGCAGCCGCTACAAAACCGCAGGTCAGTGCGGTTTTTGCGGCCGAAACTGCCGTAACCATGTATGTGGCACCTGCCGCAAGTGAACCACAAATTCCATATAAATTGCATGCAGCTTACGGCAAGTGTGCTGTAGATGAGGCCTTAGGCAGCAAGTCACCAAACAATAATGAGTAGTCCACACTGATGAATGCGATTAGTAACCGCATTCATCCACCACCAGAAAATCTGCAAAAAATCAATGCAAAAAATCCGCACAGGAATCACACAAAAAGCTCTCTGTTTATAATAAGTATTTTTTCCAGTTTGTAGCAAGTGCTATCAAAAAAGTATCAAAAACAGGGCTATTGGTCTGTACGTTATTTGCAAAAAATTGTGCAAGTGCAGATAGTGTTTTTTTTTGTTTTTTTTTTCCACCAAAACTTCCACAAATAGCCGAAAAATGCTGATGTTAAAGCTAAATCTATAATTTTCTATCTATATGAAACTAATCTATCTATATGTACAGAACACAACTTTTTGCTCGACTGCCGCTTATCAACAACATGCGCTCCATTGAGCCTGAATACAGCAGTTGGTTGCTTCGACTGGGAAATGGACAGCTGTCAAATGAAGATAACCTTGGAGACGATGTCTTTGAAATTCCTCCAGACATGGTGTGCACTGGCTGTTTAATCACTGATATTTTTGGAGATAAACTTTCTATTGATGTAAATGACACCGAGAGCATAAATATTGCGGCTTCTCATGCTATTTTATGTCCAAAAAATGAAGACGTTGAGAAAGTCAATTCTAATGTCATAGATCGCTTGCCAGGTGACTATAGTGAATATATCAGTGATGATTCCATCGATCCTGATGAAGCTGATGACCTCGACCAATACCCAGTGGAATTTTTAAATTCACTAACACCAACTGGAATGCCTTCTCATCGGCTAAAACTTGAAGTTGGCACCATTGTCATGTTATTACGAAACATCAACACAAAGAAAGGTCTCTGCAATGGTACTCGGCTGATTGTCACTGCGTTACATGCCAATATCATACAAGCTAAAGTAATTAGTGGCTCAGCAGCAGGAAATGTGGTATTCATTCCACGAATTGATTTGTGTCCATCAGAGACTGGATTACCTTTCAAATTACGACGTAGACAATTTCCGATTAAGCCAGCATTTGCAATGACCATTAATAAATCCCAAGGGCAGACCCTCAATTGAGTTGGGATATATCTACCAGAACCAGCATTTGCCCATGGTCAACTCTATGTTGCATTTTCCAGAGTCAAATAGCGTTGCAATGTCAGGGTCAAAGTGGTCAATACACCACTTCAAGGACAATTACTGCCTCATAGTCCCAAAGTTTTTACACGAAATACTGTGTATAAAAATGTTTTAGTTTAAAATTTTTTTTTTTTTTAGTTTAGTTATAGATATATTTAGTTTAGTGATAGATACAAAAAAGAGAAAAAAAAAAACTGCACAGCACACACAGACCAAATGTGAACTGGTGCCAGCAAGGACGCTGGGTCAAATACCGTATATACTCGCGTATAAACCGAGTTTTTCAGCCCAAAATTTGGGCTGAAAAGTCCCCCCTCGGCTTATACGCGAGTATATACGGTAATCCGTATATATACAGCAGCAGCCCTGGAGGTATACAGGCCCCCCCATCAAGCTCCAGGGCCCCCCCCCCCCTTGCGCGGCAGCCTGTAAAGGAAAATCATACTTATCGCTGTCCTGCCGCTTGCCGACACACGATCCCGGGCTTCAATCCGCGTCTTCTGTGGTCGCGGGCAATGACGTCATTGCGCGCGACCACAGGAAGCCGGAAAACGCGGATTGAAGCCCGGGATCGTGTGTCGGCAAGCGGTGGGACAGCGCGGGACAGCGATAAGTATGATTTTCTTTTACAGGCTGCCGCGCAAGGGGGGGGGGCCCTGGAGCTTGATGGGGGGGGCCTGTATACCTCCGGGGCTGCTGTAGCTGTATACAGCCCTGGGGCTGCTGTAGCTGTATAGTACCCCTGGGGCTGCTGGTGGCTGTATAGTACCCCTGGGGCTGCTGGTGGCTGTATACCTGTGCTGGGGTCCACCCTCGGCTTATACACGAGGCAATAGGTTTTCCCAGGTTTTGGGGGCAAAAGTAGGGGGGTCGGCTTATACACGAGTATATACGGTAACTAGAAAAAGTTCTCTGCAGCACTCAGTTACTACCAATGACGTACAAATGCTAACAAGCTATATGTATATGAGAAAAAAGTTTAAAAACTTACCGTATATACTCGTTTATAAGCCGACCCCCCTACTTTTGCCCCAAAAATCTGGAAAAACCTATTGACTCGTGTATAAGCCGAGGGTGGACCCCAGCACAGGTATACAGCCCCCAGCAGTGTGGTATACAGGCCTCCCCAGCCTACAGCAGCCCCAGTGGTAGTATACAGCAGCCCCAGTGGTAGTATACAGGAGCCCCAGCAGCCCCAGTGGTAGTATACAGGAGCCCCAGCAGCCCCAGTGGTAGTACACAGCAGCCCCAGTGGTAGTATACAGGAGCCCCAGCAGCCCCAGTGGTAGTATACAGGAGCCCCAGCAGCCCCAGTGGTAGTATACAGCAGCCCCAGTGGTAGTATACAGGAGCCCCAGCAGCCCCAGTGGTAGTATATAGCAGCCCCAGTGGTAGTATACAGCAGCCCCAGCAGCCCCAGTGGTAGTATACAGCAGCCCCAGTGGTAGTATACAGGAGCCCCAGTGGTAGTATACAGCAGCCCCAGCAGCCCCAGTGGTAGTATACAGCAGCCCCAGTGGTAGTATACAGGAGCTCCAGCAGCCCCAGTGGTAGTATACAGCAGCCCCAGCAGCCCCAGTGGTAGTATACAGCAGCCCCAGTGGTAGTATACAGGAGCCCCAGCAGCCCCAGTGGTAGTATACAGCAGCCCCAGTGGTAGTATACAGCAGCCCTAGCAGCCCCAGTGGTAGTATACAGCAGCCCCAGTGGTAGTATACAGCAGCCCCAGCAGCCCCAGTGGTAGTATACAGCAGCCCCAGTGGTAGTATACAGCAGCCCCAGTGGTAGTATACAGGAGCCCCAGCAGCCCCAGTGGTAGTGTACAGGAGCCCCAGTAATCCAGGGCCCCCCCAGCCTTGCTCCGGTAACCTGTAAAGTAAAATATACTTATCACTGTCCCGCTGCCGTCCGCGCCCGCCGCTGCCGACATCCCTGATCCTCCATCTTCATGCGTCTTCTTCCGACTTCCTGTGTTCGGCGCCGGCAATGACGTCATTGGCTTCGACGAACAGAGGAAACCGGAAGAAGACGCATGAAGAGGGAGGAGCGGGGATGTCGTCAGCGGCGGGCGCGGACGGCAGCGGGACAGTGATAAGTATATTTTACTTTACAGGTTACCGGAGCAAGGCTGGGGGGCCCTGGATTACTGGGGCTGCTGTGGCTGCTGTATACCGTCACTGACTACGCGAGTATATACGGTACGTTTTTTAAAAAAACTCAAAAATCTTATCTCTTTATTTCTGAAGTTCTTGGTACATACATTGGCCAATGTCTGTTTGCTCATCGACTGCGACAAAGTGACTTCAGATCCGATGAGTCCTATCGCTGACATCCCTGTCCTCCTTGTCCACCCCCCACTTCTCAGTGGGCAGACTCCATCTTGACCCTAGATCACCTGTGGTCAATGAGGGTGCAATTGCAGCAAAGAGGACAGGGATGTCAGCGATAGGACTCATCGGATATGAAGTCACTTTGTCGCAGTCGATGAGCAAACAGACATTGGCCAATGTATGTACCAAGAACTTCAGAAATAAAAAGATAAGATTTTTGAGTTTTTGGAAAAAACGTAAGTTTTTAAACTTTTTTCTCATATACATATAGCTTGTTAGCATTTGTACGTCATTGGTAGTAACTGAGTGCTGTAGAGAACTTTTTCTAGTTATTTGACCCAGCGTCCCTGCTGGCACCAGTTCACATTTGGTCTGTGTGTTCTGTGCAGTTTTTTTTTCTCTCTTTTTTTGTATCTATCACTAAACTAAATATATCTATGACTAAACTAAAAAAAAAAAATTTTTAAACTAAAACATTTTTATACACAATATTTTGTATAAAAACTTTGGGACTATGAGGCAGTAATTGTCCTTGAAGTGGTGTATTGACCACTTTGACCCTGACATTGCAACGCTGTTTGACTCTGGAAAATGCAACATAGAGTTGACCATGGGCAAATGCTGGTTCTGGTAGATATATCCCAACTCGATTGAGGGTCTGCCCTTGGGATTTATTAATGGTCATTGCAAATGCTGGCTTAATCGGAAATTGTCTACGTCGTAATTTGAAAGGTAATCCAGTCTCTGATGGACACAAATCAATTCGTGGAATGAATACCACATTTCCTGCTGCTGAGCCACAAATTACTTTAGCTTGTATGATATTGGCATGTAACGCAGTGACAATCAGCCGAGTACCATTGCAGAGACCTTTCTTTGTGTTGATGTTTCGTAATAACATGACAATGGTGCCAACTTCAAGTTTTAGCCGATGAGAAGGCATTCCAGTTGGTGTTAGTGAATTTAAAAATTCCACTGGGTATTGGTCGAGGTCATCAGCTTCATCAGGATCGATGGAATCATCACTGATATATTCACTATAGTCACCTGGCAAGCGATCTATGACATTAGAATTGACTTTCTCAACGTCTTCATTTTTTGGACATAAAATAGCATGAGAAGCCGCAATATTTATGCTCTCGGTGTCATTTACATCAATAGAAAGTTTTATCTCCAAAAATATCAGTGATTAAACAGCCAGTGCACACCATGTCTGGAGGAATTTCAAAGACATCGTCGCCAAGGTTATCTTCATTTGACAGCTGTCCATTTCCCAGTCGAAGCAACCAACTGCTGTATTCAGGATCAATGGAGCGCATGTTGTTGATAAGCGGCAGTCGAGCAAAAAGTTGCCATGTTTGTGAATATTTAATACAGCTCTCTACAATATCTGTTCTTGATCCATGAGCAATAACAGGAAGACATTGTCTAAAGTCTCCTCCAAGAACAATAACTTTTCCTCCAAATGGTGTTTTCTCTTTCTTAGCCACATTCGTTGTCATGCAGTCTCGTAAAAGTCTATCGATGACATTCACGGCATGTTTAGATAGCATTGTGCACTCATCAATAATAAAAAGTTTCGTATTATGCAAATGCTTAGCCGCATCGGTATCATTTTTAATCCTGTAAACAGATGTTTCATTCACAGGTATTGGAATGCCATAGAGAGAATGTATTGTTCGTCCCCTTGTAGTAAATTAGCCGCAATTCCTGTAGTGGCAGCAGGTGATACGATGTTTCCTTATCCCCTTAGAAGATGTATGAGGAGATGATATAGATAGGTTTTTCCACTACCACCAGGACCGTCAAGGAAAAAGCACTTGGGTGTTACATTATTGTCTTCTAAAGCCTGATTAATGGTATCATAGGCCAAAAGTTGTTCCTCATTGAGAGTAGCTTTCATCTCAGCAGCTGTTCTTAGCTCATAATCCTTATCATACTGCTGGAGCAGTTGTGGTTTCTTAGCTGGGCGTGGTAAATTGAAATCAGTATAACTTTTCCCATGAACTTTTAGAACATTTTGGACATCTGTCATAGCATATCCTTCACAATTTATACAGTCTTCAATGTTGGAGTGGTATGCACGGCAGTAGTCTTGTACAAAGTGTTCTTTAAAGGGAACCAACCACCTCAGATGACGTTTATAAGCAGTTAATACATGTCCCTGCACCCTACCTACACCATTCCAGCTATGTTTTTGCTAAGAATATTGATAAAAGCAAACCGAAATAAACACTTTGTAAGCTTACATGCCTGCGTACTTGAGGGCGTCTCCCTCGGGCTCTCGTACTAGAGGGCTGTGTCTTGTGCAGCATGAGTGGCTTCCCTACCCCTCCCTCTCTCTTTGCAGGACGTCACTGAAGGGCGTTATATTATCTTTGTGAGGGCGGGCACGCAAGGCTGCTCCCGTCCCCGCACGTCATCGGAGGCAGGCAGAGTCACGTGCACTCGCATCGTCACTTCCTGTCGGCTCCGTGGAGTGACGCGCAGCTGAGGGATACCGTATGAGCAAAACACATTGCGGCGAGCGGACGTGGTATCAGCTTAATGAAAGATACCACGTCCGCTCGCCGCAATGTGTTTTGCTCATACGGTATCCCTCAGCGGCGCGTCACTCCACGGAGCCGACAGGAAGTGACGATGCGAGTGCACGTGACTCTGCCTGCCTCCGATGACGTGCGGGGACGGGAGCAGCCTTGCGTGCCCGCCCTCACAAAGATAATATAACGCCCTTCAGTGACGTCCTGCAAAGAGAGAGGGAGGGGTAGGGAAGCCACTCATGCTGCACAAGACACAGCCCTCTAGTACGAGAGCCCGAGGGAGACGCCCTCAAGTACGCAGGCATGTAAGCTTACAAAGTGTTTATTTCGGTTTGCTTTTATCAATATTCTTAGCAAAAACATAGCTGGAATGGTGTAGGTAGGGTGCAGGGACATGTATTAACTGCTTATAGACGTCATCTGAGGTGGTTGGTTCCCTTTAAATTCATTCAACAACTCAAGAGGATTAGCTGGAGGGCCAAATATACAGATATAGGCAAAGAGGTCGCGAAGCTGTGCAGGCATATTAAGAATACAGGCATCAAATAAGGTATTTCTCCAGACACTATCATCGAATAGTAATCCAAGTGCTAATGCTGCTTCTTTGAAGGTTAGATGTATGACTCCATTGACAGTTTTAAGACTCTCAAAACTGGTTGCACCTTTCACATGCAATAACAACAACCGTAAATAGTAGCGTTCCTGGTCTTTGAGACTTACAGTATACATTCTGCCAATAATAGAGCTACCTGATCGTTTTCTTTTTTCCCAAGATCCTTGTTGCCAAACATACCATTCAGGAATTTCGCGGTAAAAATACTTATGAGCATGTTGGTCGTCCTTATTAAGATTAAAGTAGGCCATAAGTGTAGAATTGGTATGAAGCTTTTGTTTGATGCTTGGAATGGAGTCATCCTCATGAAAATAGAGTTGTTGAGAATGAGGCAGATGGACGGCAAGGCGAATTATGCTATGAGATTGCTTATGCATAGGATAAGCAAAGATTCTCCAAGCTGCCTCTGGTGCACTAACATATCGTGAATCCATGAATTGATGTGTTTCATCATGTTGGATGTTCGTCTGGCAAATTTCAAGATTGGCTTTATCATGTCCTTTATACAAGTACTTAAATAAATATGTTACACTTTGAATGGAACCACAAACTTCGACATTAATATGGCACTTGTATTTTAATAATAGGAAAGGATTGTATGGCACTACCCACGAATTTTTAATCATCTTGGAATGGTGTTCAAATGAAGGACCCATGGATCTGCGATAAGTAGGATAGGCATCCTTAGCAATGATGGTAGATGGTTGTAAATCTTTTGGGAAACCTTTCGTACACTTTCCATTATCCATACAGGGAGAGTTGGGGTTGTGTTCTCCACAGGGACCATGTATCATGTGTTGCATAACAATTTTATGGAGCTGAGGGTAGTCGTTAGGATGAGGAATTTCTGCCCAGACGGTATTGTCTACGTCCTCCTTAGTTCTTAATTTGGAGTTGCTGTCCAGAATAATTAAAATGTGAGCATGTGGAAGGCACGTTTTTGAAATTCAATTACATGAACCATAGTGCAAACTTTCCCAAATAATCCGTTGTGAATGTTTTTGAAGAGTGCTTCCAGTTTTATTTTGAAAACACATGCCACCAAATCAGGTCTGTGTTCCACACGCTGCCGAGGTTCCAAATTCTGAGTAAATCTCACTCCATTTCGGATTACAGGTCATGGTGATGAATAGATCAGGGCGACCATATTTAGTCACAATAGCCATGGCAGCCTGGTACCGCTGCTGCATATTCCTGGGACTGCCTTCAAACGAAGATGGTAAAATGACCGTTTTTCCAATGGGGATACCCTTCTCAATGGATTTTTTCTGGAGATGTTCCTGGAGTACGCAATAATCCTCTACTTTCAAATCCTTTTGGTGTTGATGGATATAATTTAGGCGATTAGCCTCGATTTTCACATAAGCATCCACTAAGTACTGCTGAGTGAGTTTGCCACCATTCAGGATTGGATTAAACTGATTACGGACAGACAGCACATAGCAGTAATATTGCAGTTGTGTAATCCTGCGTGGACTTTGCCCTTGATGCTTGAGTCCATCATGTCAGCCCTGGTCTCCGTAAGGGAAAAATAAAGGATAGAGTATAGCATCTAAATTACTGTGTAGAATGCTGACCTGTTGTGTTCTTGGCGCCAAAGGATTTTTGGGGTCCGGTTTTAAATGTATTAAAATATCACGATGGAATGGTGGCTCTCCATTGTCATTTTCAAATACGACAGCAACTTCATTGACAGTTCGATTATTATATCGGCGAGGGTCTTGATTCCGATCTTGTTTAAGGGCCATGATGATATTTGGCATGAGAGTGCCATTAGCTTCAGCTTTAAGATGTTCTTCATGTTCCACATCCCGTAACATTTTGTAAGCAACAACAAAGGGATTTACATTGTCTAATTGAAAAGCAATTATACTCATCAAAGTGGGATGACATTTTTGATTTTGTTGACAGTTTAAACGTTGTTCATTCACAGTATCGGTATCCAAAATATACAGTTGGGCATAAGCTGGAACTTGATCATCAGAGGGATGTAGTGTTCCAGTACAATGATATATTTGTCCATGTATGCGGAAACAGTAAGGGCCATGTCCAGGTGGAGGGAAATATTGGCACCCATGGAGGCGAAAGCAAATGAGCTGTTAATACTACGGATGTTTCCCATGAGTTTCTTACTGAACTCACTCTCCCCTGTCAGCAATCGTTTAAAGACCTCGGGATATTGGGGTATAGGTATATGGACTTTACCCTTGTGACAACACAGAGTAAAATTTTTATCTGCTGGTATCTCAACATTAAAATGGAATGCTTCACAATGTTGACATAAATAGTTCATAGGACCACAGGTGTGTTCTACTACAGTACTGTCATCATTAGTAAAACCTGTAGGATGTAGAGGTTGTGGTAACGGAGCATTGGAATGGTTCTGTAAGCGAACATAAATAAAGCGTGGACCTGGTGGAGGATCTTCACTGTCCACGGGTTCAATCACTGAGGAGTTGGAAGGTGTATCGTGGTCAGGGTCTATCAATGTGGAGGTGCAAGCGTTTTTTTTTTGCGCCGTTCACGGCGTGCAGCAGCTGCATTTGGTAATGGATTGTTTGTTGCCTTAGAAGAGTCAGGTGTGAAGCATGTCTTATAAGCAGACTTAACGGTGTGCAGGCGACGGCATTTATCATTTGGAGTGTCGGTAGGACAGTGTTTGCGCTTACGTGCAGAATTACCAACGGTTGCAGGAGGTTCAGGCAGCGCACTTTCAATGAATGGAAACATAGAAGCTGTATTGTGGGCAGAATCTATGACTGAGGACGTGGAAATATTATGTTTGCAACGTTGATGGCGTGCAGCAGCTTTATTATTTAATCGATTTGTTTTTTCCTCAAAAGACTCATTAGTGATGCGTTTAATGAAAGCAGCATTAACAGTGTTCAGGCACTTGCATCTGTCCTCTGTAGTCTTGTTAGCACGCTATGTGGCCTTACGTGCGGCATCGGCGGCTTTTAGCTCTGCGTCATTAATATACTTTCTATCACACCTGATCTTACGTGCAGCATCCGCAGCTTTTAGCTGTGTGTCATTAGTATACATAACAGTGTCCAGGGTCTTGCATCTAACCTGTGTACTCTTGTTAGCACGCTGTGTGGCCTTACGTGCGGCATCGGCGGCTTTTAGCTCTGCGTCATTAGTATACTTTCTATCACACCTGATCTTACGTGCGGCATCAGCAGCTTTTAGCTGTGTGTCATTAGGATACATAACAATGCCCAGGGTCTTGCATCTGTCCTCTGTACTCTTGTTAGCACGCTGTTTGCGCTTACGTGCGGCATCAGCAGCTTTTAGCTGTGTGTCATTAGTATACATAACAGTGTCCAGGGTCTTGCATCTGTCCTGTGTACTCTTGTTAGCACGCTGTGTGGCCTTACGTGCGGCATCGGCGGCTTTTAGCTCTGCGTCATTAATATACTTTCTATCACACCTGATCTTACGTGCGGCATCAGCAGCTTTTAGCTGTGTGTCATTAGTATACATAACAGTGTCCAGGGTCTTGCATCTGTGTGTCATTAGTATACTTGCTATTAGAGCTCATGTTGGCAAAGCTAAAGAGCTTTAAGCGTGGTAGTGGCAAACAACAGGTTAATAAGACGCAGTGTCAGGTAGTAGGAAAATAGCCAGTTAATAATAGGCAATAGTTCTTTGCAGGAATGCAGATATTAATAATAGGCAGTTTATATTGCAGAGAAATTGCTGGGCAATAATGGACAATGTCCTTATGTGGCAAATAATAGAGAAATATACCCAGTGTGCAGAGTTGGCACAGAAGAGGTTAATAAATGGCAGTCTCTCAGTATAACAGTCAGTGAACAATAGGCAGTATATATAGAGAAAACACCAAACAGAAGTTCAATATTGGTGTGAATGTCACTGAACCACTTCACAACGAAATATATATAGTGTAGGTAAATAGTCTTATCTCTTTTTTGACAAATTAGGCAGGAGCTTGAAGTGCAACGTCACTGGGACCGCCTCCACGCAGTAGAAACTCTCTCTGAGGTAAAAATTCAAAATGCACGCCTTAAAATGGCGGGCGGAGTGTGTCGCAGTGCGGCACGATTCTGATTGGTCGCTCGCGGCAGGCGCCGACCAATCAGAAGCGCGCCGCGAGAGACGGTGCCAGGTTTATAATCTGAAGTCAAAAGATAGATTTTAAAGATGGCGCCAGCCGCGAGCGACCAATCAGAATAGCGGGGCACGGAGCGGGCGCGAGGTAGCCGGGAGCCGAGGTCGGGTCCCGGTTACCTCGCGCCGGCGGAGCTGGCGGGAGGTAGCCGGGAGCCGACCTCAGCTCCCTGCTACCTTGCGCCCACTCCGCCGTTGGCGCCGTTCGGTGCAGCGCTATGCTGATTGGTCGCCGCCAGCTGCGAGCGACCAATCAGAATAGCGGCGCGCTGTATGGCGCCATACTTCAAATACACTGTCCTCAGTGTATTTCAAATATCGCGGCATTGCGCGCGCAGCTATTCTGATTGGTCGGCACCTTCAGCGCGCCGACCAATCAGAATAGCGGCGGCCGCTATGCCGCCATATTTGAAATACACTGAGTACTGTGTATTTGAAGGATGGTGCCATACAGCGCGCCGCTATTCTGATTGGTCGGCGCCTTCAGCGCGCCGACCAATCAGAATAGCGGCGGGCGCTATGCTGGCATATTTGAAATACACTGAGTACAGTGTATTTGAAGTATGGCGCCATACAGCGCACCGCTATTCTGATTGGTCGGCGCGCTGAAGGTGCCGACCAATCAGAATAGCTGCGCGCGCAATGCCGCGATATTTGAAATACACTGAGGACAGTGTATTTGAAGTATGGCGCCATACAGCGCGCCTATTCTGATTGGTCATCGCGTTCAGCACGCCGACCAATCAGAATAGCGGCGCGTGCAACACGGCGCCATATTTGAAATCCAGCGGGAACTTTGGATTTCAAATATGGTGCTGTGTCCCGACCCACTCTTCTCATTGGTCGCTCGCGCCTGGCGGCGACCAATGAAAAGAGCGCCGCGAAACACGGCGCCATCTTTAAAAAATTTTTTTTCTACTTCTTAGATTTTAAAACATGGCGCCGTGCCATGGCTTGAATCTGATTGGTCGCTCGCAAGCAAGCGACCAATCAGAATGGCTGCGACGGTACCGGGCAAATCCCGGCTGGCTAGCGGCTCCCCGGAACTGAGCCGCGGATATGCTCGGCACGGAGATCCCCGGCTCGCTCTGCCGGCGCGAGGTAGCCGGGAGCCGAGGTCAGCTCCCGGCTACCTCGCGGCCGCTGCGGAGATAAATGTCTGCCGGACCTTGGCCCTAAGCGCAGCGGACCTTCCTGATGTTTTCCCCCTGTTTTCCCCCTGTGGTCCCCCTGTTGTCCCCCTGCTAGATAAGAATTATTCGGGTGACAACAGCTGTGCAGACCTGCATCCCACCACAAGGTGCACTCAGGAGCAATCCTCAGGCCAAATACATTCCATTGCAATGTCAGTGACAAAGTGAGGGATTGGACCCCTCCCCCCGTTGCCGGGGCATTACTCCCCCCGTTGCCGGGGCATTATCCTCACAACATTAGAGTGCTGCTCAAACTGTTAGAGTGCAGCTGTGGGACCCTATTTTCAGAGATGATGTCTTCCACCCAACTCTCAAAAAGCTGAAGGGTCTTCAGGAGAGATGGGTAGTCGAGCTGCATTATTAGACGGTCACTCTGTAGCATTGTCATCTGTCCTATCCTTGCAGTGTGTACCATGACCGATACAATGAGGCCCATGTTTTCCCCCTGTTGTTCCCCTGCTAGATAAGAATTAATCGGATGACAACAGCTGTCCAGACCTCCATCCCATCACAAGGAGCACTCAGGAGCAATCCTCAGGCCAAATACATTCCATTGCAGTGACAAAGTGAGGGATTGGGCCCCTCCCCCCGTTGCCGGGGCATTATCCTCGCAACATTACAGTGCTGGTCAAACTGTTAGGGTGCAGCTGTTGGACCCTATTTTCAGAGATGATGTCCTCCACCCAACTCTCAAAAAGCTGAAGGGTCTTCAGGAGAGATGGGTAGTCGAGCTGCGCACACAGACTGTCACTCTGTAGCGCTGTCATCCGTCCTATGCTTGCAGTGTGTACCATGACCCGTACAATGATGCCCATATACAGAGTCAAGTTTGAGACCCTTGATTTAAGCATTCAATCCATCTTTTCTAAAGTATACACACACATAGATTAATTGTTACCTATGTAATCACATGATGACAGGTTTCAAGACTTGCATCCCACCACAAGGGGCACTCTGGAGTAATTCTGGGACCTGAATTCATTGCATTGTCAGTGACAAAGTGAGGGATTGGGCCCCTCCCCCCGTTGCCGGGGCATTATCCTCGCAACATTACAGTGCTGGTCAAACTGTTAGGGTGCAGCTGTGGGACCCTATTTTCAGAGATGATGTCCTCCACCCAACTCTCAACAAGCTGAAGGGTCTTCAGGAGAGATGGGTAGTCAAGTTGCACTATCAGACAGTCACTCTGTAGCGTTGTCATCCGTTCTATGCTTGCAGTGTGTACCATGACCCGTTCAATGAGTCCCATATACAGAGTCAAGTTTGAGACCCTTGATTTAAGCATTCACTCCATCTTTTCTAAAGTATACACACACATAGATTAATTGTTACCTATGTAATCGCATGATGACAGGTTTCCAGACCTGCATCCCACCACAAGGGGCACTCTGGAGTAATTCTGGGAGCTGAATTCGTTGCATTGTCAGTGACAAAGTTAGAATTTGAGCCCCTAACCCCATTTGTCTCGGAGCATTGACCCCACCTGAGTGCTGCTCAAGCTGTTGGTGTGCAGATGTGGGACCCTATTTTCAGAGATAATATCCTCCACCAAACTGTCAAAAACCTGAAAGTGTCTTCCGTAAAGCTGGGTAGTCGCCTCTGTAGCTGTCATGTCATCTATTATATAATTGCCGTAGCGACTTCCGTCGGAGCGGCGCAACTTCCGGTGGCTTTGTTAGCGCGAGCGAGCTGCTTCTCCTGGACTCTCCCCGTGGCCGCGGGCATTGCGAGTCGTTGCAGTCTTGCGAAGCAATGCCCGAGAAGCGGGCATTGCGAGTCGCTTCGCTAACAAAGCCAGGGCTGGCTAAGAGCATGGCGCTGTAGTGTACACCGCTATGGTATACTACAGTCCCATGGCCATACGCTTTACACCTGACAGGCGTATGGCCATGGGACTGTAGTATACCATAGCGGTGTACACTACAGCCCCATGCTCTTAGCCACCCCCTCAGTGCGCCGCCCCTACCCCTAAGTCACCACCCGCTAAGCCCCGACCACCTAACCCCCGACCCGCAGCATCCTAACCCCCCGCCAATACCCCCTAAGCCCCGCGCTCGCTAACAAAGCCAGGGCTGGCTAAGAGCATGGCGCTGTAGTGTACACCGCTATGGTATACTACAGTCCCATGGCCATACGCTTTACACCTGACAGGCGTATGGCCATGGGACTGTAGTATACCATAGCGGTGTACACTACAGCCCCATGCTCTTAGCCACCCCCTCAGTGCGCCGCCCCTACCCCTAAGTCGCCACCCGCTAAGCCCCGACCACCTAACCCCCGACCCGCAGCATCCTAACCCCCCGCCGATACCCCCTAAGCCCCGCGCTCGCTAACAAAGCCAGGGCTGGCTAAGAGCATGGCGCTGTAGTGTACACCGCTATGGTATACTACAGTCCCATGGCCATACGCTTTACACCTGACAGGCGTATGGCCATGGGACTGTAGTATACCATAGCGGTGTACACTACAGCCCCATGCTCTTAGCCACCCCCTCAGTGCGCCGCCCCTACCCCTAAGTCGCCACCTGCTAAGCCCCGACCACCTAACCCCCGACCCGCAGCATCCTAACCCCCCGCCGATACTCCCTAAGCCCCGCCGTCTACCCCCTAAGCCACCGCCGCCCTCAGTGCGCCGCCCCTACCCCTAAGTCGCCACCCGCTAAGCCCCGACCACCTAACCCCCGACCCGCAGCATCCTAACCCTTCGCCGATACCCCCTAAGCCCCGCCGTCTACCCCCTAAGCCACCGCCGCCCCTAAGCTCCTACCCCCTAAGCCCCGCAGCAGCCCCGACCACCTAACCCCCGACCCGCAGCATCCTAAGCCCCCGCCGATACCCCCTAAGCCCCTATCCCCTAAGCCGCGACCACCTAACCCCCGACCCGCAGCATCCTAAGCCCCCGCCGTTTACCCCCTAAGCCACCGCCGCCCCTAAGGCCCTACCCCCTAAGCCCCGCAGCAGCCCCTAAGCCCCTACCCCCTAAGCTCCGTAGTATCCTAGGCCCCCGCCGATACCCCCTAAGCCCCGCCGCCTATCCCCTAAGCCCCCGCCGTCCCCTAACCTAACGCCGCTGTCACCTAAGGCCCTATACCCGAAGCCCCCGCTGTCCCCTAACCTAACGCCCCCGTCGATCACTTACATCCCTTCAAGTCATCTGATCGTCCGTCCGATCCTCAACTCCTCCGTCCGGCCAGGCGTCCTCTTCCTCCGGCCCCGGGGGTCTTCTCTCTTCTTTCCGCCATCTTCGCCTCTTCGTCCGGCCCCGGGGATCTTCCACCTCCGACGTCCTCTTCCTTCTCATTAAGATAGAATGGAAGAAAAATCCCCCATTCTACCTCAATGAGATCTCAGGCCCTCTTCTGATTGGTCGCGGTATACTGCCCTCAGCCAATCAGAAGAGCCCCTCACAACTGAGACGCAGTTCTCATTCAGGTCCGACTTTTTTTTTCCCATTGACATACATTACCGGTGTGTCGGCGATTTTATGGCCGCCCACCTGGTTCTATTTGTCGGCCCTAAAATCGCGGACACACCGCTAATGCATCTCTATGGGCAGTCAGCCCGATTTCGGATTGAACGCCGACCAATCAGAATTCGAGCTGACTGCCCATAGACATGCATTAGCGGTGTGTCCGCGATTTTAGGGCCGACAAATAGAACCAGGTGGCCGGCCATAAAATCGCCGACACACCGCTAATGTATGTCAATGGGGAAAAAATAAGGCGGACCGCAATGAGAACTGTGTCTCACTCGCAAGTAAAAAAATAAATAAATTAAATAATAAAAAAAATAATTTAAAAATAATTTAAAAATAATAAAAAAATAATTAAAAAATATTAAATAATTAAATAAAAATAATAATAAAAAAAAAAAGGCGGACCTGAATGAGAACTCTGTCTCACTCTCACTTAAAAAAATAAATAAATTAAATAATATAAAAAATAATTTAAAAATAATTTAAAAATAATATAAAAATATTTAAAAAATATTAAATAATTAAATAAAAATAATAATAAAAAAAATAAAAAATGCGGACCTGAATGAGAACTGTCTCTCACTCTCACTTAAAAAAATAAATAAATTAAATAATAAAAAAAATAATTTAAAAATAATTTAAAAATAATAAAAAAATAATTAAAAAATATTAAATAATTAAATAAAAATAATAATAAAAAAAAAAAAAATGCGGACCTCAATGAGAACTGTGTCTCACTCTCACTTAAAAAAATAAATAAATTAAATAATAAAAAAAATAATTTAAAAATAATTTAAAAATAATAAAAAAATAATTAAAAAATATTAAATAATTAAATAAAAATAATAATAAAAAAAAAAAAAAAATGCGGACCTGAATGAGAACTCTGTATCACTCTCACTTAAAAAAATAAATAAATTAAATAATATAAAAAATAATTTAAAAATAATTTAAAAATAATAAAAAAATAATTAAAAATTAATAAAAAAAAAAATTACAAATAATAAATAATTCAATAAAAATAATACTAAAAAAATTAAATATATGCTAATTATATTAGCCCTTTCAGCGGACCTGAAAGAGAACTGGGTCTCAGCCTAAATAATAAATTTAATAATAAAAAAAATAATTAAAATATAATAAAAAAAAAAAATAAAAAATAATAAATAATTAAATAAAAAAAAATAATTAAAAAGATAATGCTAATAATAATAATATTACTGCTAAAAATAATGCTATTAATGCTAATAATTATGCTATTAATGCTAATAATAATGTTATTAATGCTATTATTAATGCTAATAATGCTATTATTAATGCTATTAATGCTAATAATAATGCTATTAATGCTATTAATAATGTTATTAATGCTATTATTAATGCTAATAATGCTATTATTAATGCTATTAATGCTAATAATAATGCTATTAATGCTATTAATAATGCTATTAATGCTATTAATTCTGCTATTAATGCTAATATTTATCCTATTAATGCTAATAATAATGCTATTAATGCTATTAATGCTAATAATAATGCTATTAATGCTATTAATAATGTTATTAATGCTATTATTAATGCTAATAATGCCATTATTAATGCTATTAATGCTAATAATAATGTTATTAATGCTATTAATAATGCTATTAATGCTATTAATTATGCTATTAATGCTATTAATGATAATATTTATCCTATTAATGGCATTATTAATGCTATTAATGCTAATATTTATCCTATTAATGCTATTAATGCTAATAATAATGCTATTAATAATGCTATTAATGCTATTAATTATGCTATTAATGCTATTAATGCTAATATTTATCCTATTCATGGTATTATTAATGCTATTAATGCTAATAATAATGCTATTAATTCTATTAATGCTAATAATAATGCTATTAATGCTATTAATAATGTTATTAATGCTATTATTAATGCTATTAATGCTAATAATAATGCTATTAATGCTATTAATAATGTTATTAATGCTATTATTAATGCTAATAATGCTATTAATAATGCTATTAATGCTAATAATAATGCTATTAATGCTATTAATAATGCTATTAATGCTATTAATTCTGCTATTAATGCTAATATTTATCCTATTAATGCTATTAATACTATTAATAATGCTATTAATGCTAATATTTATCCTATTAATGCTATTAATGCTAATAATAATGCTATTAATGCTATTAATAATGCTATTAATGCTATTAATTATGCTATTAATGCTATTAATGCTAATATTTATCCTATTCATGGTATTATTAATGCTATTAATGCTAATAATAATGCTATTAATTCTATTAATGCTAATAATAATGCTATTAATGCTATTAATAATGTTATTAATGCTATTATTAATGCTAATAATGCTATTATTACTGCTATTAATGCTAATAATAATGCTATTAATACTATTAATAATGCTATTAATGCTAATATTTATCCTATTAATGCTATTAATACTATTAATAATGCTATTAATGCTAATATTTATCCTATTAATGCTATTAATGCTAATAACAATGATATTAATGCCATTAATAATGCTATTAATGCTATTTATTATGCTATTAATGCTAATAATGCTAATATTTATCCTATTCATGGTATTATTAATGCTATTAATGCTAATAATAATGCTATTAATTCTATTAATGCTAATAATAATGCTATTAATGATATTAATAATGTTATTAATGCTATTATTAATGCTAATAATGCTATTATTAATGCTATTAATGCTAATAATAATGCTATTAATGCTATTAATAATGCTATTAATGCTATTAATTCTGCTATTAATGCTAATATTTATCCTATTAATGCTAATAATAATGCTATTAATGCTATTAATGCTAATAATAATGCTATTAATGCTATTAATAATGTTATTAATGCTATTATTAATGCTAATAATGCCATTATTAATGCTATTAATGCTAATAATAATGTTATTAATGCTATTAATAATGCTATTAATGCTATTAATAATGCTATTAATGCTAATATTTATCCTATTAATGGCATTATTAATGCTATTAATGCTAATAATAATGCTAATAATGCTATTAATAATGTTATTAATGCTATTATTAATGCTAATAATGCCATTATTAATGCTATTAATCCTAATAATAATGCTATTAATGCTATTAATAATGCTATTAATTAGGCGATTAATGCTATTAATGCTCATATTTATCCTATTAATGCTATTAATAATGCTATTAATGCTAATAATAATGCTATTAATGCTATTAATAATGTTATTAATGCTATTATTAATGCTAATAATGCTATTATTAATGCTATTAATGCTAATAATAATGCTATTAATGCTATTAATAATGTTATTAATGCTATTATTAATGCTAATAATGCTATTAATAATGCTATTAATGCTAATAATAATGCTATTAATGCTATTAATACTGTTATTAATGCTCATAATACTGCTAATAATGCTATTAATACTGCTATTACTGCTAATAATAATGCTATGGCTTATATTATTGCTATTGATGATGCGATTATTATTTAAAAATCTTTAAAAAAACAATAAACATATTTTAGATACCCGATGCATTTGCATCAGGCTAACAGCTATAACTACTATAATCAAATTAATGCACGTTCTAGAATCCCGATGCATTTGCATCGGGCTCACAGCTAGTACTTCATATGGTCCCAATGTGTAAATCATTCACTGCAATGAGAGAAACAGCACGTAGCCCTTGTATTGCACCAGGAGCCCACACACAGCCCCCAGTATTACACTTTCAGCCTGTGTATCTCAGCAGAGAGAAGCAAGACTTTCTTAACCTATTCTATTTTGTTATAGCTAAGAACAGTTGGTTACTATCCTGGGCAACACCGGGGACACAGCAATAAGCTGAAAAACATTTATTTAAAAAAAAAATCCGGCCTCCTCCACCCCTTAATAGCCAGCCATCTCTCACCTGTTTCCCCAAAACTATGAAACCATTGTCATGGTCTTGGGGAAATTCAATTACCGGTATAACGCATTATATACAGGATGTAAAACTATATAGTACCAAAAAGATGGAATTATTATAGGCATGGGTTAATGTTACAATAAAAAAAAATTCTCTCTTACCCAAAACAGCACTATAGGTGTTAGTGCTATTATGGATGAGATGAAATGTAACTACCGGTATAAAAAATGTAAAGTATCTCACATATGCCTATAACTGAGATGAGACCCATATACACAGTATCTCATTCTTTTGTTGATGTCATTATCACACATTGTCCGCTAGCTAACTATGTTCCTGCCTATCATGATATGACTCCCGAGACAGCCTTCAGTTCTGCTCCATATCTCTGTAGTAAGCTCAGTTCTTCTCCATATCTCTGTAGTAAGCTCGGTTCTGCTCCATATTTCTGTAGTAAGCTCGGTTCTGCTCCATATCTCTGTAGCAAGCTCGGTTCTGCTCCATATCTCTGTATTAAGCTCAATTCTACTCCATTGTCTCTGTATTAAGCTCGGTTCTGCTCCATATCTCTGTAGTAAGCTTGGTTCTGCTCCATATTTCTGTTTTAAGCTCGATTCTGCTCTATATCTCTGTCGTAAGCTCGGTTCTGCTCCATATCTCTGTAGTAAGCTTGGTTCTGCTCCATATCTCTGTAGTAAGCTCGGTTCTACTCCATGTCTCTGTAATAAGCTCGGTTCTGCTCCACATCTCTGTAGTAAGCTCGGTTCTGCTCCACATCTCTGTAGTAAGCTCGATTCTGCTCCATATTTCTGTAGCAAGCTCGATTCTGCTCCATATCTCTGTAGTATGTTCGATTCTGCTCCATATCTCTGTATTAAGCTCGGTTCTGCTTCCATATCTCTGTAGTAAGCTTGCTTCTGCTCTCTTATGTCTGTAGTAAGCTCGGTTCTGATTCCATATCTAAGGCTAGTTTCACATTGCGTTTTTCTTAAATCCGATGCTGTCCGATGAAAATCAGACAGCATAGGATTCAAACTGATCCCTGCGTTCGGATGCCAAATAGTCATCCGATTCCGACATTTTGCAGGATCTGTTTGGTCTCCTGTCAACTCGCTCCCCTCCTCTCTGCCTCCTGTCATCTTGTTGTCCCCTGCTGTCGCCCTGCTGTCCCCCTGCTATCCCCCGCTGTCCCCCTGGTAGATAAGTATTAATAAGATGATAACAGCTGTCCAGACCTGCATCCCACCATAAGGAGCACTCAGGAGCAATCCTCAGGCCAAATACATTCCAGTGCAATGTCAGTGACAAAGTGAGGGATTGGGCCACTCCCCCCGTTGCCGGGGCATTACTCCCCCCGTTGCCGGGGCATTATCCTCGCAACATTAGAGTGCTGCTCAAACTGTTAGGGTGCAGCTGTGGGACCCTTTTTTCAAAGATGATGTCTTCCACCCAACTCTCAAAAAGCTGAAGGGTCTTCAGGAGAGATGGGTAGTCGAGCTGCGCTATCAGACGGTCACTCTGTAGCATTGTCATCCGTCCTATGCTTGCAGTGTGTACCATGACCCGTACAATGAGGCCCATGTTTTCCCCCTGTTTTCCCCCTGTGGTCCCCCTGTTGTCCCCCTGCTAGATAACAATTATTCGGATGACAACAGCTGTGCAGACCTGCAACCCACCACAAGGTGCACTCAGGAGCAATCCTCAGGCCAAATACATTCCATTGCAATGTCAGTGACAAAGTGATGGATTGGACCCCACCCCCGTTGCCGGGGCATTACTCCCCCGTTGCCGGGGCATTATCCTCACAACATTAGAGTGCTGCTCAAACTGTTAGAGTGCAGCTGTGGGACCCTATTTTCCGAGATGCTGTCTTCCACCCAACTCTTAAAAAGCTGAAGGGTCTTCAGGAGAGATGGGTAGTCGAGCTGCATTATCAGACGGTCACTCTGTAGCATTGTCATCCGTCCTATGCTTGCAGTGTGCACCATGGCCCGTACAATGAGGCCCATGTTTTCCGCTTGTTTTCCCCTGCTAGATAAGAATTAATTGGATGACAACAGCTGTCCAGACCTGCATCCCACCACAAGGAGCACTTAGGAGCAATCCTCAGGCCAAATACATTCCATTGCAATGTCAGTGACAAAGTGAGGGATTGGGCCCTTCCCCCCGTTGCCGGGGCATTACTCCCCCCGTTGCCGGGGCATTATCTTCGCAACATTAGAGTGCTGCTCAAACTGTTAGGGTGCAGCTGTGGGACCCTATTTTCAGAGATGATGTCTTCCACCCAACTCTCAAAAAGCTGAAGGGTCTTCAGGATAGATGGGTAGTCGAGCTGCGCTATCAGACGGTCACTCTGTAGCATTGTCATCCGTGCTATGCTTGCAGTGTGTACCATGACCCATACAATGAGGCCCATGTTTTCCCCCTGTTTTTCCCCTGTTTTCTCCCTGTTTTCCCCCTGTTTTCCCCCTGCTAGATAAGAATTAATCGAATGACAACAGCTGTCCAGACCTGCATCCCACCACAAGGAGCACTCAGGAGCAATCCTCAGGACAAATACATTCCATTGCATTGTCAGTGACAAAGTGAGGGATTGGGTCCCTCCCCCCGTTGCCGGGGCATTACTCCTTCCGTTGCCGGGGCATTACCCTCGTAACATTAGAGTGATGCTCAAACTGTTTGGGTGCAGCTGTGGGACCCTATTTTCAGAGATGATGTCCTCCATCCAACTCTCAACAAGCTGAAGGGTCTTCAGGAGAGATGGGTAGTCAAGTTGCACTATCAGACGGTCACTCTGTAGCACTGTCATCCGTCCTATGCTTGCAGTGTGTACCATGACCCGTACAATGAGGCCCATGTTTTCCCCCTGTTTTCCCCCTGCTAGATAAGAATTAATCGGATGACAACAGCTGTCCAGACCTGCATGCCACCACAAGGGGCTCTCAGGAGCAATCCTCAGGACAAATACATTCCATTGCATTGTCAGTGTGATGAATATTGGTAAGAAATATTGCCATGTCCCCATATTCCATTCCTCCCAGAAAGCAATTGAGAAGGCACATCTCACTCACAAAGAGAAAAGCCCCCACCCTTGGTAGGCAGAAGTCATTCATCTGGCAAATAGTAGAGTAATTAGTATGTAGATGGAAGCCAACTGGCAACACAAAGACACTCTCCCTCAACTTTGATGTGGTAATCAGGTAGGTGTATGGAGCTTCCTCAGAACTGGGGTTTTGCCAAAAGGTGACACGTCCAATTTAAGTCTCTTTCTTCCCAGGCAGACTGGACGGCGCCGTGACTATAACATTAATATCTCATAAGCCGTCCACCCTGTGATACTATCGAATATAAAAATGAACTCCACACATCTAGAGGGAAATAGGGCTATATTAACATGAATGTAGGACGACTGTAAGCCATCTAAACAGGATATTGGCTACTAGGCTGCTACCTGAGTAGCCATGTTTCATATCCAGACGAAGATAAAATCATAACTAAAAATATGAAAGCATTGTCTTCCGTCTGCGATGCCCACGGACACGGCTAGGGAACATTATGGAATCTGGGTGTCCATATCTCCCCTCAGAGGGGTGGGAATTGTGAGACATCCCAGAGGTGCGAGATGGTGGAGACAGGGGTCAGCCCATAGTGTATAAAAATCATCTGCTCCATCTCCACCTTGTATTTCTTCTGAATGGGCATTTTTCCACCAAGGCCAGAGAATACCCAAGGAACAGATTGGTGTCACGCCGCCCTTGTGGTGCCATCAGCACTAAGGTAACTGCTCACATGTGTGTGTAATTCTGTGTATTCCATTCCTCCTTTTATTGGCATATCTGACTGTAATATTTGTAACATCTGAATAATAACTGTAAATATTAATATCTAGTGTACCATTAGGGTGATTAAATATATAAATTTAATCTTGAGTTGCTCTTTTTATCTTGATCACGATTCCCACGTCCGTGTGCTCATATAACGCTACCTGGGTTGGTTTCTGACCCAATATAAGCCCAACCACGGACCGGACTTATATTAAACGAGAAGCTGGTGGCAGCATTTGTGCTTGGGGTTATACAGGGCCTCTGGCAGTGACGGGGTGGAGGAGATTATATGTGCTTCTAGCTGCTGGCTAGAAGGCATATACCACACTCACTGAGAGGTGCCTTAATAAACCAGCACAGGCAGGGTAGCTGCGGCCCTTCTTTGTCCTCAGGCAGTTCTCTGACTGACCTGGGTTTAACAGGAGGCGCTGTGGAGCTGCCAGGTTCAGGTCACGATTTCACCATAAGTGGTGGCAGCGGTGGGATCAAGACAATAGTGTTGTGGACCCAACTCCCTAACACTAAGGACTGCTGGTAGTAGCTTTTGCTGTCAGGGTCCTAAGATCAACTCAACACTAGACAGTCAGAGTGCAAATATAAGGTGTGTGGGTGCATCAGGTTGCAGCTGTGTGTCAGTGACCAGGAGGTGCTAAACTGGCCCAGAGTACCAGGAGCCAAGCGCTGCAGAGGGCACTTGCTGTGGCTGATATGCAAAAGGTGGTGGAGGACACTGTTGGTCTAGGCGAGGAGGATCCCATGCACCGGTCCTCAAGGAGCCAATCTTCAGTGGTCGACTCTGCAGTGGGGCCAATACCCCCTGTCCTCAGCCCCGCAGTGGGCAGATCACCACCTGCTGGTCGCTCCAGCCAGGTGGGCTCGGATGCCCTTTTTCGAGCTGCCCTGGCTCGACTTGAAGCTGGAGACCAGGGCGCCTACGAGACCCTCATGGCAGCTGCAGAACGACGTGAGGCTGTGGAGCGCGAAGCTGCGGAACGACTTGCAGAGCGTGAAGCTGCAGAGCGACTTGCAGAGCGTGAAGCTGCGGAGCGACGTGAGGCTGCGGAGCGCGAAGCTGCAGAGCGACATGCACAGCGCGAGCATCAGCTGGAGCTGGAGCGCCTCAGGAACTCTCAGCCCGTTCCAGCCAACCAGGAGCCCAAGCCACCGAAGGTCCGAGTTGAGAACTTTCCTCTTCTGGAGGCAGGCGGAGACCTGGATAGCTTTCTGCTGGCCTTTGAGCAGACCTGCAGGCAGTACAACCTGGACTCAGGCCAGTGGGCCCAGTACCTGACCCCCCGTCTGAGGGGTGACGCCATAAAAGCCTTGGGGGACTTCCCTGCGGGGGAGTCGCCGGATTATGCGAGCATCAAGCAGGCCCTGATCCGGCAGTTCAACCTCACCCCGGAGTCCTACCGCAAGAAGTTCCGAAGCCTGCAGAGGGGTCCAAAGGATACCTGGACCGACCACATGCGGGCCCTCCTGAGAGCAGCTGACCACTGGATCAAAGGTTTGGAGCGCAGCACAGCCCAGGAGATCCAGGAGTTTTTCGTGATGGAGCAATTCCTGTGGAACTGTCCCGAGGACCTCCAACAGTTCATCGGCGACCGGAAACCGAAGGGGGCCTGTGAGACCGCGGTCCTGGCAGACGAGTACATGAACAACCGAGTACCTGAGACCAGGAGGACCAGCAGCAGCACCTGGAGAGGGGGTAAGCCCAACCCTGCACCCGTGACCCCAGCCCCCAGAATGCAGGGGGCAGCCCCTCTATTACCCCCTGTTCCCCTCTCCAGGTTGGCAGCAGAACCCAGACGGTGTCACCTCTGCAACCAACCAGGACACTTCAAGGCCATGTGTCCTCAGCGCCATAAGACACCGTCCCCAAAAACGGCCACTGTTTTGTGTGTGGGTGGTGGTGGTGGTAGGTCCCTTGCCAATTTTCAACCCGTCACCATAGGCTGCTCAGTGGCCATGGGACTGCGGGACACCGGCGCAGAGATGACTTTGGTGCGACCAGAGATGGTCTCCCCCCAGGACTTGATCCCCGGAAAGTCCCTCGCCGTCTCCGGAATTGGAGGCGTGGAACCCGCATTGCCTGTTGCCAGGGTTTATCTGGACTGGGGTGCGGGGAGGGGAGTGAGGGAGGTGGGGGTCTCTGCTAATATTCCGGCGAATGTATTGCTTGGGTCAGACTTGGGGCGGCTAGTGTCCAAGTATGTGGCCACTGACCCCCCCAGTTCTGATCCACCAGAATGTGTACTGTCCAATATTGAAGGTGTTGATGGGGATGACGTTATTAATGATGATGTTATTAATGATGATGTTGATGATGTTTGCAGAGACACTCCACACAACACAGCACACAAAGGGCTGACAGTGACAGGGAGGGGGGAGGAAGATAAAGAGAATTGTAGAACAACCTTAGGCCAGGATCAGCCAGCACACCTTTTGTTCTCAGAGGGGAGACAGAGGGGGCTGAGGGGGCTGAGAGCTGCAGAAGGAGCAGACACAGATGGCTGTGACCCTGCTCTCTGCTGTAATCAGCAAGGTATTGTAGCCAAGGAGCCAACGATCGAGGTCGGAGTACCCACAGGGAATGTGGTGCTGCCAGGTAAGGCCCAGACACTGCGCTCTGAGGAGCTGCAAGGGGTGGAACGTGTCGGGGAGTATGGGGCTGTCACAGGAGAAGTGAAGCCACCAGGTGAGATCCCAGGGCAGGAACCCCCCGCCACCGGGATGTCAGGAAGCCAGGATAGTCCGCCTGAACCGGCGACTTGGTCAGGAGCGGAAGCAGGCATTGCCCATGGTTACAGCAGCCATAGCTGCTGTCACCAGGAGTGGGGGTGCCAGAGCCCAAGGGACCTCAGGGAGGTCCGACGGCTTCCCTCCTTCAGACCAAGTGGCTGCGGAGTCAGACGGAGGCCAGGAGACAGGTCCCGGGGAACTGACTAAGGACAGGGTGGTCCCATCCACTCTGGCCACGTCAAGTCAGGAGTTTCAGGCTGCGTTGGAAGCAGATGACAGCCTGAAAGCTCTTAAGGAACAGGCGGCACAGCCTCCCCTGGAGTCAGACCGCGAGCTGGTGGTCTTGGACCAGGGACGGCTGTACCGAGAAACGGTCCAGCAGGGCTCACCGGAGGCATGGCCCAGGGACCGACAGCTAGTGGTACCCTATCCATTCAGGGCGGAGTTGCGGGTTGCGCATGAGATTCCGATGGCCGGACACCTGGGGATCGCCAAGACCAGGTCCAGGCTCTCTCAGCATTTCTACTGGCCTAAGTTGGGGACCGATGTGGCCGCCTACTGCCGTTCGTGTGATACCTGTCAACGAGTGGGTAAGGTGGGGCGGCACCCTAAAGTGCCCCTGGTCAACCTGCCAAGCATTGACGAGCCTTTCCGGAGGGTGGCGGTAGATGCTGAGGATGCTGGTCGACTCCCATGGGAATGATTGGGAGCGGTATCTGCAGCACCTGCTGTTTGCCTACCGGGAGGTCCCCCAGGCCTCAACAGGGTTCTCGCCCTTTGAGCTCCTGTATGGACGACGTGTGCGGGGGCCCCTGGCCTTAGTGAAAGAAGCTTGGGAAGGGGACTTGGCTGCCCCCGGGGTGTCAGTTGTTGAATATGTCATGCGCTTCCGGGACAAAATGCAGGCCTTGACGCAGCAATTGAGAAGGCACATCTCACTCACAAAGAGATAAGCCCCCACCCTTGGTAGGCAGAAGTCATTCATCTGGCAAATAGTAGAGTAATTAGTATGTAGATGGAAGCCAACTGGCAACACAAAGACACTCTCCCTCAACTTTGATGTGGTAATCAGGTAGGTGTATGGAGCTTCCTCAGAACTGGGGTTTTGCCAAAAGGTGACACGTCCAATTTAAGTCTCTTTCTTCCCAGGCAGACTGGACGGCGCCGTGACTATAACATTAATATCTCATAAGCCGTCCACCCTGTGATACTATCGAATATAAAAATGAACTCCACACATCTAGAGGGAAATAGGGCTATATTTTTTTTTTACCAGTTTTTATTTATTTAAAAAACAAACAAAATCAAATCATATCCGAAGAATTTTTTAGCATTTGACAATCAAGATATTGCCTAAAACATATAAACATATAACCCCATACATGACCCAATGTTAAACCCTTTCCCTCCCCCCCCCTCCCAGTACGCTCCATCTTTAAAACTTATATTTATTCTCTCCATGTCCGTGTTTCGGTTCTACCTCAATTGTATGCAGGGGTGAACCTAGCCTCTCTGCTGCCTGAGGCGAACTGCAAAACGGCCCCCCCCCCACCCGCTAGAAAAAAATTTTAATTGATAAAAATAAATCTGGTTCCTACAGATTTATATTTATCCTGTAAAAATGAGCAAAATAGTGGACATTTTAGTTTACTGAAACAGAAAAAAAAGATCTCCACACAAAGATGTCTGCACCATCACACGCACATACAAGAACCACACAGAGGAATCCAGAACAAGGATCATTAATGGCAATGGCAGCTTGGCACAAGCATTTAGACACATAATGACAACTGGCAGAGCCGTGGTCCTGCAGGCAGAACTGATTGCCAACCTCTGGCACACGCCTGCAAAACTCTGGACCGCTGCCTGGCACTGAATATTCAGACAAGTCGCCATGCCGCACCTTCCACACAACACAGGTAAAGACCTGCAGTCTGAGCATCAACAAGCCGCCACTGCACTAAGTTGGTAAAATGGCGCTTCTTCTCCATCCAACAGACCACACTTACTCCCGAATTGCTTAGCCAATCACAAACGCCACACACGGGGCTGTCTTTATGTAATTAATAACAGGGTCCTTCCTATTGGGTTGAGCAAAGGATATGGGAGCAGGAAGGGGGAAGAGCACCACCGACCAACCGCTGCTCAGGAGAAAGATGGCTGGATGCCTGAATGTACCGAGGGGCGGCACTGGACCTGCTGTGTAAGGGTGGTTTCACATTTGCATTCGGAACGCAAGCGTAACAGAACGCAGCCAAACGCTGCGTTCCTATGTTTAACATGGGAACGATTCCGTTTGGATGCGCATAATTTATACGCCCTCCTCCGCCCTCCAAATGCAACATGTTGCATTTTTTGTGCGTTCACAGGTGCTTGTTTTATCAGCAAGTGCCCGCGAGTGCACAAACAATGCATGGATCTCAATGGATCCGCACTGTCCTCCGCATGGCAGCGCAGGAGAACGCTGCGGATCACATTGAAATTTCGTCGTCGGCGGCTGGGAGGTGGAGGATCTCCGCCACAGATCTCCGCCTCCCGGCCGCCGTCGAGATCACTGATTGGCTGGCCGAGCACCATACTGATGAGAATCTCCTCTGCGTTCACATCAGTATGGCAGCGTTTGCCCTGCGTTTGCATGCCCTGCGCATGCAGACACAAATGCAAATCTGAAACCAGCCTAAGTTATGGCCAATCAGTCCTGCAGCAGAGGGACAATGCATCCTGCATCATAGAAATCATAGGGCCCCATAGCAGAAGTTCTAATTGGGCACCCCCCAACAAAAGCAATATTTGGCTGGGTCACATAGGTACATCTCTCACAATATGTCAGCCTTTACAAAGTAATTTTCCTCCTACTGAAGCCCCTAGATTCCCCTTTCATTGCCCCTCTAAAGTGTGATGCCAACAAAAGTGCCCCACAAACACTGTATGATCCCCCACAGTGCATTCCTCCACATGCACAGTATGATGACCCTACTGCACCTCCTGCAACTACCCCAGTACAGCATGATCCCCAACTATGACCGCCGCCCAGCCCTCCATGTAGTAAAATGGACCTATGTACAGTATAATGGCCCCAACACAGCCCTCAAATAGCCCTTCATAAAGTATAAAGGCTCCCTTGTAGCCTCCAAGTATTATCATGCCTCCCACAGAGCCCTCCAAATATTATAATGGCTTCCAAATAGTATAATTTGCTCCATATAATATAATACACCCCCATAGTATTCCACATAGTATACCGCATTCCTCCATATATTATGCACCCCCATAGTCTTCTATAAAATAGAATGCACCCCCCACAGTACTCGATATAGAAAAACGCACCCCCACAGTCCTCCATATAGTATATTGCACCCCGTAGTCCTCCAAATAGCATATTGCACCCCCACAGAACTCGATATAGAAAAACGCACCCCCACAGTCCTCCATATAGTATATTGCACCCCGTAGTCCTCCAAATAGCATATTGCACCCCCACAGAACTCCATAGAGAACAATTCACCCCCACAGTACTTGAAATAAAATAATGCACCCCCACACTCATCCATGTAGTATAATGCACCCCACAGTCCTCCATATAGAATAATGCAGCCCCACAGTCCTCCATATAGAATAATCACCCCCACAGTCCACCATATAGATTAATGCACCTCCACAGTCCTCCAAATAGTATAATGCACCCCACAGTCCTCCATATAGCATAATGAACCCCCACAGTCCTCCATATAGCATAATGCACCCCCATATTGCATACTGCACTCCCATAGCTCTCCATACAGCATATTGGACCCCCATAGTCCTCCATATAGTATAATGCACCCTCATAGTCCTCCATATAGTATAATGCATCCCCTATAGCCTTCCTTATAGTATAATGCACCCCCATAGTCTTCCATATAATATAATGGACCACAATAGTTCTCCATATAGTATATTGCACCCCCATTGTCCTATATTATATTGTACATTACATAGTTTCCCATCAGTGTACTCACTAAAAAAAACTATTAAAAAAATAAAAAGTAAATACCTCTTCTCCTCAGCATCTCCTCTGCCGCTCTGCACGTCTCAGCACAGTGGCGCTAAGTGATGACATCATTGTTCCCCACCGTGCTGAGCTGCAGAGGGGTGGACAGCGGTGGCAAGGACTTGGGAGAAGAATGCTGCCGGCAGAGGCGGCCGGGACTATAGGAGCAGCATGCTCGGGGGGGCCACCACTGGTACACACATGGCTCCGCTCCGTACACCTAGTACACACTCAGCTCCGTACACCACGTACGCCTCGTACACAAGCGGCTCTGCTCAGTACAACTCGTACACACACGGCTCTGCTCCGTACACCTCGTACACAAGCGGCTCTGCTCCATACACCTCGTACACAAGCGGCTCTGCTCCATACACCTCATACACAAGCGGCTCTGCTCCATACACCTCATACACAAGCGGCTCTGCTCCATACACCTCATACACAAGCGGCTCTGCTCCGTACACCTCGTACACAAGCGGCTCTGCTCCATACACCTCGTACACAAGCGGCTCTGCTCCGTACACGTTGTACACATGTGGCTCTGCTCTGTACACCTCGTACACATATGACTTCGCTCTGTACACACCGTACACACGTGGCTCCGTTTCGTACACACGTGGCGCCGCTTCGTACACCTCGTACACACTGGGCTCCGCTGCGAAAGCCTCGCACACACGGCTCTGCTCCGTACACCTCATACACACGCGGCTCGGCTCCGTACACCTTGTACACACTCGGCTTAGCTCCGTACGTCTCGTACACACGCAGCTCCGCTCCGTACACCTTGTACACTCTCAGCTCCACAATGTACACACGTGGCTTCACTCTATACACCTCGTACACACACACCTCCGCTCTGTACACCTCGTACACACGCGGCTCTGCTCCGTACACCTCATACACACTCGGCTCTGCTCCGTACACCTCGTACACACACTCCTCCGCTCTGTACACCTTGTACACACGCGGCTCTGCTCCGTGCACCTCATACACACTCGGCTCTGCTCCGTACACCTCATACACACTCGGCTCTGCTCCGTACACCTCGTACACAAGCGGCTCTGCTCCATACACCTCGTACACAAGCGGCTCTGCTCTCCGTACACGTTGTACACATGTGGCCTGCTCTGTACACCTCGTACACATATGACTTCGCTCTGTACACACCGTACACACGTGGCTCCGTTTCGTACACACGTGGCGCCGCTTCGTACACCTCGTACACACTGGGCTCCGCTGCGAAAGCCTCGCACACACGGCTCTGCTCCGTATGCCTCGTACACACGCGGCTCCGCTCCGTACACCTTGTACACTCTCGGCTCTGCTCCATACACCTTGTACACACTCGGCTTCGCTCCGTATGTCTCGTACACACGCGGCTCCGCTCCGTACACCTTGTACACTCTCAGCTCCACAATGCACACACGTGGCTTCACTCTATACACCTCGTCAGAGGTGTAACTAGGTTTTCTGGCACCCGGGGCAAAGATTTTTTTTGGCGCTCCCCCCCACCGCCGCCAATTTATATATATATATATATATGTATATATATATATTTATACCTTATATACAGAGTGTCTCTCATACACACAGTATATACACTTCATAGTGTGTGCCTGCCTGGTATATACATATATACACCTCATAGTGTGCCTGCATGATGATGTATACATATATATACGGTATATATATTTATACATCATCAGGCAGGCACACTATGAGATGTATATATGTATACACCAGGCAGGTACACACTCTATGAGGTGTATATATGTATACATCAGGCCCTGATGTATACATATATACACCTCATAGTGTGCCTGCCTGATGTATACATATATACACCTCACAGTGTGCCTGCCTGATGTATACATATATATATACCTCAGGTATATATATGTATACATCAGGCAGGCACACTATGAGGTGTATATATGTATACATCACCAAGCAGGCACACTATGAGGTGTATATATGTATACATCACCAAGCAGGCACACACTATGAGGTATAATACCTCATAGTGTGTGCCTGCGCCTGATGTTTACATATTCATTTATACACCTCATACTCCCAGCCCAGGACAGGCACCCCCCCCCCTGTTTAGGTTACTTTATTACTTGTAGAGTAGTAGCCTATTCAGGACGGACGACCGGACTCAGAGGAGGCAGCCCGCAGGCAGGCAGGCTGCAGCAGCTCGGAGCTCCTCTTCTTCTTCTCTCTTCTCTGTCCCACTGTGCGGTGCACCGGGTGACGTCGGCCGCAGCGCGACATGACCCGGGGGGTGGGAACTGCTGCCCTGCTGCCAGGGGGCGGATCAGCAGCAAGGGTTTAGCACACTCAGCGCCGCGGCCGCCCGTGCACTGCACAATATGCAGGGCGGCGCGGAGGAGATTAGCTCCGTCGCTGCAGTACCACCGCTGCCAGACTCCTGGTCACCTGATGATGGCGCCGGCGCCCCCGCACTGACTTGCGCCCGGTGCAAAAGGTCCGGCTGCACCCCCCTAGATACGCCCCTGCACCTCGTACACACACGCCTCCGCTCTGTACACCTCGTACACACACGGCTCTGCTCCGTACACCTCGTACACAAGCGGCTCTGCTCCATACACCTCGTACACAAGCGGCTCTGCTCCGTACACGTTGTACACATGTGGCTCTGCTCTGTACACCTCGTACACATATGACTTCGCTCTGTACACACCGTACACACGTGGCTCCATTTCGTACACACGTGGCGCCGCTTCGTACACCTCGTACACACTGGGCTCCGCTGCGAAAGCCTCGCACACACGGCTCTGCTCCGTATGCCTCGTACACACGCGGCTCCGCTCCGTACACCTTGTACACTCTCGGCTCTGCTCCATACACCTTGTACACACTCGGCTTCGCTCCGTACATCTCGTACACACGCGGCTCCGCTCCGTACACCTTGTACACTCTCAGCTCCACAATGTACACACGTGGCTTCACTCTATACACCTCGTACACACACGCCTCCGCTCTGTACACCTCGTACACACGCGGCTCTGCTCCGTACACCTCGTACACACTCGGCTCTGCTCCGTACACCTCGTACACACGCGGCTCTGCTCCGTACACCTCGTACACACGCGGCTCTGCTCCGTACACCTCGTACACACGCGGCTCTGCTCCGTACACCTCGTACACACGCGGCTCTGCTCCGTACACCTCGTACACACGCGGCTCTGCTCCGTACACCTCGTACACACGCGGCTCTGCTCCGTACACCTCGTACACACGCGGCTCTGCTCCGTACACCTCATACACACTCGGCTCTGCTCCGTACACCTCGTACACACACGCCTCCGCTCTGTACACCTCGTACACACGCGGCTCTGCTCTGTACACCTCATACACACTCTGCTCTGCTCCGTACACCTCGTACACACACGGCTCCACTCTGTACACCTCGTACACACACGGCTCCACTCTGTACACCTCGTACACACACGGCTCCACTCTGTACACCTCGTACACACTCGGCTCCACTCTGTACACCTCGTACACACTCGGCTCCACTCTGTACACCTCGTACACACACGGCTCCACTCTGTACACCTCGTACACACTCGGCTCCCCTCTGTACACCTCGTACACACTCGGCTTCGCTCCGTACACCTCGTACATACACAGCTTCACTCCATACACCTCATACACACGCACCTCCACTCTGTACACCTTGAACACTCAGCTCCACTCCATATACCTCATACATACACAGCTCTGCTACATTAATTTACACTGTAAAGCCTCAGCCCCACACATAAACTTCACCTCATCCAGCACCATGGTGGAGTCCTGGCTGCATACTGAGGAGCTGATCATGTGACCCGCCTGACTCCTCCCCTCCTTTGACATCATCACAGGTCCTGTCAGCGCGAGGCACAGTGAAGCATGAAGCCGGCTCACACAGCCGGCTCACACAGCCGGCTCACACAGCCGGCTCACACAGCCGGCTCACACAGCCGGCTCACACAGCCGGCTCACACAGCCGGCTCACACAGCCGGCTCACACAGCCGGCTCACACAGCCGGCTCACACAGCCGGCTCACACAGCCGGCTCACACAGCCGGCTCACACAGCCGGCTCACACAGCCGCACGGGGGGGGGGGGTTTGGAGACCGCGGCCGCTAACACAGCTCACACTGCCACACTGGATGGGGGGTGTTTGGACACCGCGGCCGCTGCCGCTGCGGCAGGAGATGCCCCGCCAGCAGCCCCAGATACGCCAAGCCTGGTCGCAGCGTCGGCGGCCAGGACTGTAGGAGCGGCATCTGCAGGGTGCCGCACTACCACCAGCTCCTGAAGACGCCGCCCATGTCTACCAGCAGAGCTCGCCGCCTGAGGCTGACACTTCATGTCGCCTCATGGATGGTGCGGCCCTGATTGTATGCCAACCATGCCGCCCAGATTTGTTCAAAAGTATGATCTTTATTCCTTCTCCTATATATTAGTTCTTCTTGCCTTATAGTTTGTTGTGCCTTTCGGATAAATTCTTGCCTTGTCGGAGGTTCCTGTTCTATCCATTTGCTAGCTATCAGCTTTCGCGCGACATATAATAGTCTGGCGACAGCTATCCTACTTGCCTCAGACACTGAGATCTCCGACACATCCCCCAGAACACACATAATCGGATTTTTGGGAATCGTACAGTCATACACTCCTTCTATTCTGGTAATAATCGTTGTCCAGAAAACCGACAGACGAGGGCACGACCACAACATATGAATTAAGTCAGCCCCCTCCGAACTGCACATGGGACAACACGAGTCTCGTCTCAGTCCCGCTCTACACAGTACCATTGGAGTCTTGTACGTCCTGTGAATTATATATAATTGGGATAATCTTGCTTGTTCACTTAGGGATAGTCTGGGCACCGTTTTAAGTATTGCTTCCCACTGCTCCTCCGTTATGTCCCCCACATCACTCTCCCATTTACTTTTAGCTTTCGGTCTGTACCCTTCCAGAAATGTATGTAACAAGTCATTGTAGATCCCTGAGATTACTCCTTTGGAGTTCCCTGATGAACAAATATAGTCTATCGTGATGTCTTTATTAATAGTCATATCCACACTTCGTCTTTGTGCCCTCCATGCGTGTTGAATCCCAAGGTACTGAAGCTCCCAGGTTCCCGGAATGTCATAAGCCTCCCTCAATTAGGAAAATGGCCGCACCCTCCCCTCTTTTAATAATTGTCCCACATATTGCACCCCTTTCTTCTGCCACGGTAACATCGACCCCATTTTACGAAATTCCTCCAGGTGCGCGTTATCCCAAATTGGTGAGTAGATCGTTAGACCCTGTATTCCTCGAATCTTTTTGATAGCTGTCCAGCTTTTTTGGACTAAATGAACTGTTGGTAACTGAGTTCCCAATCTCTCAAACGTTCCATCCTCCAACCCTTGAACCAATGGATCCCTGCCCGAGAGATGCGACAAAAGTCTGCCTCCTGATCCCGTATTAGAATTATTATTGTCCTTCCACCCCCTCATATGTTGGCCTTGCCCCGCTAGAAAATATATCCAGGCGTTTGGAACCGCCAGTCCCCCTTCTTCTTTTCCCCTTTGTAAAGTTTCCAATTTGATTCTAGCAGATCTCCTGCCCATATCAGAGATCTGAAGATGGCGTGAATGCTATTAAATTTCTTTTTTGCTATCCATATAGGAGAGTTATGTAGGACATACATCAATTGAGGCATAAGCACCATCTTAATCAAATTGGTTCTTCCAGACACTGATAGTGGCAACTTGCACCAGGCAGTCATTTTCCGCTTAAATTTGTCTAACAGAGGAACAACATTAAGGTCCCAATACCTTGCCAAGGGAAGAGCCACCCACACCCCCAAATATTTGAACTGAGTCACTATCTGAAGTTGCCTACCCTCATCAGCAATCTCATCCAGTCCCACTACGCTGTCCACTGCCATAATACAGGATTTATGCCAATTTATTGTCAATCCGGAGATATTACCAAACTGTTGGATTATGTCCATAGCACTCCCCAGAGAGTCTCCCGCATTTTCCAAAAATAGCATGATATCATCCGCATATAGCGCAATCTTTTCCATAATATATCCAAATCTAAATCCAACCACCTCTTGAGACACTCTGATTTTGGCAGCTAGAGGCTCCACTGCCACCGCAAACAATAGCGGGGACAGCGGGCACCCCTGCCTGGTTCCCCTGTGCAGTCTGAAGGCCCCAGACCGTGCCCCATTCACTTTTATCACCGCTCGGGGAGCAGTATATAGCAGCTTCACCCAGGACAGGAAGCCCTCCCCAAAACCCATTACTGTCATAATTTTCCATAAGTACCTCCATTCCACACTGTCGAATGCCTTTCTTGCGTCAAGCGATATCACCACCCTCCTGCCACCATTGTCTGCCGGAGTTTGAAGATTAAGGAATAATCGTCTCAGATTAATTGCCGTTGATCGACCGGGGACAAACCCAGATTGGTCTGCATGTATTAGATTTTGTATGACCCCAGACAGGCGGGTGGCTAGGATGGTAGCCAATACCTTGACGTCGGTATTGAGTAGGGATATTGGCCTATAGGATTCTGCATTCTCAGGATCTTTCCCTTCCTTCGGCAATACTACAACACAGGCCTCTTCCATAGACCGTGCCAGCGCCCCTTTTTCCCTTGCCTCTTCAAAGACTTGTTTCAGTTTAGGTGCCAACATTTCTGAAAATTCCTTATATACTTCCCCCGGAATACCATCATTTCCTGGTGATTTATTGGCCGGCATAGATAGAATAGCTGTTTCTACCTCCTCCACTCCTATGGGTGCATCTAACCTCTGTCTTTCTTCCTCAGTTAGTGTAGGCAGATCCACTCCTCCCAGAAATTCCTCCACTTCCTCATCCCCAGCTCTTGCGACCGATGTATACAAATCAGTGTAAAATTTTTTAAACACTTCCAGTATGCCAGGCGTATCTGTAACCACCGTGCCATTAGTATCCTTCAATTTGTATACCCGGTTGCTTTCCCTTTGGGCTGCCGATACCACCGCCAACAGTCGACCCACTCTCTCTCCTTCCTCAAAAAATACAGATTGTTGAAATGCCCTCTTTCTCTCACTCCTCACCATGTGCATCTTATTTACCTCTTCCTGTGCCCTCTTAAATTTATCATGAGACTCTCTTGTAGGGTGCAATATCCACTCAGCTTCCGCCCCAGTCAGTGCATCTTTCAACTCCCGATCTGCTGCCCGATGCCGGGTTTTACACTGCGCAATGTCTCTAATGAGGATCCCCCTCAAGTAGGCCTTCATGGTGTCCCACACAACAGTCGCCTCCACACTCCCTTCATTCTCTCTAAAAAACATCTCCAGTTCATTCCCAATAATAGATAGATCTAACGTTTTGAGCCAAGTTGGGTGCAAAGACCATCCCCCCTGTCGTCCTGGTCTGGATTCCAGCTGTAGTGTTACTTGTAGTGGACTATGGTCAGAGAGGGCCCTTTGTAGATATTCCACGTCCATCACCATGGCATCCATTGTTATATCCCCCAATGCCAGATCTATTCTAGACAGTGTGCCATGTGTAGCAGAATAACAGGAGAACTTCTTTCTTCCCTCATGTCTCACTCTCCATACATCAATCAATCCCAGTTTCGTTACATAATGCCCAAATGTTGACAGCTTATCCATTCTCCCAGGTACTGCACCTGTTTTGAATTTACCCCAATACTCATTCATTACGTTATTTACGTCCCCCATTATGAGCACTGTTGAGCTTCCTTTACTATTAGTTAGTTCCACCACTTCTTGCAATTTCTTTTTAGAACATGGAGGTGGGATGTATAGGGCCACTAGGGTCATCTCCCGCCCAAAGAGCCTACAGAAGACCCAGACAAATTGTCCGTCTTTATCAATATGCACCTCCAATTCCTCATAGTGTGCTCCAGCGTGTATTAATAATGACACCCCTCTGGCATAAGATGAGTAAGTGGAGTGATATGCTTTCATAATCCAGGGTTTTATAAACCACTGTGACGTTTCTTTAGTGAGATGGGTCTCCTGCAGGCATGTAACCGTAGCAGTGCTCGCTCTAATATATTGAAAGATAGCAGCTCTCTTAGTTTTGTCTGAGAGTCCTCTCACATTCCAACTCATCAGTTTTACCCGCTTACTACTCATGTATGTGCATATGGGTTATGTTCTGCACATTTCTCAAATGCGTTTGTTGGACCCAATAGACACGTATAGTAGAACCCATTTTGTTACATATATCGATGCGTACTACTCCCAATCCTCCCCTCCCCTCCCCCCTTCCCAATTCCCCGATTATAGACTCCCACAAAAGCCAGTGAGAGTGGGGATACAACAGATCCCAACGCTGTATAGCCAGAAATCGCATTTAGGCAAACCCTTGAGTCTTTGGGATGCCCGGCAGTTCCTCCGCCGCCACCGTGTTTCCAATACTAGTCCTCTTCTTCTCAGAGTCCCGTATCAAAATACTCCATATTTTAAAAATGGAAACAACAGAGAATACAATGAACAAAACCTTGCTTCCTGATTAGGAGAAAGAAAAAGAAAACAGTCCAGCCCCTCAAAAATTAAAAATAAAAATAACAATATAGAAGCAAAAGAAGGGAACCAACAAAAACTTGAAGGAATCGGACTACGATGGGCCAGACCCCTCCACAGGGATAGTTTCAACATTGTGTCTCTCTCCACTCCCTCCCGGTGCACCAAGCCTGTGCCGTAGTCATATGCAGGAACTTTTCTGGAACAGCCTTAACTTCCAACAAGTGCTACCCCACCGTTAAGCAGGGAACTTTTACACCAGTCAATCAGTGCAGGCTCGATCTCCTCCTTCCTGAAGCTTAGTACGGTTCCGATCCATCCAGGCTGTCGCAACCTCCGGGGTGGGAAAGAAATGGACACCTCCCAAGGCCTCTACCCGTAGTTTCGCTGGGAAGATGGTGGAATATTTTACGTTCCACGCCCGAAGCTGTCGCTTCACAGTGCTATATTTCATGCGAAGCTTCTGGACCTCTGCAGAATAATCCAGGTACAACTCAATGCGTTTTCCTTCAAAGTTCAGCTCCGGCATTCTACTAGCTTTGCGCAGAATAGTATCCCTGTCCCGGCAGTTTAAAATCCTGGCCAGCATGGTGCGGGGGTCATCGCCGGGGACAGGAGGCCTCATGGGGACCCTATGCGCCCTTTCCACTGCAAATACACGTGACAATTGAGCTGCTCCAAACTTCTCCATCAGCCACTTTTCCACAAACTCTGTGGGGTCCCTTCCCTCCACTCTTTCCGGGAATCCCACCATACGGATGTTATTGCGCCTCGATCTGTTCTCGAGGTCGTCCTACTTATTAGCTGCTGCAGTTATTCTCGCTCCATGTTGCTGCTGTGTTTTTTGCACTACCACCATAGAATCCTCCGACTCCCCCACTCTCTTTTCCACCTCAGTTAGTCTCATGTTGGATTTGTGCATTGTAGCTTTAATGCCCTCCATCTCTTCTCTCACAGTATTTACTTGCTGTGTCAAGGCTGTCAGGGCAGATTTGCAATATAACACTATGTTGAACACATCTCTTAGGGTCGGTTCCCCTTCCTCCATGGGTTCAGTCTGCTGACTCCCCGAGGCCTCCTCCCCCTCCTGCAGAGTCTCATCCTCCTCCACCCCGTCTCCAGACTCCTTAACTGTGTCCATCTCCTCGCCATTGCTCTCATCCCCCTCCTGGTGCTGTACCTTCATCTTATCTTGGGGATCTCTGGCATATTGCTGCAGCCGCTCCGCTACCTCCATGTTCCTTGCAAATGCTGCGTTTCTTCTGCCCGCCTCTTCCTCCCTCTCGGCGCCATCTTGCCCGGTCGCGCTGTTCCCGGTCCCGGCATCTCTTTGCCTCCTGCGGACCATCTCCGCCTCCTTAATCCGCTCCGATGTTCTGCCCTGGCTCCAGGGACGTTCAGACATCGGTCGGAGGTCCCAGAATCGGCACAATAGGGCTCTGAGCAGGATAATCAATCTCAATGGCGGCGGAGGAGCTCTGTCCCGCGTCTGCCTACATCAAGCGTCAGGCCACGCCCCCCGGAAATAGGGCTATATTAACATGAATGTAGGACGACTGTAAGCCATCTAAACAGGATATTGACTACTAGGCTGCTACCAGAGTAGCCATGTTTCATATCCAGACGAAGATAAAATCATAACTAAAAATATGAAAGTATTGTCTTCCATCTGCGATGCCCACGGACACGGCTAGGGAACATTATGGAATCTGGGTGTCCATATCTCCCCTCAGAGGGGTGGGAATTGTGAGACATCCCAGAGGTGCGAGATGGGTGGAGACAGGGGTCAGCCCATAGTGTATAAAAATCATCTGCTCCATCTCCACCTTGTATTTCTTCTGAATGGGCATTTTTCCACCAAGGCCAGAGAATACCCAAGGAACAGATTGGTGCCACGCCGCCCTTGTGGTGCCATCAGCACTATGGTAACTGCTCACATGTGTGTGTAATTCTGTGTATTCCATTCCTCCTTTTATTGGCATATCTGACTGTAATATTTGTAACATCTGAATAATAACTGTAAATATTAATATCTAGTGTACCATTAGGGTGATTAAATATATAAATTTAATCTTGAGTTGCTCTTTTTATCTTGATCACGATTCCCACGTCCGTGTGCTCATATAACGCTACCTGGGTTGGTTTCTGACCCAATATAAGCCCGACCACGGATCGGACTTATATTAAACGAGAAGCTGGTGGCAGCATTTGTGCTTGGGGCTATTCAGGGCCTCTGGCAGTGACGGGGTGGAGGAGATTATATGTGCTTCTAGCTGCTGGCTAGAAGGCATATACCACACTCACTGAGAGGTGCCTTAATAAGCCAGCACAGGCAAGGCAGCTGCGGCCCTTCTCTGACTGACCTGGGTTTAACAGGAGGCGCTGTGGAGCTGCCAGGTTCAGGTCACGATTTCACCACAGTCAGTGACAAAGTGAGGGATTGGGCCCCTCCCCCCGTTGCCGGGGCATTACTCCTCCCGTTGCCGGGGCATTACCCTCGTAACATTAGAGTGATGCTCAAACTGTTTGGGTGCAGCTGTGGGACCCTATTTTCAGAGATGATGTCCTCCACCTAACTCTCAACAAGCTGAAGGGTCTTCAGGAGAGATGGGTAGTCAAGTTGCACTATCAGACGGTCACTCTGTAGCGCTGTCATCCGTTCTATGCTTGCAGTGTGTACCATGACCCGTCCAATGAGTCCCATATATAGAGTCAAGTTTGAGACCCTTGATTTAAGCATTCACTCCATCTTTTCTAAAGTATACACAAACATAGATTAATTGTTACCTATGTTATCACATGATGACCGGTTTCCAGACCTGCATCCCACCACAAGGGGCACTCTGGAGTAATTCTGGGAGCTGAATTCATTGCATTGTCAGTGACAAAGTGAGAATTTGGGCCCCTAACCCCATTTGTCTCGGAGCATTGACCCCACCTGAGTGCTGCTCAAGCTGTTGGTGTGCAGATGTGGGACCCTATTTTCAGAGATAATATCCTCCACCAAACTGTCAAAAACCTGAAAGTGTCTTCCGTAAAGCTGGGTAGTCACCTGTGTAGCTGTCATGTCATACTTCATATGGTCCCAATGTGTAAATCATTCACTGCAATGAGAGAAACAGCACGTAGCCCTTGTATTGCACCAGGAGCCCACACACAGCCCCCAGTATTACACTTTCAGCCTGTGTATCTCAGCAGAGAGAAGCAAGACTTTCTTAACCTATTCTATTTTGTTATAGCTAAGAACAGTTGGTTACTATCCTGGGCAACACCGGGGACACAGCAATAAGCTGAAAAACATTTATTTTAAAAAAAATCCGGCCTCCTCCACCCCTTAATAGCCAGCCATCTCTCACCTGTTTCCCCAAAGCTATGAAATCATTGTCATGGTCTTGGGGAAATTCAATTACCGGTATAACGCATTATATACAGGATGTAAAACTATATAGTACCAAAAAGATGGAATTATTATAGGCATGGGTTAATGTTACAATGAAAAAAAAATTCTCTCTTACCCAAAACAGCACTACAGGTGTTAGTGCTATTATGGATGAGATGAAATGTAACTACAGGTATAAAAAATGTAAAGTATCTCACACATGCCTATAATTGAGATGAGACCCATATACACAGTATCTCATTCTTTCTCCTTTGCCTCATTGGGGGACACAGACCGTGGGTGTTATGCTGCTGTCCACTAGGAGGCGACACTAGGCAGAATCTGCAAAAGAGTTAAGTGGCTCCTCCTCTGCAGCATTACACCCCTGGAACAGGAAGTGCTTCTCCAGTTTTTGTTTAGTGTCGATAGGAGGCACACACAAATTTTATTGCTCCTAAAATTTTTCACTTTTTGAATTTTTTACTTCAAGAAGAAGACAAGTGGGTCTCTAAAGAGACTCCCGGCATGGTCCCTCCTCGGCCACCCACTGTTGGGGCGCCTGGTTGAGGTAGACTTTTTCCCCTAACATGCCGCTCCTTTCTCGGCCCCCCAATGTTGGGGGCGCTGGGTTGAAGTTGAGACAACGGTCCTCCTTCCCCATTTCACCACTGTTGGGGTCATTGGGTTGAGGTCGAGGTGACGGACAAGGCCTCTGATGGTGGAGCAGCATCCCTCCCTAAATACCCCTTTGGGGTTCATTTAGGTTGAGACACCACAGGTAGAGCCAGCAGGTGCAGCACTCAGAGCACCCCAGGAGTCCTCAGCCCTGCTGAGCCACTCCATGGACTTCAGCAGCAGCGTGTTCGCCGCAGTACACCCAGGACACACAGCCTCGCTGTGTACTCCTGAGGGTGCCAAGGGACCAGCAGCGGGGCAGCCAGCATCCCTCCCTAATCACCCCTGTGGGACCATTAGGTTGAGGCACCACAGATCACAGGCTACAAGTCGGCTGCAGTGTAATCCAGAAACCTCAGCCACGCTGAGTGCTTCTGATGGGCTGCACATCCCAGGGCTGCAGCACATCCCAGGAGCCCCAGCCCTGCTGTGTGTTCCTGGTGGGGGCAGTAGGACTACCTACTACCACGGAGCACAGACTCCCTATGTCCCTGCAGGCCAGCACCATGCCCCTGGAAGCCGGCACCTGCATATATGGCCATATCCCAGGAGACCCTGACCTAGGGTCCTCCGGCGGGAGCCGCCACCACAATGGCGCCATAATGGCCAGGGGTCCAGCAGCTGCCTCTGTCTGCCGGCAGCTGTATGTAAGGCCGAGCTCCAGGAGACCCAGTACCTGGTTTCTCCTGTGAGGGACAGCGCCGCACTATACCTGGGGATCGCGGGGATCCGGGTCCGTTCCGGTACCTCCGCGGGTCTCCGCGCCAGCCGAGCACCATCTGCGGCAGGGGAATGTTACTAGAGGCCGCGGCTTCGGCCTAGAGAACGAGGCCGCCGCCTCTTTCCCCACCCCCTGATGACGCGATCAGCATCATGGAGGGGGCAGAACGGAGCGTGCAGGCCACTGTGGAGCAGAGTTTCATTTCCCTGCACGCTCCGCCCCCCTCCTGGCTTTTCTACAGCCCTCTACTGCGGCCATGATGGGGACAATCTGATAGTATCATGGCAATTAGCCATATAATAAAGCGATATTAGGGCATCTTCCCCGCATCTAGTAATGAATGCACAGATCCCTGCACTTCAGATATAAGTGCAGAGTACTCTGTACAGCCCCTCACAATGCTCGGAGCCCCACTATTCTTGTGGCCCGTAAGCACTGGGAGCCCCACAGGACCTCTTCCCTGCCGCAGCATGCAGGCACACAGGGGAAAGGGGCTGTACAGTAGCCTGCCCGGGGGGTACCGGTCTGCGGTGTCCGCAGTGCCCTCATCAATGTCATGGGATCTGACATGCTTCATCCCCGACTCCCACTGTAGGGTGGCACGGTTGAGGTCGAGACTCCATGTCATATGCCGCCCCCTTCACCAGATTTCCCTGGGAATAATGGATTGAGGAGTCCTCCCCGAATCCTCCAGCCATGTTGTCCAGCAGTACTGGCGGCGCAGGATCTCACACTGCACACTCTCTGCAATGAAGCCAAGCAGGGCTCCCTCCCTGCTACGGCTCTGCATGTTTTTTCCCCTGCAGCACAAAGCATTGTAGCCTGGAGGATAGTGATCTGGACCTTGCACCTGTGGGTGGCCAAGTTCAAATCCTCTACACCTGTGTGTGTATATATTATATATATATAGATACATATATATGTATTTCTGGATGTATGTAAAGTGCTATGGAATTAATAGCGCTATATAAATGGATAAATATTATTATAATTATTATCAGAGGCTCGGCATACTTCCTCCTGACTGTGGCTCCACACAGGACATAGGACGTAATGTGGACAATAATGCCACAGTAAAGGCGCTACAGGCACCAGACCAGTCATGCCCTCAGAAGGCCAATTTGACCACGACTCAGATCTCGATACGTCCTTAGTCCTAGAGCCGCCAGACTGACGCTCTATTGGAAGATCTAAGATATACTGTAGCCTCAGTCTCTCACAGGCCTCCCATATCCCAGGGACGTCTGTCCAGAAGACAACTGGTCACATTGCTTTCAGATGCCATGGGAGACCAAAGCATTTCCCTCCCTCAGCGCACAGCCAGGCGGTCCTTCAAGCGCCGTCGGCAAACTGCATTCCAACCGGAATTCATTCAGCTAGTTCACGTCTAGACTGACACAGACAAGATTCGCTTCAGTCGGGGCAGCGATAGCCATCACAGCATTAGCAGGTCAACCAATATTGAATGCCTCGTCCGCCGACCTACTCTGACGACCCAAACAACTCGAGTCGCCACCTCAGCTGACTACCTAATGCGCGCAGCCCTGCACGCTGCCAATTGCTCAGCAATAGCAGCTCACAATGCCATTCCCTTAGACGTGCCCTCTGGTTACGTGGAGGTACAAACGGACGTGGTCTCCAAGAAGCCCCTCACAGTTTTTTCCATTCCTCAGAGGACACCTGTTCGAAGGACAGCTGGACAAGTTAGCTTCAGATGCTAAGAGAGGCAAGGGCACTCCCTCCCTCAGTGCAAACCTGGACAACCGCTTTTCCACGCTGTAAAGCCTCTCCTCATTTCAGGAGTCGCTGTAACCGTATCACGCAAAGAGCGTTTTCCAACCTATCTGTGGTCCAATCAGGAAGGTACATTACGATCCGTACTGGACCAAAAATAACTAAACTAACATGTCCGGATAACATATCCCACATGGTATCGCCACTCCAAGTTGCTTCCAGAGAACGATTAATATTCCTTGCGCCCATAGATATACAGGACGCCTACCCGTATATTCTTATGCAGCTACTGACTGAAAGTTTCATCAGATTTGCATTCAAACAGGAATACTATTAATTAGTGGCACTCCCGTTTCGATTCAACTACAGCTCCTTCAGTGCTCACAAAGGTCAGGGCAGATGTCATGACTACCCCTCACTCCAGGGGTGTCATCATCCTTCCGTACTTGGACGTTCTGCCTATCCAAAACTCTGATCCTCGTGGACTGCGAACATAGTGTCTCAGCACTGTAGACACTATAACAACCTCCACAATTATACTCCGGTTCCAACAGTTTAATATTTCACAGCCGCATCTCAGACCGCCTTCACACTCTCTATTCTCAATTCAAGGAACAAGAACCTCAATCACTCGACAGGAGTTTTCACCTGTCCTCTGAAAGTAGGCGGTTCCCCCCCCCCTTCCCGGTGGCTCTGACCACTCTTTCTATCATGCAGGGAAGGTTTTTCGTTCCACCACGCTGAACAGTTTAACCACTATCACGAGCCTGATGCGATGGGGTGCAGCGTCCCCATCACAGTACACAAGGCAAATGGTCCAGCCCGGAGTCAAAAATGCCCATGAATATACGGAAGATTCTGGAAATAGTCCTAGCACTGAAGTCCTTTAGCCAATGCCATGGCTGTGACATATGTCAGTCACTAGGGCGGAACCTTAAGTCTCCAGGCAACGGATGAAGTTCATCATGTACTTCACTGCGGAATCCACAAACTCAGCACTATAAGCCGGTCACATGCTGGCTGTAGATGACCGGGAAGTGGTTTTCTTCACCCGCAAGGGGACTACCTCAAGGGAGTGTTTCCCACACCCTCACGATGTCCCATGAATCTACCGGTGCTAGGGAACCCTGGATGAGGAACTCATAACTCCAGCCTTCATGACCAGGTCTTATGACCCACAGTCATTGGGACCACACACACCAGTCCAGGGATGGATCCGTTTCCGTCTCTCACTCATAGCAGCCGTATCATGGCGCTTGCCAGACTGTCCAACCAGACAGTCCAGACTCACTCTCTCAAAACAGGTTACACCGTCAGAATTCCTCAACTCAGTATTGACGGCATGTCTGTTGAGACCTGGGTCTTAACCAAGCTGGGTTTTCTTAGGGTATTGTGGCGAACTTTATGAGAGCGAGGAAACCAGCCTCCTCAAACATTTACCATGGCACATGAACATTTGTTTTTGGTTGCTTGGTGCACCTCTAGAGGCCATTCACTTTGACCCTATCCCTACCAAGAATTCTCAGTTTCCTCAATTCAGGCCTAGACTCAGGCCTGTCCTTGGGTTCTCTCAAGGGGCAGTTTTCAGCCCCTTCCACCTTCTTCCACAAACGTTTTGCTCCCAGACCTCAAGAAAATCCTTCCTTCGAGGGGTCTGCCATTTGATTTCCCCATTCAACAGGCCGCTACACCCGTGGGACCTAAATCTTCTCCTCACGGCTGTACAAGAACCATCCTTTAAGCCTCTATGGGTCACTCCCCTTAGCATTCTCATACTAACAGTGGTGGTTTTTGGTGGCAATTACTTTTTCCTTGCGAGTATCGGAACTTACAGCACTCTCAGGTAAATCTCCTTGTCTGGTCTTCCACCAAGACAATGTTGCCCTTCGGCCGGTCCCATCCTTTCTTCCACTGGCGGGGTACTTCTTCCGCCTAAATGAAGACCTCTCTCTGCAAGCTCTGTGCCTGGTTCCAGGCCATTGGGTCGTGAAGGCTTTACATATGTAGGACCTCGTCAGGGCCCTGTGAGTCCTCGTCAGGGCCCTACGCATCTATGTATCCAGGACAGCACCTTTTTAGGAAGTTGGATTCTCTCTTCCTTCTTCCAGAGGTCCGATATAAAGACATGTCAGCCTCTAAGGCTACTATAGCTAAATAGATTCCACCAACCATCCAAGACGCTTATACCTTCAAAAACCCGCCCCTTCCTGCTGGTGTCGGGGCACATTCTACTACGGCCGTGGGGGCCTCCTAGGCCGTCCGGCCCCAGGCGTCAGCACATTAGTGTCATAGGCAACCAGGTGGCTCAGCCTACACACATCTACAAGTCACTGCAGTGCTCACACTCAGGCCTTGGCAGACGCAGGTCTGGGTAGATGTGTCCTCCAGGAGGCAGCAGCCCTCCTGTAGGTACATAGTTTTTCGCTGACCATGTTCAGCGTTACTAGTTCCATCGTTTTTCCCACCCAGGGACTGCTTTGGGACGTCCCATGGTCTGTGTCCCCCAATGAGGCGAAGGAGAAAAGGAGATTTTTGTGTACTCACCGTAAAATCCTTTTCTCTTAGCCTCTAATTGGGGGACACAGCACCCACCCTATTGCCCCTGTGAGCCTTTTTCTACAGCTCTCACATAGCTTCTCAGCTGTTACATGGTTAACATGTTTACTCATGTTTGCCTATTATCACTCTGTTAACTGTTTAAACTTGTGCCTGTTTAGTTCCAGGCCTTGTACTTCTGTGAGCCTGTTTAGTTACAGGCCTTGTTATACGATTATTACTTCGTTATCTCTTCACTGTTTTCCACATGCACCTGCTTAGTTACAGGCCTTGTGGTACTAGTGTTACTCTGCTAACTCTTAACTGTTTACACACGTGCCTGTTTGGATTCAGGCCTTGTTACACTGTTATTACCTTGTTAACTATATTTGTTTACACAGGTTGCCTGCGTAGACTTCCTGTGTCACTGTTATTATCTGTTAACTCTCCTACTGCTTTAGCACAAAACTGGAGAAGCACTTCCTGTTCCAGGGGTGTAATGCTGCAGAGGAGGAGCCACTTAACTCTTTTGCAGATTCTGCCTAGTGTCGCCTCCTAGTGGACAGCAGCATAACACCCACGATCTGTGTCCCCCAATTAGAGGCTAAGAGAAAAGGATTTTACGGTGAGTACACAAAAATCTCCTTTTTGTTGATGTCATTATCACACATTGTCCGCTAGCTATCTATGTTCCTGCCTATCATGATATGACTCCCGAGACAGCCCTCAGTTCTGCTCCATATCTCTGTAGTAAGCTCAGTTCTTCTCCATATCTCTGTAGTAAGCTCAGTTCTGCTCCATATCTCTGTAGTAAGCTCGGTTCTGCTCCATATCTCTGTAGCAAGCTCGGTTCTGCTCCATATCTGTGTATTAAGCTCAATTCAACTCCATGTCTCTGTATTAAGCTCGGTTCTGCTCCATATCTCTGTAGTAAGCTTGGTTCTGCTCCATATTTCTGTATTAAGCTCGATTCTGCTCCATATCTCTGTCGTAAGCTCGGTTCTGCTCCATATCTCTGTAGTAAGCTTGGTTCTGCTCCATATCTCTGTAGTAAGCTCAGTTCTACTCCATATCTCTGTAATAGGTTCGGTTCTGCTCCACATCTCTGTAGTAAGCTCGGTTCTGCTCCACATCTCTGTAGTAAGCTCGATTCTGCTCCATATTTCTGTAGCAAGCTCGATTCTGCTCTGTATCTCTGTAGTATGTTCGATTCTGCTCCATATCTCTGTATTAAGCTCGGTTCTGCTTCCATATCTCTGTAGTAAGCTTGCTTCTGCTCTCTTATGTCTGTAGTAAGCTCGGTTCTGATTCCATATCTAAGGCTAGTTTCACATTGCGTTTTTCTTAAATCCGATGCTGTCCGATGAAAATATGACAGCATCAGATTCAAACTGATCCCTGCGTTCGGATGCCAAATAGTCATCCTATTCCGACATTTTGCAGGATCTGTTTGGTCTCCTGTCAACTCGCTCCCCTTCTCTCTGCCTCCTGTCATCTTGTTGTCCCCTGCTGTCCCCTTGCTGTCCCCTGCTAGATAAGAATTAATCAGATGACAACAGCTGTCCAGACCTGCATCCCACCATAAGGAGCACTCAGGAGCAATCCTCAGGCCAAATAAATTCCAGTGCAATGTCAGTGACAAAGTGAGGGATTGGGCCACTCCCCCCATTGCTGGGGCATTACTCCCCCCCGTTGCCGGGGCATTATCCTCACAACATTAGAGTGCTGCTCAAACTGTTAGAGTGCAGCTGTGGGACCCTATTTTCAGAGATGATGTCTTCCACCCAACTCTCAAAAAGCTGAAGGGTCTTCAGGAGAGATGGGTAGTCGAGCTGCATTTTCAGACGGTCACTCTGTAGCATTGTCATCCGTCCTATGCTTGCAGTGTGTACCATGACCCGTAAAATGAGGCCCATGTTTTCCCCCTGTTTTCCCCCTGCTAGATAAGAATTAATCAGATGACAACAGCTGTCCAGACCTGCATCCCATCACAAGGAGCACTCAGGAGCAATCCTCAGGCCAAATACATTCCATTGCATTGTCAGTGACAAAGTGAGGGATTGGGCCCCTCCCCCCGTTGCCGGGGCTTTATCCTCGCAACATTAGAGTGCTGCTCAAACTGTTAGGGTGCAGCTGTGGGACCCTCTTTTCAGAGATGATGTCTTCCAACCAACTCTCAAAAAGCTGAAGGGTCTTCAGGAGGGTTGGGTAGTCGAGTTGCGCTATCAGACGGTCACTCTGTAGCATTGTCATCTGTCCTATGCTTGCAGTGTGTACCATGACCCATACAATGAGGACCATGTTTTCCCCCTGTTTTCCCCCGTTTGCCCCTTGCTAGATAAGAATTAATCGGATGACAACAGCTGTCCAGACCAGTATCCCATCACAAGGAGCACTCAGGAGCAATCCTCAGGCCAAATACATTCCATTGCATTGTCAGTGGCAAAGTGAGGGATTGGGCCCCTCCCCCGTTGCCGGGGCATTACTCCCCCCGTTGCCGGGGCATTATCCTCGCAACATTAGAGTGCTGCTCAAACTGTTGGGGTGCAGCTGTGGGACCCTGTTTTCAGAGATGATGTCCTCCACCCAACTCTCAAAAGCTGAAGGGTCTTCAGGAGAGATGGGTATTCAAGCTGCGCACACTTACTGTCACTCTATAGCGCTGTCATCCGTCCTATGATTGCAGTGTGTACCATGACCCGTACAATGAGGCCCATATACAGAGTCAAGTTTGAGACCCTTGATTTAAGCATTCACTCCATCTTTTCTAAAGTATACACACATAGATTAATTGTTACCTATGTTATCGCATGATGACAGGTTTCCAGACCTGCATCCCACCACAAGGGGCACTCTGGAGTAATTCTGGGAGCTGAATTCATTGCATTGTCAGTGACAAAGTGAGGGATTGGGCCCCTCCCCCCGTTGCCGGGGCATTACTCCCCCCGTTGCCGGGGCTTTATCCTCGCAACATTAGAGTGCTGCTCAAACTGTTAGGGTGCAGCTGTGGGACCCTATTTTCAGAGATGATGTCTTCCACCCAACTCTCAAAAAGCTGAAGGGTCTTCAGGAGAGATGGGTAGTCGAGCTGCGCTATCAGACGGTCACTCTGTAGCATTGTCATCCGTCCTATGCTTGCAGTGTGTACCATGACCTGTACAATGAGGCCCATGGTTTCCCTCTGTTTTCCCCCTGTTTTATCCCTGTTTTCCCCCTGTTTTCCCCCTGCTAGATAAGAATTAATCGGATGACAACAGCTGTCCAGACCTGCACCCCACCACAAGGAGCACTCAGGAGCAATCCTCAGGCCAAATACATTCCATTGCAATGTCAGTGATAAAGTGAAGGATTGGGCGCCTCCCCCCGTTGCCGGGGCATTACTCCCCCCGTTGCCGGGCATTATCCTCGCAACATTAGAGTGCTGCTCAAACTGTTAGGGTGCAGCTGTGGGACCCTATTTTCAGAGATGATGTCTTCCACCCAACTCTCAAAAAGCTGAAGGGTCTTCAGGAGAGATGGGTAGTCGAGCTGCGCTATCAGACGGTCACTCTGTAGCATTGTCATCCGTCCTATGCTTTCAGTGTGTACCATGACCCGTACAATGAGTCCCATGTTTTGCCGCTGTTTTCCCCCTGTTGTCCTCCTGCTAGATAAGAATTAATCGGATGACAACAGCTGTCCAGACCTGCACCCCACCACAAGGAGCACTCAGGAGCAATCCTCAGGCCAAATACATTCCATTGCAATGTCAGTGACAAAGTGAGGGATTGGGCCCCTCCCCCCATTGCCGGGGCATTACTCCCCCCGTTGCCGGGGCATTATCCTCGCAACATTAGAGTGCTGCTCAAACTGTTGGGGTGCAGCTCTGGGACCCTATTTTCAGAGATGATGTCCTCCACCCAACTCTCAAAAAGCTGAAGGGTCCTCAGGAGAGATGGGTAGTCGAGCTGCGCACACAGACTGTCACTCTGTAGTGCTGTCATCCGTCCTATCCTTGCAGTGTGTACCATGACCCGTACAATGAGGCCCATATACAGAGTCAAGTTTGAGACCCTTGATTTAAGCATTCACTCCATCTTTTCTAAAGTATACACACATAGATTAATTGTTACCTATGTAATCGCATGATGACAGGTTTCCAGTCCTGCATCCCACCACAAGGGGCACTCTGGAGTAATTCTGGGAGCTGAATTCATTGCATTGTCAGTGACAAAGTGAGAATTTGGGCCCCTAACCCCATTTGTCTCGGAGCATTGACCCCACCTGAGTGCTGCTCAAGCTGTTGGGGTGCAGATGTGGGACCCTATTTTCAGAGATAATATCCTCCACCAAACTGTCAAAAACCTGAAAGTGTCTTCCGTAAAGCTGGGTAGTCGCCCCTGTAGCTGTCATGTCATACTTCATATGGTTCCAATGTGTAAATCATTCACTGCAATAAGAAAAACAGCACATTAATAATTTCCAGGCAATAAAGATTGTATTAATCAGTCCTATCACCACCACTATGGGCTTTAGCACAGTTGATAGAATGTTGTGTAACCAAACTCCGATAGACCCTTCTAGTAGAAGGGATGCCATCCTCCTTAGATACATTTCTAGCTTCTTTTTGCAGCTCCTTTACCTTATCTGTGTTAACAGAATCCTGTGCATCTTCTATCCCGAAACACTATTCTTCGTCTACAAGGCTGCGTTCAGACACAGCATAATTTAGATGCATTTTTACGCACACTTTTCCTGTAAAAGCGCATCTGCGTTTGCCGGCAAAGTGAATGGAAATTCACTTTTGCCCTCCAGGCGCTGCGCTTTTTTCGCCTGCGCTTTTATGGGAGAAAGCGCCCGTGTAAAAAGAATGACCATGGCAATTCTTTGCTCAAATAGTGCGCGATTTCTCCCATAGGCACTGTTATAAGGAGCTGGAATACGCATTGTCGTTCAGACAATTCCTTTTTGATATCCTGTAATGCAGGCGCAGGCAGAGGGGAGGGGGAGAATCCTGTTTTCCTTCCCCTGTGTGACATGTCGGGCCTGGGGTTTCGCTTTCGCAGTATCTATATACACTGTGTAAGTAAAATAAAAATAAACAAAAACTATTAAAACTAAAAAAAATTTAATATTCACCCGTCCGCCGATTGTCCCAGGACCCGAGGAGAAGACATGCGATCGCAGCAAGGAGCATAGAGATGTGATTGGCCAAAACCGATGAGCTGATGTGTCATGTGACATCATCAGCTAATCGTGATGTGCAACATCAGCTGATCGGTTTTGGCAGGCGTTAAAAACCAAACAGTATGCTGTCACAAACAGCTGATGATATCATGTGACACATCAGCTCAACAGTTTTGGCGGGTGGTTTAAACTCCTCAGCTGATGCTGTTAACGAAAACCTGACCCCGAAAAATGAGCCCCCAGCCTCTTTATACCTGTCCCTGCACCATGCTAATACTTTTTTAGCCATCCCTTTGTGCCTGTATAGTGATATTGCAAACTTTATAAAAGTTGTTTTTATACCTTCGGATCCGCGGCTTCTCAGCTTTGAGAAGCCGCAAAAGGCGTTCCTTCCTGCTTCTCTCTGCCCCCTGCTTGCTAATTATTCATGCCCCGATGGGTGTGCTAAACAGCAGAGAGCCTGTGCGCATCATCAAAGGGGCGGTAAAGCCGCTATGACGAAAATCACGTCATATCCGGCTTTACCCACGTCTGCCGACCTCGCGATGCCGAATGCTTATGCGCGAGGTGTTTTCTCGGCACAGTAATGGGTGTACTGACGTGGTAAAGCGGGATATGATTTTCGTCATAGTGGCTTTACCGCCCTTTTGATGACGTGCACAGGCTCTCTGCTGTTTAGCACGCCTATGGGGGCGTGAATAATTAACAAGCAGGTGGTGGGGAGAAGCAGGAAGGAACGCCTTTTTGGTCGGGTTCCCTTTAAGTGACACAAGCTGACCAGCGGCAACCCTATCAGCTGATTAAGGTCCTGCAGCGATCGGACGTGGATGCCTCGCATCCTGGGTCACTCGGCGGAGACGTAAGTATTTTATTTTTAATACACATTGCTTTCTTTTAGTTCACTTTTGCAGTGTATGTACACACAGGAAAAGGATTATTCCTGCCCCTGTGTGAAATCACTTCCCTCTGCGCTCCTGGGGGAGACCATACACAAATCCCTATAATACAGTGAGTCCATACACAGCCGCCTGTATACAATGACCCCCATACACAGCCCCTGGTATACAGTATGAGACCATACACAGACCCATATATACAGTTTGAGACCATACACAGCCCCCTATATACAGTTTGAGACCATACACAGCTCCCTGTACACAGTATGAACCCTTAGACACAGCCCACTATATACAGTATGAGACCACATACAGCCCCTATATACAGTATGAGTCCAAACACAGCCCCCTGTATACAATGACAACCATACACAGCTCCCTATATACAATGGCCCCCATACACAGCCCCTATATACAGTATGAGCCCATACACAGCCCCCTATATACAGTATGAGCCCATACACAGACCCCTATATACAATGACCCCCATACACAGCTCCTGGTATACAGTATGAGACCATACACAAATCCCTATAATACAGCGAGTCCATACACAGCCCCCTGTATACAATGACAACCATACACAGCTCCTATATACAATATGACCCCCATACACAGCCCCCTATATACAGTATGAGCCCATACAGAGCCCCCTATATACAGTATGAGCCTATGCAAAGCCCCCTATATACTACATAGACTGAGAGCAAAAAATCAGCACAAGAATCACTCAAAAAGCACTCTGTTGTAATATAAATTCTAGTCTGCAGCAAGTGCTGTCAAAAAAAAGTGTCAAAAACAGGGCTTTTAGTTTGTACGTTTTTTGCAAAAAATATACGTAAGCTGCTTCACCTCGCCACGGTCGCCCTTACAGAAGCAGTCCTAACTAATATATGCATTTAAAACCTGCTTATGTGTAAAAATACCTCTACACAGGAGTCTGTCAGGACCAGGACTTCATATAATATGGGTTGCTTTTGAAGCTAGCTTATTGTGTGAACAGCTCACTGGGAGGGGTGGAGACCTCCCCCTCCTGCAGGAGCAGGAAAAATACATTGAGCAAACAATAATGAGCTGTGCACACGATGAACGCGTCTGTGTAACTGCGTCCATTACCACCAACTGAACTACATAGACTGAGAGCAAAAAATCAGCACAAGAATCACTCAAAAAGCACTCTGTTGTAATATAAATTCTAGTCTGCAGCAAGTGCTGTCAAAAAAAAGTGTCAAAAACAGGGCTTTTAGTTTGTACGTTTTTTGCAAAAAATATACGTAAGCTGCTTCACCTCGCCACGGTCGCCCTTACAAAAGCAGTCCTAACTAATATATGCATTTAAAACCTGCTTATGTGTAAAAATACCTCTATACAGGAGTCTGTCAGGACCAGGACTTCATATAATATGGGTTGCTTTTGAAGCTAGCTTATTGTGTGAACAGCTCACTGGGAGGGGTGGAGACCTCCCCCTCCTGCAGGAGCAGGAAAAATACATTGAGCAAACAATAATGAGCTGTGCACACGATGAACGCGTCTGTATAACTGCGTCCATTACCACCAACTGAACTACATAGACTGAGAGCAAAAAATCAGCACAAGAATCACTCAAAAAGCACTCTGTTGTAATATAAATTCTAGTCTGCAGCAAGTGCTGTCAAAAAAAAGTGTCAAAAACAGGGCTTTTAGTTTGTACGTTTTTTGCAAAAAATATACGTAAGCTGCTTCACCTCGCCACGGTCGCCCTTACAGAAGCAGTCCTAACTAATATATGCATTTAAAACCTGCTTATGTGTAAAAATACCTCTATACAGGAGTCTGTCAGGACCAGGACTTCATATAATATGGGTTGCTTTTGAAGCTAGCTTATTGTGTGAACAGCTCACTGGGAGGGGTGGAGACCTCCCCCTCCTGCAGGAGCAGGAAAAATACATTGAGCAAACAATAATGAGCTGTGCACACGATGAACGCGTCTGTGTAACTGCGTCCATTACCACCAACTGAACTACATAGACTGAGAGCAAAAAATCAGCACAAGAATCACTCAAAAAGCACTCTGTTGTAATATAAATTCTAGTCTGCAGCAAGTGCTGTCAAAAAAAAGTGTCAAAAACAGGGCTTTTAGTTTGTACGTTTTTTGCAAAAAATATACGTAAGCTGCTTCACCTCGCCACGGTCGCCCTTACAGAAGCAGTCCTAACTAATATATGCATTTAAAACCTGCTTATGTGTAAAAATACCTCTATACAGGAGTCTGTCAGGACCAGGACTTCATATAATATGGGTTGCTTTTGAAGCTAGCTTATTGTGTGAACAGCTCACTGGGAGGGGTGGAGACCTCCCCCTCCTGCAGGAGCAGGAAAAATACATTGAGCAAACAATAATGAGCTGTGCACACGATGAACGCGTCTGTGTAACTGCGTCCATTACCACCAACTGAACTACATAGACTGAGAGCAAAAAATCAGCACAAGAATCACTCAAAAAGCACTCTGTTGTAATATAAATTCTAGTCTGCAGCAAGTGCTGTCAAAAAAAAGTGTCAAAAACAGGGCTTTTAGTTTGTACGTTTTTTGCAAAAAATATACGTAAGCTGCTTCACCTCGCCACGGTCGCCCTTACAGAAGCAGTCCAACTAATATATGCATTTAAAACCTGCTTATGTGTAAAAATACCTCTATACAGGAGTCTGTCAGGACCAGGACTTCATATAATATGGGTTGCTTTTGAAGCTAGCTTATTGTGTGAACAGCTCACTGGGAGGGGTGGAGACCTCCCCCTCCTGCAGGAGCAGGAAAAATACATTGAGCAAACAATAATGAGCTGTGCACACGATGAACGCGTCTGTGTAACTGCATCCATTACCACCAACTGAACTACATAGACTGAGAGCAAAAAATCAGCACAAGAATCACTCAAAAAGCACTCTGTTGTAATATAAATTCTAGTCTGCAGCAAGTGCTGTCAAAAAAAAGTGTCAAAAACAGGGCTTTTAGTTTGTACGTTTTTTGCAAAAAATATACGTAAGCTGCTTCACCTCGCCACGGTCGCCCTTACAGAAGCAGTCCTAACTAATATATGCATTTAAAACCTGCTTATGTGTAAAAATACCTCTATACAGGAGTCTGTCAGGACCAGGACTTCATATAATATGGGTTGCTTTTGAAGCTAGCTTATTGTGTGAACAGCTCACTGGGGGGGTGGAGACCTCCCCCTCCTGCAGGAGCAGGAAAAATACATTGAGCAAACAATAATGAGCTGTGCACACGATGAACGCGTCTGTGTAACTGCGTCCATTATCACCAACTGAACTACATAGACTGAGAGCAAAAAATCAGCACAAGAATCACTCAAAAAGCACTCTGTTGTAACAGTGAGCTGTTCACACAATAAGCTAGCTTCAAAAGCAACCCATATTATATGAAGTCCTGGTCCTGACAGACTCCTGTATAGAGGTATTTTTACACATAAGCAGGTTTTAAATGCATATATTAGTTAGGACTGCTTCTGTAAGGGCGACCGTGGCGAGGTGAAGCAGCTTACGTATATTTTTTGCAAAAAACGTACAAACTAAAAGCCCTGTTTTTGACACTTTTTTTTGACAGCACTTGCTGCAGACTAGAATTTATATTACAACAGAGTGCTTTTTGAGTGATTCTTGTGCTGATTTTTTGCTCTCAGTCTATGTAGTTCAGTTGGTGGTAATGGACGCAGTTACACAGACGCGTTCATCGTGTGCACAGCTCATTATTGTTTGCTCAAAGCCCCCTATATACAGTATGAGCCCATACACAGCCCCCTATATACAGTATGAGCCCATACACAGACCCCTATATGCAATGACCTCCATACACAGCCCCCGGTATACAGTATGAGACCATACACAGCCCCCTATATACGGTTTGAGACCATACACAGGCCCCTATATACAGTTTGAGACCATACACAGCCCCCTATATACAGTATGAGCCCATACACAGACCCCTATACACAATGACCCCCCATACACAGCCCCCTATATACAGTATGAGACCATACACAGCCCCCCTGAAGGATTTTACCTTCCTAACCTGAGCAACCTCCTCATTAAGAACATGAATAGAACTTATTGTTTCAGTAACTATTCCATCCATTATATTGTCATATTTATTTAGTTTACCGTATATACTCGTGTATAAGCCGACCCGTGTATAAGCCGACCCCACTACTTTTGCCCCAAAAATCTGGAAAAACCTATTGACTCGTGTATAAGCCGAGGGTGGACCCCAGCACAGGTATACAGCCCCCAGCAGTGTGGTATACAGGCCCCCCCAGTGGTATACAGGCCTCCCCAGTGGTAGTATATAGCAGCCCCAGTGGTAGTATACAGCAGCCCCAGTGGTAGTATACAGCAGCCCCAGTGGTAGTATACAGCAGCCCCAGTGGTAGTATACAGCAGCCCCAGTGGTAGTATACAGCAGCCCCAGTGGTAGTATATAGCAGCCCCAGTGGTAGTATACAGCAGCCCCAGTGGTAGTATACAGCAGCCCCAGTGGTAGTATACAGCAGCCCCAGTGGTAGTATACAGCAGCCCCAGTGGTAGTATATAGCAGCCCAGTGGTAGTATACAGCAGCCCAGTGGTAGTATACAGCAGCCCCAGTGGTAGTATACAGCAGCCCCAGTGGTAGTATACAGCAGCCCCAGTGGTATACAGCAGGCCCCCAGGGGTACATATAGCAGCCCCAGGAGGTACCCAGCAGCCCCCTGGGGGTACCCAGCAGCCCCCAGGGGGTACACAGCAGCCCCCAGGGGGTACACAGCAGCCCCCTGGGGGTACACAGCAGCCCCCTGGGGGTCCCCAGCAGCCCCCAAATGCTGGCACTCGCCCCCCCTTGCAAGGGCCCCCCCCCGCTTCTCTTACCATTCCGGACTTCTGATCCGCGCCGCTCCTCGGTGCTCCTCGCTGCTCCGTCCGTCCGTCTGCTACATCCGGGATCCCCGGCCGTCACGCGATGACGCCATATGCCTGCGACGGCCGGAGATCCCGGATGTAGCAGACGGACGGACGGAGCAGCGAGGAGCACCGAGGAGTGGCGCGGATCAGAAGTCCGGAATGGTAATATAACCATCGGGGGGGGGGCCCTTACAAGGGGGGGCGAGTGCCAGCATTTGGGGGCTATATGCACTGCTTCCCCCTGCCGCTGATTGACAGGGGGAAGCAGTGCATATTTAATGAGCGGCCCCACGTGACGGGGCCGCTCATACAGCAGCCCCCCCCCGCCTCCTGCAGCCTCCACAGCCCCGGACACAGCCTCCACCCGTATTGACTCGTGTATAAGCCGAGGGGGAGACTTTTCAGCCCAAATTTTGGGCTGAAAAACTCGGCTTATACACAAGTATATACGGTATTTGGTCCCCAGCCTGTCCAGGATGTGTAGAGGGGGCAATTGTGCCTCCGTCATCCTGGTTCTCTTCTTGCTTTAGATTTTGGAGTGATGATGAGTTTTCCTTCCTCCCCACAATACATTCTCCTTCCCCCAGGAGTAGATATCCCTCTCCAGATACCAGGGGTAGGATGGCAAGAGACAAAATCTGGGGCAGATTCTCTAAATTAACACTAATATTAGGGAGCTGATGAGCAAGAGAGTCAGAAAGCAATAAAATGTGATGGAGAATTAATAAATCAATGTCATTTACAGTATGTATTTATATATAAAGGATGTGATGGGATTCATCTCTTTACTGTTGGAAAAATTGCTGCCACCTAATCTCAGGGTTTCACTACTTTGCTTTACACCAGCTTGTATTATAATAATGAGAAATAGATGATAGAGGAGATTTAAAGACACAACAGGAGGGACATAGAATGGACTTACCTTTCTCTCCACTAACCTACAGCTCTAGAATGGAATGTTTTATCCTGCAACTCCTTAAAGTGTGTGATGTCAGAATCCAAGAGGGCGGGGCCAAAAACCACAATATTCTGTGACATCATCGGCCGGAGCAGCAGCTGTTATAGGGACCAGACCAAGCCATGCCACCAATTCATTACCATATAGATGAATGAAGTCTAATTTTCTACCTTGACCTCTGAAACCTTATGCAAGGTGCCACAATGTGATAATTGCCACAAAATGTCATTCTGTAATAGTTTCTACTGATTGATACAGTGATAAATCAACAATAATTCATATATCCCAGAATACACAGAATATTAAATGTTATGAATGTTTGGATGAACAACCATGACTATTGTGGAAGCCAAACCAATTGGCGGAAATTAATTCTGCCCAACATTAGGATTAACATATTACAATTAATATTAATCTGAAATTATTGCTCATTTAAAGAGGACCTGTCACCCCCCTGCTAAGTGGCAAACTAAATGCAGCATGTCTGCTGCATTCAGGGAAGGGGTCCCCCATGTTTCTAGCCCCCCTGTAAGCTTTAAAAAAGACATTAGAAAACTTAGTGAACTAGTCTAATGGGTGGGATCTTATGAAGTGGTCTTCACTGCAGACACAATCCTCCAGTCTGCTCCGTGTGTATTCCTCCCCCTTCTATGTCTCTGCGCCGCCTCCCTCTCTGCTGGCTCTGCCCTCCTCCTTGGTTGAGTGACAGAGAGCTCCCTATATACAATATGATAACCTTACACAGTCTGCTATATACAGTATGAACCCAAACACAGATTCCTATATACAGTGAGACCATTCACAGCCCCTATATACAGTATAAGACCATTCACAGCCCCCGATATGCAGTACAAGACCATTCATAGCCCCCTATATACAATATGAGACCATTCACAGCCCCCTATAAACATTATAAGACCATTTACAGCCCCCTATATACAGTATGAGACCATACACAGCCCCCTGTACACAGTATGAACCCTTAGACACAGCCCCCTATATACAGTATGAGACCACATACAGCCCCTATATACAGTATGAGCCCATACTCAGGCCCCTATATACAAAGACAACCATACACAACCCCCTATATACAGTATGAGTCCATACACAGCCCCCTGTATACAATGACAACCATACACAGCTCCCTATATACAATGACCCCCATACACAGCCCCCTATATACAGCATGAGCCCATACACAGCCCCCTATATACAGTATGAGCCCAGACCCAGGCGAACGCCCCATACCTGATATTCCCCCATCCTACTGTATCCTAACCCACCCCTCATAGACTGTGAGCCCTCGTGGACAGGGTCCCTGCCCCTCCTGTACCTGTACGTCCTGATCGCCTAGATTTAGTGTTACTTGTTCTTGTCTCCCTCATCCTCATGTAAAGTGCCATGGAACCTAATGGCGCTATATAAATAAATAATAATAATAATAATAATAATAATACACAGACCCCTATATACAATGACCCCAATACACAGCCCCTGGTATACAGTATGAGACCATACACAGCCCCCTATATACAGTATGAGCCCATACACAGACCCCTATATACAATGACCCCCATACACAGCCCCTGATATACAGTATGAGACCATACACAAACCCCTATAATACAGCGAGTCCATACACAGCCCCCTGTATACAATGACAACCATACACAGCTCCCTATATACAATATGACCCCCATACACAGCCCCTATATACAGTATGAGTTCATACAAAGCCCCCTATATACAGTATGAGCCCATACACAGACCCCTATATGTAATTACAACCATACACAGCCCCCTATATACAGTATGAGCCCATACACAGACCCCTATATACGATGACCCCCATACACAGCCCCCGGTATACAGTATGAGACCATACACAGCCCCCTATATACAGTTTGAGACCATACACAGCCCCCTATATACAGTTTGAGACCATACACAGCTCCCTGTACACAGTATGAACCCTTAGACACAGCCCACTATATACAGTATGAGACCACATACAGCCCCTATATACAGTATGAGCCCATACTCAGGCCCCTATATACAAAGACAACCATACACAACCCCCTATATACAGTATGAGTCCAAACACAGCCCCCTGTATACAATGACAACCATACACAGCTCCCTATATACAATGGCCCCCATAAACAGCCCCCTATATACAGTATGAGGCTCATACTGTATATAGGGGGCTGTGTATGGGCTCATACTATGAGCCCATACACAGCCCCCTATATACAGTATGAGCCCATACACAGACCCCTATATACAATGACCCCCATACACAGCCCCTGGTATACAGTATGAGACCATACACAAATCCCTATAATACAGTGAGTCCATACACAGCCGCCTGTATACAATGACCCCATACACAGCCCCTGGTATACAGTATGAGACCATACACAGACCCATATATACAGTTTGAGACCATACACAGCCCCCTATATATAGTTTGAGACCATACACAGCTCCCTGTACACAGTATGAACCCTTAGACACAGCCCACTATATACAGTATGAGACAACATACAGCCCCTATATACAGTATGAGTCCAAACACAGCCCCCTGTATACAATGACAACCATACACAGCTCCCTATATACAATGGCCCCCATACACAGCCCCCTATATACAGTATGAGCCCATACACAGCCCCCTATATACAGTTGACCATACACAGCCTATAAATGACCCCATACACAGCCCCTGTATACAGTATGAGACATACACAGCCCCTTATACATGACCACACAGACCCCTGTATACAAAGACATACACAGCCTGATAGACCAGTATGGACATACACACCCCTATAATACAGTAGAGTCCATACACAGACCCCTGTATACAATGACCACCATACACAGCCCCTATATACATATGAACCCATACACAGCCCCTATATACAGCGAGTTCCATACACAGCCCCCTAGTATACATATGACAACCATACACAACTCCCTATATAATTAACCCCCATACACAGCCCCTATATACAGTATGAGTTCATACAAAGCCCCCTATATACAGTATGAGCCCATACACAGACCCCTATATGTAATTACAACCATACACAGCCCCCTATATACAGTATGAGCCCATACACAGACCCCTATATACAATGACCCCCATACACAGCCCTGTATACAGTATGAGACCATACACAGCCCCCTATATACAGTTTGAGACCATACACAGCCCCCTATATACAGTTTGAGACCATACACAGCTCCCTGTACACAGTATGAACCCTTAGACACCCGCCCACTATATACAGTATGAGACCACATACAGCCCCTATATACAGTATGAGCCCATACTCAGGCCCCTATATACAAAGACAACATACACAACCCCCTATATACAGTATGAGTCCAAACACAGCCCCCTGTATACAATGACAACCATACACAGCTCCCTATATACAATGGCCCCATAAACAGCCCCCTATATACAGTATGAGCCCATACACAGACCCCTATATACAATGACCCCCAACACAGCCCCTGGTATACAGTATGAGACCATACACAAATCCCTATAATACAGTGAGTCCCCTACACAGCCACCTGTATACAATGACCCCCATACACAGCCCCTGGTATACAGTATGAGACCATACACAGACCCATATATACAGTTTGAGACCATACACAGCCCCCTATATATAGTTTGAGACCATACACAGCTCCCTGTACACAGTATGAACCCTTAGACACAGCCCACTATATACAGTAATGAGACCACATACAGCCCCTATATACAGTATGAGTCCAAACACAGCCCCCTGTATACAATGACAACCATACACAGCTCCCTATATACAATGGCCCCCATACACAGCCCCCTATATACAGTATGAGCCCATACACAGCCCCCTATATACAGTATGAGCCCATACACAGACCCTATATACAATGACCCCCATACACAGCCCCTGGTATACAGTATGAGACCATACACAAATCCCTATAATACAGCGAGTCCATACACAGCCCCCTGTATACAATGACAACCATACACAGCTCCCTATATACAATATGACCCCCATACACAGCCCCCTATATACAGTATGAGCCCATACAGAGCCCCCTATATACAGTATGAGCCTATACAAAGCCCCCTATATACAGTATGAGCCCATACACAGCCCCCTATATACAGTATGAGCCCATACACAGCCCCCTATATACAGTATGAGCCCATACACAGACCCCTGTATACAATGACCCCCATACACAGCCCCTGATATACAGTATGAGACCATACACAAACCCCTATAATACAGCGAGTCCATACACAGCCCCCTGTATACAATGACAACCATACACAGCTCCCTATATACAATATGACCCCCATACACAGCCCCTATATACAGTATGAGTCATACAAGCCCCCTATATACAGTATGAGCCATACACAACCCCTATATAATTAACCATACACAGCCCCTATATACAGTATGAGCCCATACACAGACCCCTATATACAATGACCCCATACACAGCCCCTGTATACATATGAGACCATACACAGCCCTATATACAGTTTGAGACCATACACAGCCCCTATATACATTGGACCATACACAGCCCCTGTAACGTATGAACCATACACAGCCCACTATATACATATGACCCACACAGCCCTATATACAGTATGAGCCATACTCAGCCCTATATAGAACATACACAACCCCTTGTATGAGTCCAACACAGCCTTACATGACAACATACACAGTCTATAACAATGGCCCATAAACAGCCCTATATACAGTATGAGCCATACACAGACCCTATATACAATGACCCATCACAGCCCTGGTATACAGTATGAGCATACAAAATCCTATAATACAGTGAGTCCATACACAGCCACCTGTATACAATGACCCATACACAGCCTGGTTACAGTTGAGACCTACACGACCCAATATACAGTTTGAGACATACACAGCCCTATATATAGTTTGAGACATACACAGCTCCCTGTACCAGTATGAACCTTAGACACAGCCATATATACAGTATGAGACCACATACAGCCTATATACAGTATGAGTCCAAAACAGCCCTGTATACAATGACAACATACACAGCTCCTATTACAAGGCCCCATACAAGCCCCTATATACATATGAGCCCATAACAGCCCCTATAAAGTGAGCCTAACAGACCCTATATACAATGCCCATAACAGCCCTGGTATACAGTATGAGACATACACAAATCCTATAATACAGCGGTCCATACACAGCCCCTGTATACAATGACAACCATACACAGCTCCCTATATCAATATGACCCAACAGCCCTTATCGTATGAGCCATACAGAGCCCTATTAGTATGAGCTTTATACAAAGCCCCTAACTACGTATGCAGCCCATACACAGCCACCACTATTTACAGTATGATGCCCATCCACAAGCCCTATATAGTATTGAGCCCCATACACAGACCCTGTTTACAATGAACCCCATATCACAGTCCCCTGTTTACAGTATGAGACCATTACACCCAAAACCCCTATAAATACAGCGAGTCCATACACAGCCCCCTGTATACAATGACAACCATACACAGTCTCCTATTATACAATATGACCCCATACACAGCCCCTATATACAGTATGAGTTCATAACAAAGCCCCTATATAGCTGTTAGCCTGATGCAAATGCATCGGGTGTCTAGAATATGTTTATTGTTTTTTTAAAGATTTTTAAATAATAATCCAATTATTCCAATGACATCTTTACACCAACTACATATATTTATTTTAATCAACTGAGTTTTATATGGATAGTAAAAATCGTATAATTGGACTCTCCTACATTCAATTTCATACATAGTTTCCGGAGGCAGAGAGTTTAAACCAAAAAAATAAATAATAGTTGCAAAAAACAAGCCTGTTCTATCTCAATGCTCTTTATTATGAATTAATGCACATGATAAAAACAAGCTACATATTGCACATAAGTAATAAACGTATGTAATATAGTCTGGTATCTTAGAGACGGGTTAGTAGCCTTTTACTACCATCAATCAATGACAATGGGGTACAAACATATCTCCAGGTAGATTAGAGTGAGACTCTAAATAAAGGTTAGGTCAGAAGATCAAGGGAAAAGTAACTATCTAACACATAGTCACTATATCCTCAATGATTCACAGACCCTGCAAGGTATAGAATAACCAGTACCCCCTCTGATCCCACTATATACACCCAGGAGTAGTTTCTTGCTTACGCATAGCCACAGCTGAAGGTAGATGGCACTCTGGAGTACCCCGACGCGTTTCCCTCAGCTTCCTCCTGAGGAAGCTGAGGGAAACGCGTCGGGGTACTCCAGAGTGCCATCTACCTTCAGCTGTGGCTATGGGTAAGCAAGAAACTACTCCTGGGTGTATATAGTGGGATCAGAGGGGGTACTAGTTATTCTATACCTTGCAGGGTCTGTGAATCATTGAGGATATAGTGACTATGTGTTAGATAGTTACTTTTCCCTTGATCTTCTGACCTAACCTTTATTTAGAGTCTCACTCTAAGCTACCTGGAGATATGTTTGTACCCCATTGTCATTGATTGATGGTAGTAAAAGGCTACTAACCCGTCTCTAAGATACCAGACTATATTACATACTTGTATTACTTATGTGCAATATGTAGCTTGTTTTTATCATGTGCATTAATTCATAATAAAGAGCATTGAGATAGAACAGGCTTGTTTTTTGCAACTATTATTTTTTTGGTTTAAACTCTCTGCCTCCGGCAACTACATATATTTGTATTGTTGATATCATTTAAGGAAAATTGAACTATTATGTTGTAAGGGTCTTAGAACACAAAGTAGCAATACTTCTTAATGCGTCAATCGTTAGAATTGATTAATTAATAGTAGTAATGTGTGTATCAGCCAGTTTGTGTCAGCCCACCAATCGCGTCAAGATGCCCTTACGCCTGGTGAGTCCCTACTCTAACTAAATCCGAATTGATATTATTTATATATGTTTTATAGCTGGATTTTTCTTAGATTTTTTGAGGATTATGTTGTAAATAAATAAATTTTATAAATTGATACAGAAGGAGTTACCAACTACAGACTTGCAGCAATGTCCATGCAATAACTAAAAAACTTGTAGTTAACCTGCGGTAAATGAAGTGAACGTTGCTTTGGCAGGTGCATAACATGCATCCACTAAGAAAGCACAGGTGACTGTAGTTGATGTGGATGACACTGCCGCAACTATGTTGTCTGCACAAACCGCAAGTGAAGTACAAATTGCATACATGCAGTCATGAAAATTACAGCAAGTATGTTGTCGGTGAGTCCTTCATGATCAATTATTATCATTTAGTATATTCCTCAATAATGTGAAACAAATCTAAGAAAAATTATATGGTAGAATCTAATGAATAATTTATTTTTGGCCCTATCTATCTAAACATGTGTAACACACCTTGCTAATGAGATGTGTGTGAACAGCCGTCCCACCCGTCTCTTAGCTGTTCACAAAAACCTCTCCCTGTAAAGAATGAGAATGAAATCTCTCAGCACGTATAGTGCTGGAGCTTTAAATAGTGGTTTCTATCACCCAGTGTAGAAATGTGGATGATACACATCTCTCATATTATCTTAAATGTGTGTTCACAAAAATATAGTAGAAATCTGTATATAAAATAATAAAATGTGAAAGAGTAAAATTTTTTTTTTTTTTTTTTTTTTAAAGATAAATAAACGGAAGAATACTCATAGGGAAAAGTTCAGTGCAAAATATTCTTGTAGACAATATTTTTGTTAAATACTTTGTCACTGTTAGGCAGCAATTTGCCTTGGATTGGAGTGTCCGCCACTTTCACTTTTACATTGGATCGTCTTTTCACTCTTGAAAAAGCCACATACAATTGTCCATGTCCAAAAACAGGTTCTGGCAAAAAAAATCCCTACTTTCTCAAGTGTTTGTCCTTGGGATTTGTTGATTGTCATGGCAAAAGCTGGCTTCAGAGGAAATTGCCGACGTCTTAACTTAAAAGGCAAGCCAGTTTCTGATGGGCACAAATCAATCCTGGGAATGAAAACCACATTTCCTCCAGCAGACCCAGTAATGACTTTTGCTCGAATCATGTTGTCAAACAAACCGGTGACAATTAAGCGAGTCCCATTGCAAAGACCTTTTCTGCTGTTGAAGTTCCTCAAAAGCATGACAATGGTGCCGATTTTTAATTTCAGACGATGAGATGGCATTCCCGTGGGTGTAAGTGAATTTAAAAACTCAACAGGGTATTGCTCTGGGTCTCGTCCGGATCAATGGAATCATGACTAATGTATTCTGTGTACTCTCCAGCAATGCAATCCATGACTTTAGAGTTGACCTGATTCACATCGTCATTTTTGGGGCAAAGAATGGCATGTGATGCTGCAGTATTAATGCTTTCATTGTCATTGACATCAATTACAATGTTTTCACCAAAAATGTCAAATATTAGTGAGCCTGTGCAAATCATATCTTGAGGGATTTCAATAACATCATCTCCAAGGTTATAATAATTGGTCAATTGTCCATTTCCCAGTTGAAGTAACCAACTGCTGTATCCTGGATCAATAGAGCGCATGTTGTCAAGTAGTGGCAATTGAGTGAAAAGCTGCCATTGTCGGGAATATTTAATGCTGCTCTCTACGATATCAGTTCGTGTTCCATGAGGAATAATAGGAAGACACTGACGAAAGTCTCCTCCCAGAACAATGACTTTCCCTCCAAAGGGTGTTTTATTTTTCTTCGAGATATCTTTGGTCATAACATCCTTTAATAGTTGGTCAATGACATGCAGTGCGTATTTAGATAGCATAGTGGATTCATCAATAATGAAAAGTTTAGTATTCTTCAAATGGTGTGCAGCATCAGTATCATTTTTGATTCTGGAAACGGATGTTTCATTGATTGGAATTGGTATCCCGTAAAGTGAATGGATGGTTCTTCCTCCTTCCAATAAGTTGGCTGCAATCCCAGTACTGGCAGCAGGTGACACAGTTTCTCCTTCTCCTCTTATTTGACGAATTAATAAATCATACAGGTATGTTTTCCCACTGCCACCTGGGCCATCAATGAAAAAGCACTTAGCTTTTTGACTTTTATCCTCTAATGCTTCATTTATGGCATTATAGGCCAAAAGTTGTTGTTGATTTAAAGTTTCTTTCATTTCTTGGGCTCTTCTTAACTCCTCGTCTTTGTCGTATTGTGGTTGTAGTTGTTGTTTTCTTTTGGGGCGTGGTAGATTAAAATCCTTAAAGCTTTTGCCATGAAATTGTAACACATTTTGAACATCTGTCATTGCATAGCCTTCACAATGCTCACAGTCCTCATTGTTAGGGTGATATGCACGGCAGTAGTCTTGTATAAAATCTTTTTTAAATTCTTGCCACAACTCCAATGGATGAGCAGGAGGACCAAAGATACATATGTAAGCAAACATATCCCGAAGCTGTGCAGGCATGTTTAGAACACAGCCATCTAGTAAGGTATTTCGCCAAACACTGTCATCCAAAAGTAATCCAAGGGCTAATGCTGCCTGTTTAAAAGTTGGGTACTCGACTTCATTAACGGTCTTAATGTGCTCAAAACTTGTTGCTCCTTTGACATGTAGTAACAACAACCTTAAATAGTAGCGTTCTTCATCTTTCATACTGACCGTATACATTCTTCCAATGACTGTTGCTCCACGTTTATGCCTAATTTCCCATGCACCATCTTTCCAGACATAGTGCTCAGGAATTTGGCGGTAGAAGTATTCATGAGCACGTGGGTCATTCTCATTCAGTTCAAAGTAGGCCATAAGAGTTGATTTTCTATGCGTCATGGCAGCAATGTTCTCAACAGAAGCATCTTCATGAAAATAAAGTGGTTGTGACTGTGGCAGATGTACGGCAAGGCGAACAATGCTGTGTGATTGTTTATGCATTGGATAGGCAAAAATTCTCCAAGCTGCCTCCGGTGCACTGACGTATCTCGAATCCATAAATTGGTGAGGTTCATCATGTTGTATGTTTGTTTGAGAAATTTCCAGATTGGCTTTATCATGTCCTTTGTAAACATATTTGAATAGATACTTGACACTTTGAATGGACGCACAGATTTCCACATTTATATGACACTTATACTTTAATAGTAGGAAAGGGTTATAGGGAACAACCCAAGAATTATCAACCATGTGAGAATGGTGTGTAAATGAAGGTCCTGCATTGCGTTGATACGTTGGGTAGGCATCCTGTGCTATTATTGTTTTTGGTTGGAAATCTTTTGGGAATCCTTTTTTACACTTTCCAATATCCATACATGGAGAATTGGGGTTGAATTGTCCACAGGGTCCATGAATCATATGTTGCATCACAATTTGATGGAGCACAGGATACTCGGATGGGTCAGGAATTTCTGCCCAAACAGTAAGATCGACATCAACCTCAGTGCGTAATTTGGAATTGCTATCCAGAATAATCAAAATGTGAGCATGTGGTAGTCCCCGCTTTTGAAATTCTATTACATTAACCATTGCAAAAATCTTGCCAAATAATCCACTGTTTATATCTTTTAATAGGGCTTCTAATTTTATTTTGAAGAGACGGGCGACTAAATCCGGTCTGTGTTCCGCACGCTGCCATGGTTCTAAATTGTGGATAATCTCGCTCCATTTGGGATTACAGGTCATTGTTATAAAAAGATCTGGCCGTCCAAATTTTGTAACAATAGCCATGGCATCTTGATAGCGTTGCTGCATATTTCTTGGACTACCTTCAAACGACGATGGTAAAATGACCGTCTTGCCAATAGGAATTCCTTTTTCAAAAGATTTTCTTTGCAGATGTTCCTGTAGTACGCAATAGTCCTCCACTTTTAAATATTTTTGATGTTGACGTATAAAATGTAAGCGATTAGCCTCAATTTTTACATACGCATCCACTAAATACTGTTGCGTTAGTTTTCCACCATTTAGAATAGGATTGAATCCAGGACGTACAGATAGGAAATAACAGTAATACTGCAATTGTGTAACTCTCCGTGGATTTTGACCTTGATGCTTCAGTCCCTCATGCTAGCCTTGTTCTCCATGGGGAAAAAATAAGGGATACAGTAAAGCATCTAAATTACTGTGGAGAATACTGACTTGCTGTGTTTTTGGGGCTAAAGGATTGTTTGGGTCAGGTTTCAGATGAATTAAAATGTCTCTATTGAAGGGTGGCTCTCCATCAGCATTTTCAAAGACCACAGCAACTTCATTAACAATTGGATTATTATAACGTCTTGGGTCTTGTTCTCGATCCTGTTTAAGAGCCATGGTGATATTAGGCATCACAGTTCCATTTTCAATTGCCTTCTCCTGTTCCTCTTGTTCGACAAAACGTAACATTTTGTATGCGGAAACAAAAGGATTGATGCGATCTAATAAGTTAGCAATGAGCTGCATCAATTTAGGATGACATTTTTTATTTCTGTCACACTGTAAACGTTGGTCATTAGCAGTGGCAGTATCTAAAATGTAGAGTTGGGCATAAGCAGGAGCTTGATCTGGAGCAGGATGTAGTGTTCCAGTACGGTGATAAATTTGGCCATGAATCCGGAAGCAATAAGGGCCATGTCCAGGTGGGGGAGCAACACTTGCACCCATAGAAGCAAAAGCAAAGGAACTATTGATACTTCTGATGTTATCCATCATATTCCGACTGTATGGACTCTGACCTTTAAGAATACATTCCAACATCTCTGGGTACTGAGGTAACGGAACCTTGACCTTCCCTTGTGACAACAGAGAGTATAGTGTTTATCCGATGGCATCTCATCCATGAAATGTCGAGCTTCACAATGGTTACATATGAATATCATTGAGCCACAGCTATGTTCCACAATGCCAAAATCACTATCTGTAAATCCGGGTGGATATGAAGAGGGAGGTGTAGGTAGGTAAATACGATGTTGTTTCTGCAAACCGACATAGATCAGACGTTGAACTAATAAAACAGAAAAAGAGGCAGGATCCATTTGTGTAACAGTAGGAGACGTGTTTTTGCGGTGTGGACGACGTGAGCCAGCACTTTTGCGTAAGCGGCTCTGTTTGGATTGTGAAGACTCCTGAGCAATTTGTGGCTCCAAAGGAGTTTGTTGTTGTTCAAGCCGAAAACGTTTGGTGCGTGGCGTCTCCTGAGCACAATGTTTGCGCTTTGCTGTTGCTTTGCGCGGTGATGAAACTTGAGGAATTGTGTTACTTTCATCCGGTGAACTGATAGAAAGAGCTAGAGCAGACTGTAGTACTGGTGAGCTTACAGTTGGATCAGCAGACTGTAGTAGTGATGAGGTTACTGTCTGATCAGCACACTGAGTTAGATCAGCAGAGTGTTGTACTGGTGAGCTTACAGTTTGATCAGCAGACTCTTGTACTGATGAGGTTACTGTCTGATCAGCAGAGTGATGTACTGGTGGTGTTACTTTTTTTTTTGACGGCGTTGACGTTCCTTCTCAGCTTTTTTGGCCAAGCGCAGTTGTTTTTGTTCCAGCGACTCCGTTGCAATGCGTTGCTTATACTCAGCTTTAGACTTATCCAAACAACATTGTCGCTGTTCTTGAGTTTCCTTAGCACGTGTCTTACGCATCCATGCGGCTTTGTAGCTGCCAACATCCTTGCTAGTATCCTTTGAAGTCATGTTAGGACATACAAAGGTAATACTATGCTTAGAGAGGTATAGGTACGTAAGAGCTTTTACAAAAGCTTTTTGTGAGAAAAGAATTCTTGAAAAGTATAGAATAATTATTAATGAAAATAATAAGTTCCAGATAGACAATGTACATATTTAAATATCATGTTTTGTATGTCCTTATAATGTACCCTACGACGTATTACAAAGATATAGACATGTTTCTCATTGATATCAATAATAGTAACAGGTCACTGAATAGTTAAGGACATCGAATGTGCATACATAATACCAATAGCATGACTACCAATACCATCATCAATACCATCATCAATACCATCATCCATACCATCATCCATAGCATCATCAATAGCATCATCAATAGCAAGAATATTAGGAATAGCATTATTATTAGCAGTAATAGCAGTATTAATAGCATTATTAGCAGTATTATGAGCATTAATAACAGTATTAATAGCATTAAGAGCAGTATTAATAGGAGTAATAGCATTATGAATAGCATTAATAGCATTAGTATGTGCATTAATAGCAATAACAGCATTAATAGTATTAATAATAGCATTAATAGCATTAATAGCATTAATAATAGCATTAATAGCATAAATAATAGCATTAATAGCATTAGTATTAGCATTAATAACAATATTATTTGCATTAATAGCATTATTATTACCATTAATAGCACAATTATTAGCATTAACAGCATTATTATTAGCATTAATAGCATTATTTGGACATTGTGGGGGGGGGCTGTTTGGACATTGTGGGGGGGGGCTGTGTGGACATTGTGGGGGGGGGGCTGTGCGGACATTGTGAGGGGGGGCTGTTTGGACATTGTGGGGGGGGGCTGTTTGGACATTGTGGGGGGGCTGTGTGGACATTGTGGGGTGTGGGCTGTGCGGACATTGTGGGGGGGGCTGTGTGGACATTGTGGGGGGGGCTGTGCGGAAATATGGGGGTGGGGGTGCTGACATATGGGTGGGTGTGTGACGACCTATGGGGGGGGGTGCTGACATATGGACGTGTTGTGCGGACATATGGGCGTGTTGTGCGGACATGCGGGGATCGGAGGTGGCTTCTCCGCCTCCGGTCCCTGATCCCCCGCGGGCTGGAGCAGAGGCTGCAGGGCCATGGTCCCTGGGGGGGCCTGCAGCCTTCGCTCCATAGAGGGGGCGCACATGGGAAGAGAGGCGGATGTGGGGAGCGGAGGCGGCTGGGCGCCTCCGCTGTGCGGTGGGGTGGCGGGGCGGACAGGGTAGGGCAGGCGGGCTGTGGCCAGCGTGGAGCGGAGGTGGCTTCGCGGGCTCCGCTCCATGATCCCTGGGGGGCTGGAGCGGAGGCAGCTGGGAGCGTTGCGTGGCTGGGGGCAGTACAGGGCTGGAGAGCGGTGCGTGGCTGAGGGCGGTACGGGGCTGGGGAGCGGTACGGAGCTGGGGAGCGGTGCGGGGCTGGAGAGCGGTGCGGGGCTGGGGGCGGTACGGGGCTGGGGAGCGGTACGGGGCTGGAGAGCGGTACGGGGCTGGAGAGCGGTACGGGGCTGGAGAGCGGTGCGTGGCTGGGGGCGGTACGGGGCTGGAGAGCGGTACGGGGCTGGAGAGCGGTACGGGGCTGGGGAGCGTGGCCGGGTGGCGGTGCTGGGGAGCGGTGCGGGGCTGTAGAGCGGTGCGTGGCTGTGGGCGGTGCGTGGCTGGGGGCGGTGCTGGTCTGGGGAGCGGAGCGGGGCTGGCGAGCGGTGCGTGGCTGGGGGCGGTACGGGGCTGGCGAGCGGTACGGGGCTGGAGAGCGTGACAGGGGGTGGTGCTGGGGAGCGGTGGGTGCGGTGCGGGGCTGTGGAGCGTGACGGGGCTGGGGGCGGTGCTGGGGTATGTAGCAATGTCCGGTGGCGGGGCTGGAGAGCGGTACGGGGTTGGAGAGCGGTACGGGGTTGGAGACCGGTGCGTGGGTGGGGGCGGTACGGGGCTGGGGAGCGGTACGGGGCTGGAGAGCGGTACGGGCTGGAGAGCGGTACGGGGCTGTGGAGCGGTACGGGGCTGTGGAGCGGTACGTGGCTGGAGAGCGTGGCAGGGGGCGGTGCTGGGGAGCGGTGGGGTTTGGTGCGGGGCTGTGTAGCGTGACGGGGCTGAGGGCGGTGCTGGGGTATGTAGCAATGTCCGGCGGCGGGCGGCATCGGCGGGGAAGGGTTTTTTTGTGAGCACAGCCGGGAGTCGGGGTAATGGCGGGGGTAGTGTGGCGGGGTGGGCGAGATAGGGAATAGGAGTATAGGAGGCATTATAGGGCAAAGAAGAAAAAAAGGTAGATATGTAGTGTAGAAAGTAGAAGTCTGAAAAAAAAGAGAGTATAGAAAGCGTCAAAGTTAAGAAAAAGAATTTAAATAAAGGTTGTAAGCTCCAAAAGGATATCTTATCTGCAGGGAAGTTGAGGTAGTCTTGAAGCTTGGGTGTCTAAATCCTGCAGCGAGTCTTCTTGCAGCATGAAAGAATCCGGAACTCCGTGTTCCAGGTAGCATGTAGCAGGAATCAAGAGTGTTTTCAAATTTCGCGCTTTTTAAAGGCGCCTGTGAAATGTGAAACCAAAAAATGGCGGGGGGGCGTAAGGCAAGTGATGATTGGGCTTTGAAGGAAAGACTCAGTTGTCCTTCAGGTCCGCTAAAAGGGCTCATAGAGTTACATGGCGGATGATGGTAGACGCTGATTGGTGGCTTATTGGCATAGAGAAACATGGGCATGTTTCTGTATGGGAAGAAGCGACCAATCAGCGTCCAGCATCATCCGCCATGTATCTGTAGGAGCCCTTTGAGCGGACCTGAATTGAAACTGTGTCATTTCTAAAGACACAGTTTTCATTCTGGTCCGCTCAAAGGGGTGATAGAGATACATGGCGGATGATGCTGGACGCTGATTGGTGGCTTATTGCCATAGAGAAACATGGGCATGTTTCTCTATGGGAAGAATCGACCAATCAGCGTCCAGCATCATCCGGCATGTAAGTAGCGGGAAGTTGTACGGACAGCGGTGGGTAGTGCGGACAGGGGATTGGGGTTTGCGGAGAGGGCCGGCGAAGGTGTGTTCATGGGGGGGGGAAGAATGGCGTGGAGGGTGTGGTTAATGGCGTGGAGGGTGTGGGTGGAGGGTCAGTTTTAATTAAAGGTGTATATATGTATGTCTATTTCTACTTGTTTATAGTGTCATTTGTAATGTAATAAATGCATGTAATTTTGTAAGTTACTTGTATGGGGAAGGGTGCTGGGCTGTGTAGCGGGGTTGTGGGCGGTGCGGGGCTGGGAGCGGTACTGTGGAGCGGTGCTGGGTGTGTAGCGTGGCAGCGGACGGTAGTGGGGAGCGGTGCGGGGCTGTGTAGCGGGGTTGGGGAGCGGTGCTGTGTGCGGTGCGGGGCTGTGTAGTGGGGTTGGGGAGCGGTGCTGTGTGCGGTGCGGGTGTGTGTAGCGGGGTTGGGGAGCGGTGGTGTTGGCGGTTGGGGGCTGTGTAGCGGGGTTGGGGCGCGCTGTTGGGGAGCGGTGCAGTGCTGTGTATACTGGCTGGGGAGCGGTGCTGTGGGCGGTGCGGGTGTGTGTAGCGGGGTTGGGGAGGGGTGCTGTGTGCGGTGCGGGTGTGTGTAGCGGGGTTGGGGAGCGGTGCAGTGGGTGGGTAGGGGCTGTGTAGCGGGGTTGGGGAGCGGTGTTGGGAGTGGCTGGGGAGCGGTGCTGTGGGCGGTGCGGGGCTGTGTAGCGGAGTTGGGGAGCGGTGCTGTTGGCGGTGCGGGGCTGTGTAGCGGGGTTGGGGAGCGGTGCAGTGGGCGGTGCGGGGTGGGCAGCGGTAGTGGGGTGAAGAGCGGTGCAGGGCTGTGTAGGGGCGGTGGTGTGGAGCGGTGCTTGGCTGTATAGTGTGGGTGGGCAGCGGTTGTGTGGGCGGTGTGGGGCTGGGGAGCGGTGCTGCATAGTGATGCGGGGCTGTGTCTGGGTGTAGGGGAGCGGTGCTGGTCTGTGTAGCAATGTCCGGCGGCGTACGGCATCGGCGGGGTGTGAGTGGGCAATGCCCGCAAAGCGGGCATTGGGCTCGCTATGCCCGCTTCGCGGGCAATGCTTCGCCCTGTGGCTGAGACTCGCAATGGCCGCTGCGCAGCCAATGCTTCACGCGTATCCACATGACCACGCCGGAAGTAGCGCCGAGAGGGCGGATTTGCGATTCGCGATTATATAATAGATATATTGGAATATTGCTGTGACATTTGGATGCCGCCTAATCTCAGGATTTCACTATTTTACTTTAGATCTAGAGCTTGTATTATAATAAAGATTTATTAATGAACTAAAAATAAATGAGAAATAGATGATGGGGAGAATTAAAGACAAAGGAGGGGACAGTGGACTTACCTCTCTCTCCACTAACCTACAGCCTTAGAATGGAATGTTTTCTCCTGCAGCTTCTTATCTAAAGTGTGTGATGTCATAGCACAAGAGGGCGGGGCCTGAAACCACAGTATTCCGTGACCTCATCAGCCGCAGCTGTTATAGGGACCAGACCACTACTGATTTCAACAGTGATAAATCAACAATAATCCATATATCCCAGAATAAACAGTAGATTAAATGTTATGGATGTTTGTAAAATAACAATTAAAAGTAAAAAAATAAATAACTTTTTGTATTCCTCACAATTATTGACATATTCATCAACAAACCATTTTATATATGCATTGTTTATTAATACATCCATGTCATTTGTATTCATTTCTAAATAACTCTCTAAAACTCTATCTATCTATCTATCTATCTATCTGTCTATATCTATCTATCTATCTATCGACCATAAATGAAAAACGGACTGCAGCGCTCCTTTCTGATGCATTCAGCCTCTATTGGCCTTCAGGTAAAGGTGCGACGTTTCAGTCACATAGACTTTCTTCCATGTGACTGAAACATCGCACCTTTACCTGAAGGCCAATAGAGGCTGAATGCACACAGGATTACTAGGCTAGTTGTATTTTAGAGGATTATTTTTATTTGTTCTCAATCAACCCACAAGACTCAAATATCAAAGCTTAATATTTTTGGAAGTTGGAGTGTTGTTTTTAGATTTAGCTATCTTAGGGCCCTTTCACATCAGCGTTTTTTTTCAAATCGCGGCAGATGCAGTGAAAAAACCGCATCTGCCGCGATTACTGCATACCGGCTGCACTTGCGGCACGGTTGCGGCGCGGTTGCAGTAAACGCCATACAAGGTATAGGCGGACTTGCGGCAGGTGCGGCAAGTGCGGTTTTGGCACTTGCGGCAGGTGCGGCCGCGAACAAAAATGCTGTCAGCCGCGGTTCAAAAAACGCTGATGTGAAAGGGCCCTTAGGAGGATATCGGTTTGTGCAGGTAACTATTACTGTGCAGAATTATTAGGCAACTTAATAAAAAAACAAGTATATTCCCATCTCACTTGTTTATTTTCACCAGGTAAACCAATATAACTGCCCAAAAGTTAGAAATAAACATTTCTGACATGCAAAAACAAAACCCCAAAAAATGAGTGATCAATATAGCCACCTTTCTTTATGATGACACTCAACAGCCTTCCATACATAGATTCTGTCAGTGATTCAGGCAATAAGGGGTTAAGAAAGACCATAGAGTTTAGACCAAAAATGTGGTTGGCAGAGATGTTTTTGCACATCAACTACATTTGTTTTCATCAAAAACCAGAGAACAGGAGTATCATGCAAAAATGTCAATCTTTTATTAATGTGGACGTAGGTAGTAAAAGGGTGTACAGACGGTATAGAACTACAAGGAAAGGATATGAAATGGTGGCCACATTATTCCATTAGACGTGATATGAAATCTGGGTATATACCAACTATGCGGGGGGCCTTGGTACTTTGTTACACTATTTTGGACTTTGTCTCTGATTACATTTGTTTTCAACTAATGCTTCATTAACATAAAAAATGTGTCAATAAAAATGCTCGCCACCTTTGTTTAGAAAGGGTTCAATAGCTAGAACATACTAAAAGTAAGTCTGGCTGGAGCCTTGCAACATTTCCTGAATAGAGATGAGCGAACCTTTGGAAGTTCAGATTCGGTTTGTTTGCCGACCAGGCATATGTCTGCCAAACTGTTCACGGAACATCCAAATCCCATTCATATCAATGGGAACCAAGGGCCTAGAAATCACCTTAAAAATGGCCCAAATGCTGCTAAAACCGCTTAAATTAGGGACAGCCACCAGAAAAAGTGCCATCTATTCCCTGGAGTTAAAATGCTAATCTTTGTGTATAATGGATGCATGGGACAAGTTCTACACTTCTCACAGCTACAAGTGAAGAAGATTAAATCCAGCGAGTTGAACTCAATGCAGTTTATTGCAGACTAAAAGCTTCAAACAATACAAACAGGCAGTGTGCAGGGGACAAAGGGAACCAGGGTCAGTCCGTGCGATTTTGACCTGTTGGAGCCAGGAACCTTATTGTCGGTGAGATGTTTCCAGTGGTGTAACTACCTCGGTCGCAGCGGTTGCGGCTGAGACCGGGCCCACCCCCTGGGGGGGCCTGTGCCCCGTGCTTCCAGCCGCCCGCCGCGACCGCGATAGCGCTGGATGAGAAGTGGAGGGAGGATGGGAAGTGAGAGAAGCCTCACTTCCCGCAGCTGTGCTCGCCCCTCCTCTCCTCTGTGCAGAAGCTGGCAGACAGGTACTCGCGCTAGCACCATCCCCCCACCACCTAAGGGGCCCCCGGAGGTACAGGGCGCCAAACCCTGCGACCGCTGCGCCTGCTTTAAATGGATGTGCGTCCCTCAGGACGCACATCCACGTCACTGCACGGCGGGTCGGCAGGCGGCCGATTACGGTCGCCAAAAGACTGGCAGGCGCGGCAGTTTTAAAATTCCCGCGGCGGCTGCTGCTGCACTGTGATGAGGTCATGTGACCTCCTCACAGACAGGACGCAGGCAGCTGCCGGCAGGAGCAGTGACGGTGAGTTCCTGAAGGAACTTTTCTCTTTGCTCCCCTGGGCTCTAGGTCGGATTACATCGCTGTAGTTACCTCCTGAATGGCTGCACTGTACCTGCTGATCTGGTGGAGGGCTCTGTTACCAGCCTTTTACCTGGGGCAAGGTGATCCATGGCAGGGCAGTGCTGGGCACAGTGCCCCATTCCTTATGGCTATCCCTAGCTTGTGTCACTGTAGACTGTGATCTACAGCTCTGTAGTGTGAGTGTGTGTGTGTGTGTGTGTGTGTGTGTGAGTGAGTGTGTGAGAGTGTGTGTGTGTGTGAGAGTGTGAGTGTGTGTGTGAGAGTGTGTGAGTGTGTGTGAGTGTGTGTGTGTGTGTGTGAGTGCGTGTGTGTGAGAGTGTGTGTGTGTTGTGTGTGTGAGAGTGTGTGAGTGTGTGTGTGAGAGTGTGTGAGTGTGTGTGTGTGTGTGTGTGTGTGTGTGTGTGTGTGTGTGGAGTGCGTGTGTGTGAGTGTGTGTGTGTGTGAGTGTGTGTGAGTGTGTGTGTGTGACACAATCGTCTCTGGAAAAAAAAAACACTTTAAGGCCCCTTTCACATCAGCATTTTGCTGATGTCTGCGGCCAATCCGGCAGGTGGCGCCGCATCTGCCGGATCTGCCACCTAACTGCCGCACTTGCGTTTCGGATCTGGCAAGCCCCATATATTCTCTATGAGGCTTGCGGTCTGGTGTGGCAAGTGCGGTTACGCCGGATCCGGCAATTGCGGCCAGAAAAAAAAGCTGCAAGCAGCGATTTTTTTTTTGCGTCCGCAAGTGTCGGATCTGCCGCATCCGGCAGAACCACACTTGCCCACAAGCCTCATAGAGAATACATGGGGCTTGCCAGATTCGAAATGCAAGTGCGGCACCACCTGCCAAATCGGCCGCAAACATCAGCAAAATGGTTATGGGAAAGGGGCCTTAAAGTGTATTTTTTCAGAGAAGTTTTGATAGGGCTATGAGGCTGGATTATATTTGTAGGACTATGAGGCTGCACTATATTATCTGGAGGGCTATCACGCTGCATTATATTATCTGGAGAGCTATGACGCTGCATTATATTATCTGTAGGGCTATGAGGCTACATTATATTATCTGGAGAGCTGTGACGCTGCATTATATTATCTGTAGGGTTATGAGGCTGCATTATATTGTCTGAAGGCCTAGGATGCAGGAATGTATTATCTGGAGAGCTATGTCGCTGTATTATATTATCTGTAGGGCTATGAGGCTGCATTATATTATCTGGAGGGCTATGAGGCTACATTATAACATCAGGAGGGCTATGAGTCTGCATTATATTATCTAAAGAGCTATGACGCTGCATTATATTATCTAGAGAGCTATGACACTGCATTATATTATCTGGAGAGCTATGATGCTGCATTATATTATCTGGAGAGCTATGACGCTGCATTATATTATCTAGAGAGGTATGACGCTGCATTATATTAGCTGTAGGGCTATGAGGCTGCATTATATTATATTAAGGGCTAGGAGACTGCATTATATTATTTGGAGGGCAATGAGGCTGCTTTATATTATACGGAGGGCTATGAGGCAGCATTATATTATATGGATGGCTATGAGGCTGCATTATTCTATGTGGAAGGATATGAGGCTGCATTTTACTATATGGAGGGCTATGAGGCTGCGTTATACTATAATGGAAGACCATATATACCAGGATAAGGGCATAATCCAGGAGGAGGACCATATATAGCAGGATGAGGGACATTAATATTTAATGAAGGGGAGAGAGGTCAATTTGCGAGTCTTTATAGGATTTAGAATGTTATATAGGGCCCATACATCTGACTAATGGTGGGCGCGCGAGGAAAGGGGGGGAGCCCAGGTCCAAATTTCGCACCGGGGCCCTTCAGACTCTAATTACGCCACTGCACACAACCACACTGATTGAGTTTAGCTCCTTTCTTCTCAGTATGT
>JARQOC010000006.1:293892189-293985459 GCA_033576535.1 Allobates femoralis
TTGTCACCTCTGTGTGTATAGCAACTGCAGCACCATTGTCACCTCTGTGTGTATAGTACCTGCAGCACCATTGTCACCTCTGTGTGTATAGTACCTGCAGCACCATTGTCACCTCTGTGTGTATTGTACTAACCGCACTATCATCTGTGTGTATACTACCACCAGCATCAGCACTGTCACCTGTGTGTATAGTACCACCAGCACTGTCACCTGTGTGTATTGTACCAGCAGCATAGTCACCTGTGTGTATAGCACCTGCAGTACCATTGTCACCTCTGTGTGTATAGTACCTGCAGCACCATTCTCACCTCTGTGTGCATAGTACCTGCAGCACCATTCTCACCTCTGTGTGCATAGTACCTGCAGCACCATCGTCACCTCTGTGTGTATTGTACCAGCACCATTGTCACCTCTGTGTGTATAGTACCTACAGCATAATTGTCACCTCTGTGTGCATAGTACCTGCAGCACCATTGTCACCTCTGTGTGTATTGTACCAGCACCATTTCACCTCTGTGTGTATAGCACCTGCAGCACCATTGTCACCTCTGTGTGTATAGTACCTGCAGTACCATTGTGACTTATGTGTGTATTGTACTAACCGCACTATCATCTGTGTGTATACTACCACCAGCATCAGCACTGTCACCTGTGTGTATTGTACCACCAGCACTGTCGCCTGTGTGTATAGTACCAGAGGGGTCTGGCCCCCTCTTGCCACCCCCCACTGCGGTTCCCTGTCTCCCTCCTGCCCGAACCTGGCTGCTGTTCCCCGGCCCCCTCCTGCCCGCACCCGCCTGCTCTTCCACAGCTTGCTCCTACCCGCACAAGCCCGCTGTGCCCTCCTGCAAGCAATCAAATATATTGTCACAGGATTTAAACCCAGCTTCGCTTTGCATTATTCTTAAATCTTCATAAATAAACTACATACATAGTCTAGAATACCCGATTCTTTAGAATCGGGCCGCCATCTAGTCATATATATAGCAAAGCCTCTATATTATATTCATGAGTTATGGTATGTGTTAAAGGGGCCCACTGAGACTTCTGCCCGGGGCCCATAAAAACCTGGAGCTGGCCCTGCTGGCGTGTGTTTTGTCACCACTCTGTGTATGGAAACTGACAGCTGTAACTATATCTCCCGCACTGACTGGTAGCCTTCTCAAGTGCTTCACCCACTCTGGCGCTGCCCTGATGACAAAATCTGAATGCTGGTGGGATTGTTATTCTTTCCAGCATTGGTGTTCATTGTCCAGGTGCCGGGATGGTTTCAAACACTATTAACCTGCAGATTAACCACTTACCGTATATACTCGTGTATAAGCCGACCCGTGTATAAGCCGACCCCCCTACTTTTGCCCCCAAAAACTGGGAAAACTTATTGACTCGCGTATAAGCCGAGGGTGGACTCCAGCACAGGTATACAACCCCCAGCAGTGAGGTATACAACAGCCTCCCCAGTGGTAGTATACAGCAGCAGCCCCAGTGGTATATACAGCAGCAGCCCCAGTGGTAGTATACAGCAGCCCCAGAGGTATATACAGCCCCAGAGGTATATGCAGCCCCAGAGGTATATGCAGCCCCATATGCAGCCCCAGAGGTATATGCAGCCCCAGAGGTATATACAGCCCCAGAGGTATATGCAGCCCCAGAGGTATATGCAGGCCCAGAGGTATATACAGCCCCAGAGGTATATGCAGCCCCATATGCAGCCCCAGAGGTATATGCAGCTCCATATGCAGCCCCAGAGGTATATACAGCCCCAGAGGTATATGCAGCCCCAGAGGTATATGCAGCCCCCCCATATCAGTATACAGGCCCCCCCCCTATATTAGTATACTTATCCCTCCACTGTCCCGCTGCCGCTGTCCCGCCGCCGCCACCATCACGCTGCTCCATCTTCATCCAGCGTCTTCCGTCTTCTTTCGGCTTCCTCCTCTGTCGCGCAGGCAATGACTTCATTGCCTGCGACCATCGGAGGAAGCCGGAAGAAGACGGAAGACACTGGATGAAGACGGAAGAGCGCGATGGCGGCGGCGGGACAGCGGCAGCGGGACAGCGGAGGGATAAATATACTAATCTCTTCCTTTACAGGATTACTACCCAAGGGGGGGCCTGTATACTGATATGGGGGGGGGCACTGTATACTGTATACATTGTATACAGTATACAGTGACTCGCGTATAAGCCGAGGGGGGGACTTTTCAGCCCAATTTTTGGGCTGAAAAACTCGGCTTATACGCGAGTATATACGGTATGTAAGAGGACTAGCTGTGAGCCTGATTCTAAAGAATCGGGAGTCTAGAATCTGTATATAATTGTTTTAAGAGTTTTAAATAATAGACTTAAACACCAGATATATGACTAAGTAGGCGATGTAGGCAGAACTGTGAGGGTAGCAATATAGTGGAGGTGTAGAAAGAGTTAATGTCCGACTAACAGGACTATAACAGAGTAGGAACTTATAATGATATCAAAAATGTTATTGAAGGAGTTAATGTCCCACAGGCACTCCCACAACAGACACAGCGCTGTAAATTATATCCAAAATGGTGTTCAAGGGGTTAATGTACCAGTGGCAGTAGTTATAAACACTACCAAATATGCAGTTAATGCTGAACTGGTATATAATGGGTTAATTTCGCAGTGTCATTACAACTATACACTGTGTAATAGAAATAACAACAATAATGGAATATAAGGGGTTAATGTTCCTACTGGCAGTAGTAATAGAGTAATAAAGTATGGAGTTAAGGCAGAAATGGTATATAAGGGGTTAACTTCGCAGTGGCAGTACAACTACACACTGTGTTATAGAAATTACAGATAAAACGGAATGTAAGGGGTTAATGTTGCTACTGTCATGAGTACAATGAGTGAAGTGCCTCACTGGCCATTGAGATACATGGAGGACTTTGAGTTTGACTTTGAGTAAATTTGAAACTCAAAGTCCTCCATGTATCTCAATGGGAAGTGAGGCGCTATTCTCATTGGTCGCCGTGTGCTGGCGCCGACCAATGAGAATAGCGCCTCACTTACAGTGGTAAATTTGAAACTCAAAGTCCTCCATGTATCTCCATAGGAAGTGAGGCGCGAAGCTCATTGGTTGCGTTAGGGCAATTATATATTAGATGAAAAAGGGAAGGGACACACACAATAGTGCTTAAAGTCAGTGTCTGCAAGTAAACATTGCCATCCACTGACCAAAGAATGGAGAAATCGGAATGAATGACTATACTAGGAACCGAAGAGCAAAGTGTCCATCCCCTAGGTCAGTGATGTCAGCTGCCTCCGCTGGCACTTGGCCTCACCACTACACTGCTGCTTTGATCTGCCGGCGCGCGCCGCGGCACCCGCAGTTCATGGCTGTGTGGGAGCAGAGGAGACATTTCTCCTCTCTCCGACACTCTTCCTAGCCCCACCCTCCTGGCCAGCGTCATGTGACAGTGGTCATGTGACACGCCCGGTGTCACGTGACCGCACTCAGCGTGGGTCAGGAGGAGAAGGCACTGCAGAAGAGAGGAAACTGCAGCAGGAAGGTGAGTATGACTTTTTTTTTTTTTCATCATTTATTTACAGCAGGATGGGGCATTACTAAGGGGGGGCAGGATGGGGCATATTCTGTGTTGGGGGCAGGATGGGGCATTACTAAGGGGGGGCAGGATGGGGCATATTCTGTGATGGGGGCAGGATGGGGCATATTATTCTGTGATGGGGCAGGATGGGGCATTACTAAGGGGGGGCAGGATGGGGCATATTATTCTGTGATGGGGGCAGGATGGGGCATTACTGAGAGGGGGCAGGATGGGGCATTTTATTCTGTGTTGGGGGCAGGATGGGGCATTACTAAGAGGGGTCAGGATGGGGCATATTATTCTGTGATGGGGCTGATGGGGCAATAGTAACAGGGGGCAGGATGGGGCATATTATTCTGTGATGGGGGCTGATGGGGCAATAGTAACAGGGGACAGGATGGGGCATATTATCCTGTGATGGGGGCTGATGGGGCAGATTATTATGTGATGGGGCAGGATGGGGCATATTATTATGTGATGGGGCATATTATTATGTGATGGGAGCAGGATGGGGCAATAGTAACAGGGGGCAGGATGGGGCATATTATGTGATGGGGCATATTATTATGTAATGGGGGCTGATGGGGTATATTATTATGTGATGGGGCTGATGGGGCATATTATTATGTAATGGGGCTGATGGGGCATATTATTATGTAATGGAGCTGATGGGGCATTTTATTATGTAATGGGGCTGATGGGGCATATTATTATGTAATGGGGCTGATGGGGCATATTATTATGTAATGGGGCTGATGGAGCATATTACTATGTGATGGGGGCAGGATGTGGCAGATAAATATGTATGGGGACAAGGATGGGGCATATTACTATGTGATGAGGACAAGGATGGGGCAGATTACTATGTGATAGGGACAAGGATGGGGCAGATTACTATGTGATGGGGTCAAGGATGGGGCAGTACTACCAGGGGGCAAGATGGGGCATATTACTATGTGATGGGGACAAGGATTGGGCACATTACTGCTGGATGGGGCATATTACTGCAACGGGTCAAGGATGAGGCATATTGGTGCAGGATGGGGCATATTACTACATAGGGCCAAGGATGAGGCACATTAGTGCAGGATGGGGCATATCACTGCAAAGGAATAAGGGTGGGGCATATTAATGGCAAGTGGACAAGGATGAGACACATTAATGCAGGATGGGGCATATTACTTCAAGGGGACACGGATAGGGCATATTACTGCAAGGGGCGAAGGATAGGGCATTGCTGCAAGATGGGGCATATTACTGCAAGGGGACAAGAATGTGGCGTATTACTGCAGGATGGGGTATATTGCTGCAAGGGGACAAGGATAGGGCATTACAGTAGGATGAGGCATTACTACATGATAGGGGCAGGATGGAGACATTACCACAAGGGACAAGAATGGGACATTACCAAAGGGGACAAGGATGGGGCATACTACAAGGGGATAAGGATAAAGACATTACTACAAGAAGGGGGTCAGGATAGGAACATTACTGCAAGGAGAGGGTCAGGATGGGGCCATAAATGCATGGAGATGGTCAGGACGGATCATATAGCTAGGAGAGGATCAGAATGGAGCACATAGCTAGAAGGAGAGGATCAGAATGGAGCACATAGCTAGAAGGAGAGGATTAGGGTGGAGAACATAGTTAGAAAGAGAAGGTCAGGATGGAGCACATAACTACAAGGAGAGGCTCAGGATGGAGCATGTAACTACAAGGAGAGGGTCAGGATGGAGCACATAGGTACAAGGAAAGGGTCAGGATGGAGCGCCTAACTGCAAGCAGAGGGTCAGGATGGAGCAAATTGCTACAAGGAGAAGAAAGGATGGAGCACATAACTGCAAAGAAAGGGTCGGGATGGAGCACATTACTGCAAGCAGAGGGTCAGGATGGAGCACATTACTGCAAGGAGAGGGTCAGGATGGAGCACATTACTGCAAGGAGAGGGTCAGGATGGAGCACATTACTGCAAGGAGAGGGTCAGGATGGAGCACATAGCTACAAGGAGAGGGTCAGGATGGAGCACATAGCTACAAGGAGGGGGTCAGGATGGAGCACATAGCTACAAGGAGAGGGTCAGGATGGAGCACATAGCTACAAGGAGAGGGTCAGGATGGAGCACATTACTGCAAGGAAAGGAACCAGGATTTCAGCATGAAATCTGCTTGCATTCCATGATAAAATCTATCTTCTATCTCTCTAATATTCTGCATTTTTTCCATACAGATCAATCCACCTGCTGTTTCTAGAAAGGGCAGTGGCAGTGGCTCAGCTTCAATGTGCAGTACACATGAGCTGGATGACCACTGCTGAAGAGAAGAGAAGACTGCAAAGGTAAGTTTAAAATCAATTAATTGTTAAAATAATTGAATTGATCATCAATGTTTCAGGACTACATGTCCTGTACAGGGAAGAGAGAAGGCAATCGCTGGCTCTCCCCCCTGTGCAGCACTTATGATTACTACTGCTGTAATTTAGGTTACATTACCATATTGGCACTTCACCATAAATAATTTCGTTTTGGGTTGCGGTTTGGGCACTCGGCCTCTGAAAGGTTCGCCATCACTGCCCTAGGTAAAAGATTGGAGGAGACACGAGGTCAGGTGGCAGCTGTCGCCCAGTTAACAATAATAAAAAGCCCGGTAGAGCAGAGGAGGGGAGAAGTCGGTCACCAACATAAGAGACCTAACTAGAGTTAGGAATCAAGTGATCAGATCCGAGTGGAGAATCAAGTGATCAGATCCGAGTGGAGAATTGAGTGACTAGAACCATATGCAGAACTGAAGAACCAGAAGCAAGTCCAGTGAGCATAGTCAGAGCCGAGAGAGACTTCCAGGCCGCAGAAGGAGTGCAGAGTGACTCTTCAGCCTAATGCGACATGTGTCTTAATGGTGTAGTATCATTAAAGAGGATCTGTCACCCCCCCATGGATTAGAATCTAAGTGCAGCACTGAATGCAGCATGTCTGATGCATTTAGGCAAGGGGTCCCCCATGTGTCTGTGTGGCGCCCCGCAATGAGTGCGTCACAGGAGGGTACTGCACCCCAGATCGAAGGTGCAGTGTTCTCCGTCTCAGTGATGAGTGGGTTAACTCCAAGGCTCCATACACCACACGCAACATCCAGAAACAGAGGACCAATTGGGTCCTGGTGGGAGGAGTGTGAGATGTGCAGTGTGGGGAAAGAACAGGACAGAAAGTGAGAACGTGAGAGAGACAAGTTCCTAGGAGCACATCACGACAACCACCATCACCGCGGCTGTGCCGGAGGGGTACCCACCATTGGGGTTCAGGGGACCATCGGGAGTTGGTAAGCCGCCGGCTCGGGTCCTCACTAGAGGCTCCCCAGTATCCCGACCTGGTAATGAAAGCAAGCGACAAGTAACCAGGGACAGTAAGATATAAGAAAGATACAGTGGGGCCTTGGAAGGACACCATCCATCACTGGGACCACCGGGTTCATTACCTGAAGGTCTGAACCATTTCAAGTGTGTACCCGTTGACCTGCAAAGAACAGAGTAAAGACTCATGCAGAGAAGCACTGTGTCCGAGTACTTCTTTTGAACTGTTACTACACCATCCACTCAATACCTCAACCGAGCTGCCGTATTCCACCAGTGCAGCTCCTGACCCGGGGATTATCACTCATCCTGTGGGGAGTGGTTCCATCTTGCTGCCGCACATCCCCCGGAGGTCCTAGCAGCGCCGGTGCCATCACCGGACACCCACAGGTGTCACGAAACAAACTTTACTTCTTAACTTAACCGTGCAATTGACCACCGGGCCCACACAGCCCCGGGCGCCAAACCGTGACCGTAGCCAGCGCCTGAGGGCTGAGCACCCGGCAACGGTGAGTCATCGTGTGCTGTGTACCCCGAGATATAGGCTTAGAAAAACTTACAGTTAGAAGCCATGGAGGCTGGCCCTTGTGCTGCAGCAACCTCGCTTCACAGAGGCATTTCACGCCCCCCTGCGTCTCTGTGCCGCCTCCTTCCTGGCAGTCATTTCACCCAAGTCCTCGCCTGCGCTCTGCGTGTCCTTGTGCTGTGATACAGGTGCATAGGGAGGTATTGCTTATCGCTGCCCCGGCCACCTGTCTCACCTCCTGTGAGCAGGAGCAGGGCGAGCAAAGGCTCTGATGTCAGAGCAGGAGGCGGGACAGGCGTCCTCTACTTTCCCCGCCCTACTCCATAGCATAACACGGAGCAGGACAGGGAAAGTAGAGGACGTCACTAGTGATGAGCGAGCATGCTCGCCACTACTCGGTACTCGCACGAGTATCACTGTACTCGGGCGACTCGCCGAGCACCGAGTAATCTCGCGATACTCGTGCTGTGCTCGTGGTCGTCATCTCTGCATGTTGGCGCTCTTTTGAGAGCCAGCCCACGTGCAGGGATTGGCTGGCAGACCACTGCAATGCCACAGCCCTGTTAGTTGTGGCATAGCAGTGATTGGCCGGCCTGCACAGCGTCACCGAGCCTTTATAACTCCCGGCTCGCTGTGCTCGGCACACAGCCTTCCAGACAGTGAGTGTAGGGAGAGTGTCTGCTGCTGCTTAGGGACAGATTTGCGGCCCTTACAGGTAGATCCGGAGCAGGGCTGCAAACTGCTGCTGCTGACCACAACAGTCCTTCTCAGGACTAATCTAGGAGGATATAGGCAGGGTGATCCAGATCGGAGTCCAAGCTTTCCAGTGACCAGAACAGTCCTTCTCAGGACTAATCTAGGAGGATATAGGCAGGGTGATACAGATTGGAATCCAAGCTTTTCTGTGACCATTAGAGTCACCACACTCTTGTACTTACTACCTTAATACAGGTTAGGGACTAAATCGTCTCCTGAAACCATTACAGTCACCAGACAGGTGTACGTACTACCTTAATACAGGTTAGGGAACTAAAATCGTCTCCTGAAACCATTACAGTCACCAGACAGGTGTACGTACTACCTTAATACAGGTTAGGGAACTAAAATCCTAACTCTTGTCATCTCAACAGTCACCAGACAGGTGTACGTACTACCTTAATACAGGTTAGGGACTAAAATCGTCTCCTGAAACCATTACAGTCACCAGACAGGTGTACGTACTACCTTAATAGAGGTTAGGGACTGAAATCGTCTCCTGAAACCATTACAGTCACCAGACAGGTGTACGTACTACCTTAATACAGGTTAGGGACTAAAATCGTCTCCTGAAACCATTACAGTCACCAGACAGGTGTACGTACTACCTTAATACAGGTTAGGGACTAAAATCCTAACTCTTGTCATCAAAACAGTCACCAGACAGGTGTACTTACTACCTTAATACAGGTTAGGGACTAAAATCCTACTCTTGTCATCAAAACAGTCACCAGACAGGTGTACTTCTACCTTAATACAGGTTAGGGACTAAAATCGTCTCCTGTAAACATCTAAACAGTCACCAGACAGGTGTACGTACTACCTTAATACAGGTTAGGGACTAAAATCCTAACTCTTGTCATTAACAGTCACCAGACAGGTGTACGTACTACCTTAATACAGGTTAGGGACTAAAATCCTAACTCTTGTCATCAAAACAGTCACCAGACAGGTGTACGTACTACCTTAATACAGGTTAGGGACTAAAATCGTCTCCTTGAACCATTAACAGTCACCAGACAGGTGTACGTACTACCTTAATACAGGTTAGGGACTAAAATCTTAACTCTTGCATCATACAGTCACCACATGTTGTACGTCATACCTTTCTACAGGTTAGGGAACTAAAATTTTAACTCTTGTCATTCAAACAGTCACCACACTGTTGAACGTCATACCTTTCTACAGGTTAGGGAACTAAAATCCTAACTCTTGTCATCTCAACAGTCACCACACTGTTGACGTCATACCCTTTCTACAGGTTAGGGAACTAAAATCCTAACTCTTGTCATCTCAACAGTCACCACACTGTTGTACGTCATACCCTTTTACAGGTTAGGGAACTAAAATCCTAACTCTTGTCATCTCAACAGTCACCACACTGTTGGTACGTCATACCTTTTTCAGGTTAGGGAACTAAAATCCTAACTCTTGGCATCTAAAACATTTCACCACACTGTTGTACGTCATACCTTTATTCAGGTTAAGGAACTAAAATCCTAACTCTTGGCATCTCAACATCACCACACTGTTGTACGTCATACCTTTATTCAGGTTAAGGAACTAAAATCCTAACTCTTAGTCATACTATCACAGTCACCAACACCCATGTATGTGTACGTCATACCTTTATTCAGGTTAGGGAACTAAAATCCTAACTCTTGGCATCTCAACAGTCACCACACTGTTGTACGTCATACCCTTTCTACAGGTTAGGGAACTAAAATCCTAACTCTTGGCATCTCAACAGTCACCACACTGTTGTACGTCATACCTTGATACAGGTTAGGGACTAAAATCCTTTCCTAAAACCATTCAAGTCAGCAGATTGTTGTACGTCATACCTTGATACAGGTTAGGGACTAAAATCCTCTCCTAAAACCATTCAAGTCACCAGACTGTTGTACGTCATACCTTGATACAGGTTAGGGAACTAAAATCCTAATCTCTTGTGATCTGAACAGTCACCAGACTGGTGTACGTCATACCTTGATACAGGTTAGGGACTAAAATCCTCTCCTGTGACTGTTGTCGCTGTATACAAGCAAAATGCGCAAGGGCGTTGGCAAGGAACAAGGAGGTGAACGTGATGGTGGTGCAGGCAGAGGCCGAGGTCGTGTGCAAGCACTAATTTCGCAACAAGAAAGTGGCACATCTACTCGCTCACACGTCCTGTCCTAAATTGTTGGGGCCCGCTGCAGTACTACGCTCTTGAACCAACACTAGTGTCAACAGCTTGTTATTTGGATAGCGGATAATGCTTCAAGTCTGATTGGCACCTCCACAAACACCCTGTCTTCCACACGGTCAATTGTCAGTAGCCGTGATACTGTACCGCACATTTCCCAACCTGATCCTCCTTCCTACCAACTGGCTGAGTGCACGTCCACGGACATTACTGATCCCACACTTGGACACTCGGAAGTCCAGAAGTGTGTACCCATGGGTCAGTGGAGGTACATGGCAAATTCCCATTACAAAATTTAAATTCAGTTGTCATTTGTTGGTGGTGTGGTGAAGTCTGGCCCAATCTAACCCTTGTTCATCTTGATCTCAGTCAGCCTGTCAGCATTTTCAGTTGACAGGCGGTTGTGTTTATCAGTAATGATTCCACCTGCGGCACTGAAAACACGCTGTGACAAAATGCTAGCGGCAGTGCAGGCCAGGACTTCCAAGGCATAGAGAGCCAATTCATGCCACGTGTCCAGCTTGGAGACCCAATAATTGTAAGGCACAGAGGAATCTCGCAGTACAGTTGTTCGATCGGCAAGGTACTCCTTCAGCATCTGACCAAACTTAGCATTTCTTGTGTCACTACCCCGCACCTCAGGGGCTGTGGTACGTGAGGGGCTGAGAAAACTGTCCCACCTCGTAAAGACTGTTCCCCTACCTTTGGCGGATTGGACTTGTGCCCCTCTCGGCCGTACGCCTTGGTTGTCCACCGATTCCTGACCTATGCCGCTAGCGTTTTGTGAGGGGAATGATTTGCCTACTTTCCGTGACTATGGCCTTCTGGAACTGCTGCGTGTTGGCTGACCTCTCCGCCTCAGGAATGACAGACATAAAGTTCTCCTTGTACCGTGGGTCTAACAGTGTTGCCAACCAGTACAGATTGTCGGCCAAGATGTTCTGAACGCGAGGGTCACGAGGCAGGCAGCTTACCATAAAGTCAGCCATGTGCGCCAGACTCTTAACAGCCATCACTTTAGTATCCAGACCAACACGATGACTGAACATGCTGTCCTCCTCCTCCTCCTCATCTCCCCTGTCCTCTGGCCAGCCACGCTGAATCGAGGGTATGACTGGTGTGCATGTCATATCCTCAATTTGGCCAGAGAGTTGCTCCATGTCTTCATCCTCCTCCTCCTCGTCATAGTCCTCCACTGCACGTTGTGATGAGATGAGGCTGGACTCTGTGTTTTCACCCACACCCACTACTGTTTCTTGCTCAAAGTCATCGCGCTCGGCCTGCAATGCATCCTCTTTGTTTTTCAGCAGAGACCGTTTTAGAAGGCAGAGTAGTGGTATGGTGACGCTAATAATGGCGTCATCGCCGCTCACCATCTGGGTGGAGTCCTCAAAGTTTTGGAGGATGGTACATAGGTCGGACATCCATCTCCACTCCTCAGGTGTTATGTGTGGAGTTTGAACCATTTCCCGACGGCTTAGGTGATGCAGGTAGTCAACAACTGCCCTCTTCTGCTCACATATCCTGACCAACATGTGCAGAGTTGAATTCCAACGCGGGGGGACATCACACACCAGTCTGTGGTCCGTAAGACGCTAACGGCGCTGAAATCCGCCAAGGTCGGCTGAAGCAGCAGGTGACTTGAGAAAATGTGCAGACAGACGGCGAACTTTTACCAGCAGTTCAGACAGCTCTGGGTATGACTTTAGAAACCTCTGAACCACCAGGTTGAGCACGTGGGCCACGCATGGAACATGCGTCAGCTGGCTTTGCCTCTAAGCTGCCACCAACTTCCGTCCATTCTCACACACGACCTTTCCTGGCTTTAGGTTCAGAGGTGTGAGCCAGTGATCTGCCTGCTGTTTCAGAGCTGTCCACACCTCTTCTGCATTGTGGGGTTTGTCACCTATGCAGACTAGCTTCAGCACAGCCTGTTGCCGCTTCGCAGAGGCAGTGCTGCAGTGCTTCCAGCTTGGGACTGGTGTGGAGGGTACAGTGGATGAGGATGAGCAGGAGGAGGAGGAGGCTGAAGAGCTTGACATTCCGGAGCTGTAGAGTGTCGGTGAAACCCTGACAGAGGTAGGGCCTGCTATCCTTGGTGTGGGAAGGACGTGTTCCGTCCCTCGATCAGACTGTGTCAGAGCCTCCACAATATTAACCCAGTGTTTTGTCAAGGAGATGTAGCGGCCTTGCCCACAAGCACTTGTCCACGTGTCTGTGGTTATACACTTCAGCCCCTGACCTTACCCCTGCGGTATTAAAGAACAGCAATGACTGTCTAGCTGCAGTTTCCAATATCATGTCCACTCTCTATTTGAAACTAAACCTTTCCAAAACTGAACTTCTTCTGCTCCCCCCATCCACTAACCTCCCTAAATCGGACATCTCTCTCTCAGTTTGTGGCACCACGATAATGCCTAGGCAGCAGGCTCGTTGTCTGGGTGTTATGTTTGACACCGATCTCTCCTTCTCCTCCCACACACAATGTCTCGTCCGCTCATGTCACTTACACTTGAAGAATATCTCCAGAGTCCGTCCCTTTCTCACCCTGTAAACAACAAAAACACTCACCGTGGCCCTAATCCATTACCGCCTTGACTATTGCAATTCTCTATTAAGCGGCCTCCCCCTCACCAGAGTTTCTCCTCTCCAGTCCATCCTTAATGCAGCAGCCAGGATCACCCATCTGGCCAATCGTTACTCAGATGCCTCTGCTCTGTGCCAGTCATTGCACTGGCTGCCCGTATACTACAGCATCAAATTCAAATTGCTTCTTCTCACCCACAAAGCTCTTCACAGTGCAGCACCCCCCTACCTCTCCTCCCTCATCTCTATCACCCCACTCGCGCTCTATGTTCCTCAAATGACCTTTGACTGACATCGGTAATAATCCGATCCTCCCACTCCCGGCTCCAAGACTTCTCCAGAGCTGCACCAAACCTCTGGAATGCTTTACCAAAAGAAATCAGGACTATCCACAACTTGCATGGCTTCAGACGATCCCTAAAAACGCATCTTTTTAAGGCGGCCTATCATACTCCCTAATAGAAGTCCTTTGTACTGTAGATAGTGGGCTATCCCTCTGGACATTACTCTTCTACAAACTCCACCAAACCAAAAAGGTCTACACAGACTGTATAATGACCATCCATGTAAGCTTAGTTCTATGCCCCATTTCCTCGAGATGCCTGGACCATCAGTGCAATAAGCCCCTGTACCTTGTGCAACCCCTATCCCGTTGTAGATTGTAAGCACTTTTGAGCAGGGTCACCTTCATTTCTTGCTTTATTTTTTGTATTTTCTTTTTTACATTGATTCTATGCCTATTGTTTTGTATCCAATTATTCTACTGTATTTGTTCTCTACTGTAATTACTTACTGTATTATATTTTCTGTACTCTAACCCTACATTGTAAAGCGCTGCGTAATATGTTGGCGCTATATAAATAAAGCTGTATTATTATTATTATTATTAGGTGGACTTTGGCTCAAACAGCGTTGTTCAGGGCACGTGTGATGCTGTTGGACACGTGGTTATGCAATGCGGGGACGGCACATCTGGAGAAATAGTGGCGGCTGGGGACCGAGTGACGTGGGACAGCAGCCGCCATCAGGTCGCAGAATGCTTCCGTCTACAACAGCCGGAAAGGCAACATTTGTAGCGCAATGAGTCGCGAAATGTGATCATTCAGGACTGTGGCATGTGGGGCGTTGGCAGCGTATTTGCGCCTGCGTTCAAATGTTTGCTGAATGGATAATTGAACACTGCGCTGGGACAAGGACATGCTTGATGGTGGTGTAATTTGTACGTGGGCAACTTCAGGTGCAGGGCCGGAGGCTTGTTCGCGGCCAGCATCGACAGGGGATTGGCTCGCACGCACAACTGGCAAAGACGTAGCAGTGACATCAGCAAGCACCGCTCCTCGACTCTGTTGTACTTTCCACAAAGTCGGGTGCTTGGCTGACATGTGCCTGATCATGCTGGTGGTGGTCAGGCTGCTACTTTTCGTACCCCTGCTGATGCTGGCATGGCAGGTGTTGCAAATGGCCTTTTTAGAGTCATCTGGAGCCAACTGAAAATACTGCCAGACACGGGAAGACCTAACATTTGCACAGGCACCTTGTGTCGTGTTGTTGTTCCGGGGAACGGTTGCCTGCCTTATGCCTGCGTACCCGACCCGGCTTCGTACTGCCTGTTGGGATGCTATGCCTCCCTCCCCCTGTGCACTGCTGTCCTCGCTCTGCATATACTCCTGCCAGGTTGGGTCAGCTACTGGATCATCCACCACGTCGTCTTCCTATTCCTTGGCTAATCGTTGGACTGCTCCTCCTTCTCCTCATGTGCCACCATGATGACCGTTACAATAGTTTGGCTGTTGTTTCAGGTATACCCCCAGTGGGAAATTTTTACGCCCATTCTTTTTGAATGGGCATTACAAAGACAGGATACACGCATCTTTTCAATGTGAAAAATGTTTTGAGGCCCTCCTGCACGTCTCTATCCAGGGACAATGTGGAGCCTCCCAAATTTTGGCTGCCCTGACCAAAGGGCTATACTACAATACACCCACTTGAGGGTTACAGGCCCTACTACATGTCTGTAAGCATGGGTCATTGTTGAACCTACCAATTTTTGGCTGCCCTGACAAAAGGGCTATACTACAATACATCCACTTGAGGGTTACACTCCCTCCTGCACGTCTCTATCCAGGGACAAAGAGGAGCCTCCCAATTTTTGGCTGCCCTGACCAAAGGGCTATACTATAATACACCCACTTGAGGGTTACAGGCCCTACTACATGTCTGTAAGCATGGGTCAATGTTGAACCTACCAATTTTTGGCTGCCCTGACAAAAGGGCTATACTATAATACACCCACTTGAGGGTTACAGGCCCTACTACATGTCTGTAAGCATGGGTCAATGTTGAACCTCCCAATTTTTGTCTGCCCTGACAAAATGGCTAAACTACAATACACCCACTTGAGGGTTACAGGCCCTACTACATGTCTGTAAGCATGGGTCATTGTTGAACCTACCAATTTTTGGCTGCCCTGACAAAAGGGCTATACTATAATACACCCACTTGAGGGTTACAGGCCCTACTACATGTCTGTAAGCATGGGTCAATGTTGAACCTCCCAATTTTTGTCTGCCCTGACAAAAGGGCTATACTACAATACACCCACTTGAGGGTTACAGGCCCTACTACATGTCTGTAAGCATGGGTCATGTTGAACCTACCAATTTTGTCTGCCCTGACAAAAGGGCTATACTATAATACACCACTTGAGGTTACAGGCCCTACTACATGTCTGTAAGCATGGGTCATTGTTGAACCTACCAATTTTTGGCTGCCTGACAAAAGGGCTATACTACAATACACCCACTTGAGGGTTACAGGCCCTCTGCACGTCTCTATCCAGGGACAAAGGGAGCCTCCCAATTTTTGGCTGCCCTGACAAAAGGGCTATACTACAATACACCCACTTGAGGGTTACAGGCCCTACTACATGTCTGTAAGCATGGGTCATTGTTGAACCTACCAATTTTTGGCTGCCCTGACAAAAGGGCTATACTATAATACACCCACTTGAGGGTTGCAGGCCCTACTACATGTCTGTAAGCATGGGTCATTGTTGAACCTACCAATTTTTGGCTGCCCTGACAAAAGGGCTATACTACAATACACCCACTTGAGGGTTACAGGCCCTCCTGCACGTCTCTACCAGGGACAAAGAGGAGCCTCCCAATTTTTGACTGCCCTGACAAAGGGCTATACTATAATACACCCACTTGAGGGTTACAGGCCCTACTACATGTCTGTAAGCATGGGTCATTGTTGAACCTACCAATTTTTGGCTGCCCTGACAAAAGGGCTATACTATAATACACCCACTTGAGGGTTACAGGCCCTACTACATGTCTGTAAGCATGGATCAATGTTGAACCTCCAATTTTTGTCTGCCCTGACAAAAGGGCTATACTACAATACACCCACTTGAGGGTTACAGGCCCTACTACATGTCTGTAAGCATGGGTCATTGTTGAACCTAACAATTTTTGGCTGCCCTGACAAAAGGGCTATACTACAATACACCCACTTGAGGGTTACAGGCCCTACTACATGTCTGTAAGCATGGGTCATTGTTGAACCTACCAATTTTTGGCTGCCCTGACAAAATGGCTATACTACAATACACCCACTTGAGGGTTACAGGCCCTACTACATGTCTGTAAGCATGGGTCATTGTTGAACCTATCAATTTTTGGCTGCCCTGACAAAAGGGCTATACTATAATACACCCACTTGAGGGTTACAGGCCCTACTACATGTCTGTAAGCATGGATCAATGTTGAACCTCCCAATTTTTGTCTGCCCTGACAAAAGGGCTATACTACAATACACCCACTTGAGGGTTACAGGCCCTACTACATGTCTGTAAGCATGGGTCATTGTTGAACCTACCAATTTTTGGCTGCCCTGACAAAAGGGCTATACTACAATACACCCACTTGAGGGTTACAGGCCCTCCTGCACGTCTCTATCCATGGGTCAATGTTGAACCTCCCAATTTTTGTCTGCCCTGACAAAAGGGCTATACTACAATACACCCACTTGAGGGTTACAGGCCCTACTACATGTCTGTAAGCATGGGTCATTGTTGAACCTACAAATTTTTGGCTGCCCTGACAAAAGGGCTATACTATAATACACCTACTTGAGGGTTACAGGCCCTACTACATATCTGTAAGCATGGGTCATTGTTGAACCTACCAATTTTTGGCTGCCCTGACAAAAGGGCTATACTACAATACACCCACTTGAGGGTTACAGGCCCTCCTGCACGTCTCTATCCAGGGACAAAGAGGAGCCTCCCAAAATTTGGCTGCCCTGACAAAAGGGCTATACTATAATACACCCACTTGAGGGTTACAGGCCCTACTACATGTCTGTAAGCATGGGTCATTGTTGAACCTACCAATTTTTGGCTGCCCTGACAAAAGGGCTATACTACAATACACCCACTTGAGGGTTACAGGCCCTCCTGCACGTCTCTATCCAGGGACAAAGAGGAGCCTCCCAATTTTTGGCTGCCCTGACCAAAGGGCTATACTATAATACACCCACTTGAGGGTTACAGGCCCTACTACATGTCTGTAAGCATGGGTCAATGTTGAACCTCCCAATTTTTGTCTGCCCTGACAAAAGGGCTATACTACAATACACCCACTTGAGGGTTACAGGCCCTACTACATGTCTGTAAGCATGGGTCATTGTTGAACCTACCAATTTTTGGCTGCCCTGACAAAAGGGCTATACTATAATACACCCACTTGAGGGTTACAGGCCCTACTACATGTCTGTAAGCATGGGTCAATGTTGAACCTCCCAATTTTTGTCTGCCCTGACAAAAGGGCTATACTACAATACACCCACTTGAGGGTTACAGGCCCTACTACATGTCTGTAAGCATGGGTCATTGTTGAACCTACCAATTTTTGGCTGCCCTGACAAAAGGGCTATACTACAATACACCCACTTGAGGGTTACAGGCCCTACTACATGTCTGTAAGCATGGGTCATTGTTGAACCTACCAATTTTTGGCTGCCCTGACAAAAGGGCTATACTACAATACACCCACTTGAGGGTTACAGGCCCTACTACATGTCTGTAAGCATGGGTCAATGTTGAACCTCCCAATTTTTGTCTGCCCTGACAAAAGGGCTATACTACAATACACCCACTTGAGGGTTACAGGCCCTACTACATGTCTGTAAGCATGGGTCATTGTTGAACCTACCAATTTTTGGCTGCCCTGACAAAAGGGCTATACTATAATACACCCACTTGAGGGTTACAGGCCCTACTACATGTCTGTAAGCATGGGTCAATGTTGAACCTCCCAATTTTTGTCTGCCCTGACAAAAGGGCTATACTACAATACACCCACTTGAGGGTTACAGGCCCTACTACATGTCTGTAAGCATGGGTCATTGTTGAACCTACCAATTTTTGGCTGCCCTGACAAAAGGGCTATACTATAATACACCCACTTGAGGGTTACAGGCCCTACTACATGTCTGTAAGCATGGGTCATTGTTGAACCTCCCAATTTTTGTCTGCCCTGACAAAAGGGCTATACTAAAATACACCCAGTTCTTGTTTACAGGCCCTCCTGCACGTCTCTATCCAGGGACAAAGAGGTGCCTCCCAATTTTTGGCTGCTCTGACCAAAGGGCTATACTACAAAACACCCACTTGAGGGTTACAGGCCCTACTACATGTCTGTAAGCATGGGTCATTGTTGAACCTCCCAATTTTTGTCTGCCCTGACAAAAGGGCTATACTAAAATACACCCAGTTCTTGTTTACAGGCCCTCCTGCACGTCTCTATCCAGGGACAAAGAGGAGCCTCCCAATTTTTGGCTGCTCTGACCAAAGGGCTATACTACAATACACCCACTTGAGGGTTACAGGCCCTACTACATGTCTGTAAGCATGGGTCATTGTTGAACCTTCCAATTTTTGTCTGCCCTGACAAAAGGGCTATACTACAATACACCCAGTTCTTGTTTACAGGCCATCCTGCATGTCTGTATCCAGGGGCATTGGTGAACCTCACAATTTTGGACTGCCCTTGCAAAGGAAGATACTACAATAGACCCAGTTCCTCAAAATGGGAACTTTATTTCTAGACAGGGCTTCATGTACGTCTCTTGTCAGGGTCATCGGAGTGTCGCACAATGTTTTCACGTCAAATCTTTTATGTAATCACAAAAAGTGACATACACCAGCTGTATCTCACTATTGGGTATGTGCCCTTAACATTTCCAACCTAAATATTCATTTTTGTGTCATTTTGGAAGGTTTTCTGGACACTCCGTAAAATTGGCGTGAAACTCGGACAACATTGTTCACAGCTGTGACTTTTGAGTGAGAAATGCTTCCAGGGGTCTTCCCCATGCTGTTGCCATGTCATTTCAGCACTCTTCTGAGACTTTTGTGACATTTTTAGGCTTTTTCCATGCAGCCGGCAGTCATTTCATAAAAATACTCGTGTCTCCCATAGGATAACATTGGGCTCGTTACTTGGGCCGAGTACACGAGTATCTCGGGATGGTCGGCCCGAGCTTCGAGCACCCGAGCACTTTAGTACTCGCTCATCACTAGACGTCACAGCAGGAGGTAGGACAGGCGGCCGGGGCGGCGATAAGCAATACCTCGCTCTGCTCTTGCATCAACAGCACAAGGACGCGCAGAGCGCAGGCGAGGACATGAGTGAAATGACTGGCAGGAGGGAGGTGGCGAACACATTTAAAAAAGGTACAGAGACACAGGGGGCGTGAAATGCCCCCGCGCTACAAGGTGGCTGCAGCAAAAGAGCCAGCCTCCATGGCTTCTAACTGTAAGTCTTTCTAAGCTTATATCTCGGGGTACCAGCCGCACAGAGACATGGGGGACCCCTTACCTGAATGCAGCATACATGTTGCATTCAGTGCTGCACTTAGATTCTAATCCATGGGGAGGGGTAGGTGACAGGTCCTCTTTAACTCCTGTTAGGGTCTGTGACATTTATCTTTGCCAACAGGATGATGGGGTTATGATCGTGATGACAGACAATGACACACTCTAGGTTAAGATATTAAGTCTAGAACACTATCTTATATATAAAACCCGAAGGCCACTTCCGGTCTATCCGCTCAACTTCCGTGACGGCCTGCGCCCTGTGACAAAGACCGGAAACGGAAGTAGCAGACCCACGAGCGGTGAGCGCGTAGCTCACCGCTCACCGCGAGCCGCTGTCAAAATGGCACAGCGCCTCGCAGTGGGCGCTAAAGCGCCACCACTCGCCGTTATCCCGCCACCGGCCCTGCACACAGCCCCCGCTGCCCCATCACCCCCTGCCTGTCACCATAGCCATCCTCCACTGCCTTCCCCCCGCTGCCCCATCAGCCCCCTGCCTGTCACCATAGCCATCCTCCACTGCCTTCCCCCCGCTGCCCCATCAGCCCCCTGCCTGTCACCATAGCCGCCCTCCACTGTCCGGTCACCCCCAGCCTATCACCACTGCCCCTCCGCTCCCCGATTGCCCCCCTCCACTGTCCGGTCACCCCCCCCCCCCTTACCACAGCTCCCTCCAACCACACGCGATCTCTCTTCATCCTGCTTGAGGACCTTTGATGACGTCACGATGATGGGTGGAGTCACAGATCACATGACCGTGACGTCATCAAAGGTCCTGTCCCGATCTAACTTCCTCTGCCTATTCATCCCCCTGCGCTGCACACTGACCCACGATCTGTTCCCTCACCCCCCGCTCTGCCCACTGACCCCCACTCTGACCACTGACCCCCACTCTGACCCTGCTCTGCCCACCCACCCCCACTCTGACCACTGACCCACACTCTGACTCTGCCCACTCACCCCACTCTGACCACTGACCCTCACTCTGCCCACTCACCCCCCAACTCTGCCCACTCTGACCACTGACCCTCACTCTGCCCACTCACCCCCCAACTCTGCCCACTCACCCCCCAACTCTGCCCACTCACCCCCCAACTCTGCCCACTCACCCCCCAACTCTGCCCCCCTCACCCCCACTCTGCACACTGACCCCCACTCTGCACACTGACCCCCACTCTGACCACTGACCCCCACTCTGACCACTGACCCCCACTCTGACCACTCACCCCCAAACTCTGCCCACTCACCCCCCTACTCTTCCCCCTGAACCCCTCTCTGCCCCCTCACCCCCACTCTGCACACTGACCCTCTCTCTGACCCTGCTCTGCCCACTCACCCCCACTCTGACCACTGACCCCCACTCTGCCCACTCACCCCCAAACTCTGCCCACTCACCCCCTCTCTGCCCCCTCACCCACTCTGCCCACTCACCCTGCTCTGCCCACTCACCCCCACTATGCCCACTGACCATGCTCTGCCCACTCACCCTGCTCGGCCCATTGACCCCTCACACTGGCCACTCATCCTGCTCTGCCCACTCACCCCTCACTGCCCACTGACCCCTCACACTGACCCTGCTCTGCCCACTGACCATCCTCTCCCCACTGACCCCTCACTGACCCTGCTCTGCCCACTCGCCCTGCTCAGCCCACTGACCCCTCACACTGCCCACTGACCCTCCTCTGCACACTGAACATGCTCTGCCCACTGACCCCTCAATGCCCACTGACCCTGCTCTGCTCACTGACCCTGCTCTGCTCACTGACCACTCACACTGCCCACTCACCCTGCTCTGCCCACTGACCCCTCACACGCCCCACTGACCCTGCTCTGCTCACTGACCACTCACACTGCCCACTCACCCTGCTCTTCCCACTGACCCCTCACATGCCCCACTGACCCTGCTCTGCCCTCTCACCCCTCACACTGACCCTGCTCTGCCCACTGACCCCTCACACTGCCCACTCACGCCTCACACTGCCCACTGAACATGCTATGCCCACTTACCCCTCACACTGCCCACTGACCATGCTTTGCCCACTGACCCCTCACACTGCCTACTGACCCTGCTCTGCTCATTTACTCCCACTCTGCCCACTCACCCCCGCTCTGCCCACTCGCCCCTGCTTTTACCACTCACCCTGCCCACTGACCACCCTCTGTTCACTCACCCCCCGCTCTGCCCTTTCACCATGCCCACTGACCCCTGCTCTGCCAACTGACCGTGCCCACTCACCCATGCTCTACCCACTGACCCTTCTCTGCCCACTCACTCTGCCCACTGACCCCTGCTCTGCCCACTGACTGTGCCCAATAACCCTTGCTATGCCCACTAAACCCTGCTCTGCCCACTCACCCCCGCTCTGCCCGCTGACCCCTGCTCTGCTCACTGACTATGCCCACTCACCCCTGCTCTGCCCACTGATTTTTCCCACTAACCCCTGCTGTGCCTACTGACTGTGCCCACTGACCCCTGCTCTGCCCAATCACTCTGCCCACTAACCCCTGCTCTGCCCACTGACCCCCGCTATTACCCTGCTCTGACCACTGACGCCCCAATCCTGCTCACTGACCCTGCTCTGCCCATTCACCCACCACTCTGCCCACTCACCCCCGCTCTGCCCACTGACCCTGCTCTGCCTACTTACCCCCCCCCCCTCTGGCTACTGACCATGCCCACTGACCCCAGCTCTGCCCACAGACCCCAGCCCTGACTATTGACCCTGCTCTGACTACTGATTATGCCCACTCACCCCTGCTCTGCCCAATGACTCTGCCCACTAACCCCTGCTCTTCCCACTCATCCCCCACTCTGCCCACTGACCCCGCTTTGCCCACTCACCCCCAGCAGATCGGTTTCCCAGCCAACGACAGGTCCTGTCCTGCCACCTACAAGACGGGTGGAGCGAGCCGCCGCAGGGTAAGTATCCTCACTGAGGTTTTTTTTATTTTTATTATCACCATGAAGGAGCGGGGGCGGGGGGGTGTGCAGCCCCAGAGGGAGGGGGGGGGGGGGCCACAGAGACTGGAGGCCCAGAGGGACGGGTGCCGCACGGAGCGGAGGGGGTCAGGAGGAGCGCCTCCATCCTGCCCCCCCATCCATCCTGCCCCCCCTATCCATCCTGCCCCCCCTATCCATCCTGCCACCCCTATCCATCCTGCCACCCCCTATCCATCCTGCCACCCCCTATCCATCCTGCCACCCCCTATCCATCCTGCCACCCCCAACACCATCCTGCCACCCCCAACACCATCCTGACACCCCCAACACCATCCTGCCCCCCCGACTCCATCCCGCACCCCCATCACCATTCTCACCCCCCGCCAACATCCTGCCCCGCCGCCTACATCCTACCCCTCCCCCACCACCATCCTGCCCTGCCGTCTCCATCCTGCCCTGCCGTCTCCATCCTGTCCCCCTTCCCGCTACATCCTGACCCGCTTGCTCCATCCTGCCCCCCAACACAATCCTGCCCCCCCTCCCCTCCTTAGCTGATCGCTTGCCCAGGCAACTACAGGTCCTAAAGGCCTGTAGGACCTACAAGGCCGAGGTGGAGCGAGCCGCCGGACAGGTGAGTATCCTCACTGAGGATTTTTTATTTTTACTGTGGACGACCGGGGGCCAGGAGGAGTGGGGGACCGCGGTCACCGCAGTATTGCCATATACCATAGTGCTGCTATACATGTGCTATAATGTACAGCCATATACCATAGTGCTGCTATACATGTACTGTAATGTACCGCCATATACTATAGTGCTGCTATACATTTACTATAATCTACCGCCATATACTATAGTGCTGCTATACATGTACTGTAATGTACCGCCATATACCATAGTGCTGCTATACATGTGCTCTCATTACCACCATATACCATCGTACTGCTATATATATATCTTATATATAAAACCCGAAGGCCACTTCCCGCCAATCCGCTCAACTTCCGTGATGGCTTGCGCCCTGTGTTAAAGACCGGAACCGGAAGTACCAGACTCACGAGCGGTGAGCGCATAGCGCTCACCGTGAGCCGCTGTCAAAATGGCACAGCGCCTCGCGGTGGGCGCTAAAGCGCCACCACCTCCCCCTTATCCCGCCACAGTCCCTGCACAGAGCCCCGTCTGCGCCCACCCACATCCGGCCCACAGCCCTGCAGCTCACCGCCCACTCTCCATCAGGGACCGCCATCCCGCCACTGGCTCCGCACACAGCCTGGTGTGCGCCCACCAACATGCGGGAACCGGCCCGGACCGGCCCACACTCCGGTGTGCGGCCTCCGCCGCCACCGCTCCCAGTCCTGCCGCTCTCTCCACACACCCGGTGACTCTCCTCCATCATGGAGCTAGCCCCGCCCGCACTCCGGGGCCGGCCTCCGGAACCGCCGACAGCCCAGTGAGTGTTCAGCCCTCCAGCCTCCGTTCTCCTCTGCCCCCCCAGCCTCCGCTCTCCTCTGCCCCCCAGCCTCCGCTCTCCTCTGCCCCCCAGCCTCCGCTCTCCTCTGCCCCCCAGCCTCCGCTCTCCTCTGCCCCCCAGCCTCCGCCCCCTCCCTCCTCTGACCCCTCCCTCCTCTGACCCCTCCCTCCTCTAACCCCTCCAGTTTCTGCCTCCTCCGTCCTCTGTTTCCTCCCTCCTCTGCCCCCTCCAGCCTCTGCCCCCTCCAGCCTGTGCTGCACTCACTGCTGACCACTGAGCCAACGCACTCTCTGCTGACCACTGAGCCACCGCACTCTCTGCTGACCACTGAGCCACCGCACTCACTGCTGACCACTGAGCCACCGCACTCACTGCTGACCACTGAGCCACCGCACTCACTGCTGACCACTGAGCCACCCCACTCACTGCTGACCACTGAGCCACCCCACTCACTGCTGACCACTGAGCCACCCCACTCACTGCTGACCACTGAGGCACCCCACTCACTGCTGACCACTGAGCCACCCCACTCACTGCTGACCACTGAGCCACCCCACTCACTGCTGACCACTGAGCCACCCCACTCACTGCTGACCACTGAGCCACCCCACTCACTGCTGACCACTGAGCCACCCCACTCACTGCTGACCACTGAGCCACCGCACTCACTGCTAACCACTGAGCCACCACACTCACTGCTGACCACTGAGCCGCCGTATACTCTGCTAACCACTGAGCCGCCGTATACAGTGCTAACCACTGAGCCGCCGTATACAGTGCTAACCACTGAGCCACCATATACAGTGCTAACCACTGAGCCACCATATACAGTGCTAACCACTGAGCCACCGTATACAGTGCTAACCACTGAGCCGCCGTATACTCTGCTAACCACTGAGCCGCCATATACAGTGCTAACCACTGAGCCACCATATACAGTGCTAACCACTGAGCCACCATATACAGTGATACCACTGAGCCACCGTATACAGTGCCAACCACTGAGCCGCCTGTATACACACAATTAATTTCACAGCACTCCCCTATTACTAAATAAACTCTATATAGATTCTAGACTACCCGATTCTTTAGAATCGGGCCACCATCTAGTTGATTATAGTAGTTTACTTGTACTATATGGACAATCATATGTTAGTAAAATTGTTTTAATAGTTATTTATTTGAAATAACAGAATAATAAATTAGTTAAAGGGGTTTTGCCACAAACAAAGTAAATTTTAAAGTTCGTTTTCCTCATGTTTGTCATGATTCCATAATTTTTTACTCAGAATTGAGTGATTCCATAATTTTTCCCCATGCTTGGTCTACAAAAGTAACCGCTACTGGCTAGCACATTTGTTTTTCAAGATTTCTTTTAGTGTTTCTTCAAGGCAGAAAGTTGCCATTTGAAATTACTTTAGTTTTGTGCTAAGTCTGTGATCTGCTATTTTTCTACAAAATTAAACAACTGAATGGACATGTGTGGCGCTCCTATGGGAAGGCGCCACAGGGAGGTACTGCACCCCAAACAGAAGGTGTAGTGCCTCTGTAGCCATGGATACGGGGTTTCATGCAGAGTCTGTCCTAAGCACCCATACACTAGCCCACCTTAGCATAGGGACCGTATATTCAGTAGGTCCAGGGGGTGGAGCTTAGAGTACAGTGGGAGACTTGAGTGACAGTTAAGTTAGTTTTAGTCAGACAGTGCTGGGAAAGCAGCCAGCGAGGACGTGCCTGACAGTGTTCTTGACAGGAAGGCACATCCTTGGAGAGGGGTGACTCGGAATGGAAGGGGATAATTCAGGCCCGTTTGGAGCTGGCTGGGGAGTCCGGGGTCAACACCGGCATACCGGAGCCGAGGCAGTCAGAGGTCTATCCCTGACTGTGAACCGACAAGCTGTGGGACTGACAGAAAGGAGCCATAATGCCACAGACTGTACCTCTTCCTCAGTTCCAAAAATGTCCAGGACATATTAGGGAAAGGACCGAATTCCGGTGGGGGGAGGATTTGCTCGTTGTTGCTCCCGTCCATACGGTAAGGAACCAACCGTACCTAATAGTAATAGACCAGGGGACTGGGGAAGGATCTCTTCAGAGTGGGGAATGAGAGTAAGAGGAACACAGACCCCGAAAGTTGTGAGAGGGAACCACCGACAGTCTCTGCTAAGTGACTTTAAATCTGTGGCTACTCCCCTGTAAACCAGACTGCACTGTGTACCTGTTTTTCATCTGGAGACAGTAAAGACCTTCTTGAGCTGATCTGGTGTCTGTCCTCATTTGCTCTGCTGCCCGGAGGGCTCCTACAGCATCGAAAAGGTGAGGACTACTACTCCCCTCATCTACCCCAGCTGCCCTGAGGTAAAGCTCCACCTGTGGGGACCTGTACTACTCTGACTCTGAGCTGCACCTCCATCACCTCAACGGCCGGCCGCAGAGCTGGTATCCACGTTACCAGGTACCACAGGTGGTGTCACGTTACCGTTTCCCCATCCATCATCATCCTCCCCCATCATTCCCACCATTGAGGGTCCAGGGCACAGAATCAAAGTGACCCCTATCAAAGTGGCCCCTATCAAAGTGACCATCTGTCCCGGTATCCGAGTACCCCCCTACCCTCTCGACCGACTCACATCCTCCAAGCCAGGTGATTCCATAATTCTTGCCAGGGGTTGTATGTGGCACCCCTGGGTCAAAATGCCAGTGTCATCACTGCCCCCGGGTGGTGGTGTCACAAGAGAGCAACAAAAGGGTCTTCTCATCAGGCATCACACAAACAACACTTACACCTCCAGACCAGAGGGGGGAGACCAAGCCCGGGTGAGCTTCCCTAAATATTCTGGTCTGGGGAGGAGCTAGTCAGTGCAGTTCCTGGGAGGACTGTGAAGAGGACCTGGGTGTAAAAGAGCAGTGATAAGCTCATCCCAGAATCGCTAGCTAAGTTCCAGGCCTAAGGTTAGGGTCTGATGAGAGAAGCAGGAACACGGCTGGGAGGCTGAGCAACCCTGTGCTCACCCAGAGGAAAGCGCAGAGAACGGACACTGGAGTCCAAGACTGTGCAGGGTCTCATGTCCCAGCAGTCAGTACCAGAAGGTGGGGATTCCAAATTCTCCAGCTACACTATTACGGAGGCACATCAACACCGTGAGAGTTCAGCAGCATACACCCGAGATCAGGGTAGAGAGTTGCCTGTCATACCGGTACCTTGCAGGAAGAGACAGGGCCAGCAGTCTAGCTTATGCAGCAGCAGGGGCCAATACCAAGTGCAGAAAGGGAGCCAAAGACCCAGCTGGATGGGAAAAAAACCCCGAGTTGCTCTCAAAGACTTGTGGACAGCTCCATATAACATCTGCTCCAGTAAAGGACTGAGAAAACTACAAAACAGTGAGTCTGCCTATTCCTTGTGCCCGTTGACCTGCATCCCACACTTAGACTATTTACACTGCCTCGGGGATTGGCTCTACCCGTGGAGAGCCATTCCATCTCAGCTGCCCGTCTATCACCCTGGAGGTTCTGCAGCAGTGGTGGTCATCCCTAGCCACACACCACGGGTGGCGTCACAAAATCTCCCTTGTATATAACCCCTGTCTTAACAACGCCAGAAAGGTCCCTACTATTTTGGGCTGAACCCAGGCCACAGGACCGGGTCACGACCCCCGTGACTTCCCCCAGTGACAGCAATGACCCGGCCTCGAGTGCGCCACGGCTCTGGGAGTGACTCATGTATATAAGATTATCTCAGCACAGGAACATTTTTTTTAAACACATTCATTTGTGGAACTTTTTTATTATTCTAAGATCTTTTGATTAAAATGAATTATGCTTTTGGGATAATCCCTTTAAGGGCCCTTTCACATCTGCGTTTTTCGTAATTCGCGGCAGATGCGGTGAAAAAACCGCATCTGCCGCGTTTGCCGCATAACGGTTCCACTTGCGGCACGGTTGCGGTTTTTTCCATAGGAAGTATAGGGGGACTTGCGGCAGATGCGGCAAGTGCGGTATTGCACTTGCGGCAGGTGCGGCAGAGAAAAAAACCGCAGCTGACCGCGGTTTTTTTCTCTGCCGCACCTGCCGCAAGTGCAATACCGCACTTGCCGCATCTGCCACAAGTCCCCCTATACTTCCTATGGAAAAAACAGCAACCGTGCCGCAAGTGGAACCGTTATGCGGCAAACGCGGCAGATGCGGTTTTTTCACCGCATCTGCCGCGAATTACGAAAAACGCAGATGTGAAAGCACCCTAACAGAATTGTCTTAATAAATATAGTTAAATTGGTGTATTCATACTGTATAATACTTTACAGTAACTTGACCATTTGCTTTACCCTTTCATACTGTGCTTTAAGCATCAAATCTATTCGTATTAGGGACCTTTCACATCAGCGGTAAATGTAATTCACTGCAGATCCGGCAGATGACGCTTCACCTGACTGCAAGCCCCATAGAGAATGAATGGTGCTTGCCGGATCGGTGCTGCAAGTTGTCCGCTACACGGCATCCAGCAGGTGAGGCGACATCTGCGTGGTATGCGGCGAATTACATTTATCACTGCTGTGAAAGGTGCCTTAGTCAAATAAATATCTGTTGGTTAAGTTACCACGGTCATCCTTTTCTGCGCTGTTGCATCTCCATACTTGTGTACATGTTATCACATATGTAAAGGTTAGGCCTCTTTCACATCAGTGTTTTTACTGATTTGCAGCAGATTCGGCAGATTTACCACATCTGCCGCGTAATGGCTGACTTGCGGCAAGTCTGTGGCAAGCCCCCATTCATTTTCTATGGGACTTGCGGCAGGTGCGTTTTTTGTCGCGATCCGGCAAATCTGGCACTTGCAGAAAGTCAAAAAAATGCAGCTAACAGTGGTTTTTTGACCTGCCGGATTTGCCAAACCGTGACAAAAACCACACCTGCTGCAAGTCCCATAGAGAATGAATGGGGGCTTGCCACAGGCTTGCCGCAAGTCGGCCGTTACGCGGCAGATGCGGTAAATCTACCGGATCTGCCGCAAATTAGCAAAAACGCTGATGTGAAAGCAGACTAAGGCCCCTTTCACATCAGCGTTTTGCGCTGATCGCGGCAGTTGCAACTGCCGCGATTACCGCATAACAGCCGGACTTGCGGTTCACTTGCGGCAAGCCCCATACAATGTCTATGGGGCTTGAGGTAAGTGTGCGGCAGGTACGGCATGTGCGGTTTCGGCACTTACAGCAGGTGCGGCCGCGAAAAAAACCGCGGTATGCCGCGGTTTTTTCACGGCCGAACCTGCCGTAAGTGCCAAAACCGCACTTGCCACCCCTGCCGCAAACCCCATAGACATTGTATGGGGCTTGCCGCAAGTGAACCGCAAGTGCGGCCGTTATGAGGTAATCGCGGCAGTTGCGTTTTTTCACCACAACTGCCGCGATCAGCGCAAAACGCTGATCTGAAAGGGGCCTTAGTAACATTTTTACACCTGACAGGTTTCCTTTAACTTCTTCAACTAAGCAGTACCCATGTTGCCCACTAATGGTAATGTCACAGGCAATCTGTAAAAACAATAGACTTGAAATGCTCATTTTGAAGTTTGTGCAGGATATTATGATTGTAATTATAATTTTATTGGCAGTCACATTTAGTGCTACTGACCCACCCCAGGGCCATGGGGTACCCAGTCCCGGGATGTCACTGGGACCTGTGTCCGGTCCCATGGCCCTGGTTGTCGCTTAAAAAGTCAAGAACAATAATAGAAATAAAAGTGACTTGTGACGCCACCTACAGTTCCAGTATGGTTACCGATGCTGCGGGTCAGACCTCCGGGGTGATGGTAGGGCAGCAAGATGGTTACCCTCCCGTAGGTAGAGTGGGATCCCCTGGGTAGTTGTGATAGTTTTTACACAGGGAGGCAGCTTACCACACGGCACAGTCACTTGTTCTTTTCCAGTGCAGCAAGTGTGCGGCTCTTCAGGTGAGGAAATAAAGTATGCGACACATATAGTCCAGAGCAGAAATGAAAAGGGGCACCACTGTAGCTAATACTGGGGTTCCCACTGGGGAACTCAATTACATGTGAGGGGGAGACACAGGACCGTCTGAGGTGCCAGAAACAGTCTCAGTACTGAAAATCAAGCAAAAGGAAGAAAAAACATCAGCACTCACCAGAACGGCATATAGCGGGATTTTTCTTTTTATTTAGTCCAGGAGCAGCATACAAAAGGGTGCAGCCACGGCTGTGACCCGTGGAAGGGTATTTACCCGAAACGGTGCCGTCGTCACCTCTGCGCCCCCTCCCTGCACCCTTTTGTATGCTGCTCCTGGACTAAATAAAAAGAAAAATCCCGCTATATGCCGTTCTGGTGAGTGCCAATGTTTTTTCTTCCTTTTGCTTGATTTAAAGTATGCGACACAGTCTTTAACTCTGAACAGGTTTACTTCAAATTCTCAAGGCAGCAGACAGATGGTACAGTCTTTCGGGTCGCTCCCTGGCCTGGGTAGTCACCAGGGAACCAGGATTGTTCACTTAGGACCCTCGGTGGTGTGCCTGCCATTCCTTTCTGGTCCCTCTCTGCGCTACCATCTCCTGCTACCATGCAGCGCCTCCGCGCGCAAAGCCTCGAGCCGGCTCCCAATGGTCTTCGGTGGAGGACTCCCCTTCAGGTCCCCCTGACTCTAGTTCGGTATGTCTTTCCAAGGTGTATGCCGGGTCTTTGGCCTTGACTTCATACAGAAGCTCGGGCCTCCAGTTTGACGGCTTGGGGATGAACACCCGCGCTGTGCTCAGAGCCAGTCCTCTTTCCCGGGACTAAACCCCTCCGGTCGGTAGTCGTACTGGGTCCGGATTTGGGCGCACCACAATGCCTGGTGCCCCTAGAGTCTCCCACCTGTCACGATGACCTAGTTGTCATCCTTCACTCCTCACTCCCCAACTCGACTGTTCTTATGCTTCTCCCACCCTCACTTTTCTACCTTCCTAAGCAAAAATATAAAAATCAAAACCCAAAATGGGGCCAAGTTTCAGATACAGTTACGGTAGTCATTGTCTCTCACTCTCAACAGTGTCCATCGCACCACCGGTCTGTCTTAAAGGCACAAGTTCAAAGAGTTCATGGCTTAATAGGTTCAGTCCAAAGCTCAACAGGTAAAGAGTATCAACATTATTGAAAGCACAGCATACATGTCAGCACTAACAACTATGTACATGGGTTTATCTTCACATTACTCTACTACTTTACAAACCCTCAAAGCATACCAACCTTTTAGTCCCGGGTGTCTTTCATAGGTCACGCTCCTCCCACTCACACACTTTTCTACCTTCCTAAGCTCCTCCCACAGGACTGGGTCTTCCCTACAGCAGGTTCACCCATGGTCCTTTATTCTAGGGTGTGTGTAAATGGGTGTTGTAAGGGTCCCTTATGCACCATCCCAGTTCCCTTGGTCACAGGAATATCACACACTCTTATATGGGTGCAGTACGCCTACGTGGCACCACATTGCAAATGTTTCCACATTCATTTTCTGATTTAGGTCTCACTCAGATGGCCGTGAATGCTGTATGTGTTCTGTAGAATACTTACCCATTATGATCTATGAAGTTGTTTACATATTCCGGCTTTTTGCGGAAAATCACGGAGACATGTCCTTCTTTTTCCCCATTACATTAATCAAAAAGCAGTGCATTTTAGTATATGAGAAATATCACGTCTGAATAAGACTTTAGACTCTAAAATGTTGGCTGTATTTGATTTTTGATACATTGTTCCAAAATAAAGTTCTCACCCATGGTTTCCAGGTATATACTAAGTAAACACCTAAGGGACAAAGTAACAGGAAATGGTATTAAACTTTAGAACTTCTTAATTATGTTCCTGTCTTGCTCTTCTGCTCTTTGATATAAAGTGTAATGTGACAGAGTCCTGAATGCTGTAATCACTACGCATTTTAGGATTGGCATGGGATTCACATCACCCATAGTTGGAGGTGATAGCTTGCCTATAACACGCTGCTCCTTGGGGGTTACTTCCCACTCTTCAAAAAAGGCAGCGTCAGAAAAACTTACCATCAGCAGCCAAAAAAAACCCAACACAGCACTTAGCAGGAATTGGTCAGACCCCATTAAATGGAGCCCAGGTGCAAGCAGATAAAAATCACTGTCAACTTACAAAGACAAGTGGGAGGTGACTTGCTTTGCACAGATTAGGTTTGCATAGGACGCCATTCACATTGATACATATGACGAGTGTCCGATAGTTACCCAGCGGTCCTGCCACCAGACCAAATGGGTTGCCCAGTACAATGTCCCCTCCCCACTAGATGAATGGCGCCCCATGGAGCCCAACCGCAAAAATGATAAAAAAGTGCAAACATTTTTTTTTATGATAGACAAAAAAACTTTTTATATGGGGTATTGGTTCATGTATTGGCCAAGACACTTAAAGGACTTATCTGGCTTAAATCAATCTTTACAGTATTGGGCTACACAGATACAAGTAGATAGATGGTAATTACCTACCTGATCTGCTGTAAGCCCTTCTCTCCTGTCAGGACCTGTCTCAGAGAGGTCACATGACCTCTCCTGCAGTGATTTTGCTGCTTCCTGTGATGTCACGTCCCAACCACATAGCATTAGCTTATCCCCTGCCCTGTACACAGCATCACAGCCCAGTCACTGTGAGTGACAGACGACTCCCCTCTGCTAACCCAGCCCATGTGTGCTGAGTAGAGAGGAGCTGTTTGAGGCACGATTGCATGGACACTGCAGGTACACCGAGCAGCTCCCAGACAAGTGCCTCTGTATGCAGAGCCTGCTCTCACCCAATTTCTCCCTCCTTGCACTTTCAGGTGCATTGCTGTAGGAGTTGCTTGCTGGACCCTGTTTGTGTAATAATGATGAGTTGTTTGTGAATGATCCTTCACTGCTGTAGCACTGAGACACTGTAGAGAATGGCCAATCAGGGTGCAGTGTGTGTGCAGAGAGGAGTGTGGAGGGGCAGAGAGGGGTGTACAGGGGGCAGAGAGGGGTGTACAAGGGGTGGAGATCAGCACAGGCTGTAAGAAGGAAAAAAAAAAAACAGGAAGTTACCTAATCATGAAATGCTGCATGTAAACAACCAACATGGAGGCACTGAACACACAAATTGAGGAAATGATGGTAGGAAAAAAAAAAACACTGTGGGAGGCTTTTTTAATACAATTCAGCACAGATTAGCTTTTTTAAAATAACAAGTTTTGTGGTCAGATAGGTCCTTTAAGCTCAAAATCCTCGTCATGGATCTCCATGCTTACGAGTCCTTACAACATATATACAAAAACTAATCAAAAAAGGCAGCAACAGAAAAATTTACCATCAGCTGCTAAAAACAAAAACCAACACAGCACTTAGCAGGATGCGGCCAGACCCCATTATGTAGAGCAAGCCTAGGTGCAAGCAGATAAAATCACCTCTACCTACAAAAACATGTGGGAGGTAACCTGCTATGCAGGGGCGGAACTACACTGGTGCAGCTGGTGCAGCTGCACCAGGGCCCCGACAGGCTGGGGGCCCCTTCAAGCCTGGAGGGGGGCCCCCAGCCGACCCCCGCAAGCCGCCGCCAGAGGAGAGGAGGGTCAGGCAAGGGAAGCAGAGAGCTTCCTGCTTCCCTGCCTAATCCCGCCCCTCCTCTCCTCTGCTCCTCCGGCTCCTAGAATACTTCCGCGCGGCTCCCAGGTAGGAGAGCATCGCCCCTGCGGCTCAGTGCGGCTCCCAGCGGCAGCCTCCCCCCCTTTCCGGGCCGCGCCGACGGCCAGCGGAACCCCTCCCCCCCCGGGCCGCGCCGACGGCCAGTAGCCCCGCCCCCCCGGTCCTCTCCTGCACCAGGGCCCCCGGGGGTGACGGTCCGCCCCTGCTGCTATGCACAGATTAGGTTTGCATAGAACGCCATACACATATGAATAGGAGTGTCCGATAGCTACCCACCGGTCTTGCTATGTTGTTTTTTTGGCTGCTGATGGTAAGTTTTCCTCCCACTCTTTGAAGACAGTATTGCAAATGTATGTTAAAGCTATTGAATTAATAGCGCTATATAAATTACCGTATATACTCGCGTATAAGCCGAGTTTTTCAGCCCAAAAATTGGGCTGAAAAGTCCCCCCCTCGGCTTATACGCGAGTCATACAGTCCCCCTCATATTTTGGCGCCCCCACCTCACATGATGGCCCCCCCCGCATGCAGCGCTGCGCATATACATTACCAGGATATGAGCTGTCACCCTCCGGTGGCGGGATCGCGGCTCCTGGGCTCCGGGCTCCATCTTCAACTCTGTCTTCCTGCTTGTCACATGACCGGCCGGCGTCGCGATGACGTCATCGCGATGAGCCCGGCGGCCACAAAGCAGGAAGACAGAGATGAAGATGGAAGCCGGAGCCCGGAGCCCAGGAGCCACGATCCCACCACCGGAGGGTGACAGCTGATATCCTGGTAATGTATATGCTGCATGCGGGGGGGGAGGCCATGTATACCGCACTGCTGGGGCTGTATATACCTGTGGGGCTGCAATATATCTGTGGGGCTGCAATATACCTGTGGGGCTGTATATACCTCTGGGGCTGCTGTGTACTATCTAAGGGCTGCTGTATACTACCCCTGGGGCTGCTGTATACTACCCCTGGGGCTGCTGTGTATACCCCTGGGGCTGCTGTGTATACCCCTGGGCCTGCTGTGTATATCCCTAAGGCTGCTGTGTATACCCCTGGAGCTGCTGTGTATACCCCTGGGCCTGCTGTGTATACCCCTGGAGCTGCTGTGTATACTCCTGGAGCTGCTATGTATACCCCTGGGGCTGCTGTGTATACCCCTGGGCCTGCTGTGTATACCCCTGGAGCTGCTGTGTATACTCCTGGAGCTGCTGTGTATACCCCTGGGGCTGCTGTGTATACCCCTGGGGCTGCTGTGTATACCTCTAGGGCGGCTGCTGTAATAGTGCTGGGGTCTGTATATACCACTGGGGAGGCTGCTGTATACCACTGGGGCTGCTGTATATACTGCTGGGGCCTGCATACCACTGGGGAGGCTGCTGTATACTACCACTGGGGGGGCCTGTATACCACACTGCTGGGGGCTGTATACCTGTGCTGAGGTCCACCCTCGGCTTATACACGAGTCAATAGGTTTTCCCAGGTTTTGGGGGCAAAAGTAGGGGGGTCGGCTTATACACGGGTCGGCTTATACACGAGTATATACGGTAATAAATATTATTATTATATTTTTTATTATCAAGTTAAAAATGATACCCTATCCATATATATCCCCTATTGCCAGGGACAATCCCAAGAACTCCCTGTATGCCTGAAGTGGAGGTCGATTATACAATCTACCACTCGATTCATTCTAATGAGATTATGGGAGTGCTGACCACTAGCCAGGAACGATGCTCAGCTATCTCCAATAATCTCATTAGAGAAGCACTTCTATGTACAGTATATTTTGCTTATTAAATGTGTGTATATGCGCATGTAATGTAGCATGAGTGTATTCATATACTCACCTACCACTGCCCTCTCCAGTATCTAGTGCTGTTGTACTCCTCTTCTTCGTGATGTCAACTATCTGAAGGCTGTCTTGGTCAGTCTACAATCTGCGTGACCCAGAAGTGGTTATAACAATGTAAGTATATGGAACATTAAAATGAGGCTTTATAGACTTTCACTATAAAACAGACTTCCAGGTAATGCGCAGATCATAGAGTGAGCTCACTAGTTGCAATTGCAGTGATCGTACTCACAAAGAAAGCAGAACAGTGTTGGGCACTGGAGAGAGAAGCGGTATGTATATTAAAAGCACCATTCCACTTGCCCTGCTACAGTGGTGCTCCAGTCAGTGGCGTAACTTGAAGCTCTTGGCCCCAATGCGAAAACTCCAACGGGACCCCCAATTATTGCAAATCTTTAATAGCGTTAGTCTTTTTCTATAGACCAAAGGGACTTTTGGGGCCTCCTGGGTTCCAGGGTCCGGGTGCGATTGCAACCCCTGCACTTGTTGTTTTTATGCCCCTGGCTCCAGTCTTTCATGGAGCACATTGGAGATCACAACTCAATACATCTCTATGAGAGTTTGTTCTGACTCTTGTAGAGTTGCATTTTAGTAGCTTGTGATATAACATCTGATTTTCAGACAGTCAGAAGTTGAAGAACCAGAGCAGCATTGGTAAAAGGTGAAGCTGCCAGAATGTGACTATATGACAGGGGACTTACATTTAACCCGTTCAGGACCCAGCCTATTTTGACCCTAAAGACCTTGGCATTTTTGTCACTTCTGACCAGTGTCCCTTTATGAGGTTATATCTCTGGAACGCTTCAACGGATCCTAGCGATTCTGAGATAGTTTTTTCGTGACATATTGAGCTTCATGATAGTATTAAAGTTAGGTCAATAATTTTTGCGTTTATTTGTGAAAAAAAAAATAAAAAATTTGGCAAAATGTTTGAAAATTTTGCAATTTTCAAATTTTTAATTTTTATTCTGCTAAACCAGAGAGTTATGTGACACAAAATAGTTAATAAATAACATTTCCCACATGTCTAATTTACATCAGCACAATTTTTGAAAAAGAAATTTTTGGGGTGGGAAGTTATAACGGTTCAAAGTTCATCAGCAATTTCTCATTTTTCCAGCAAAATTTACAAAACCATTTTTTTAGTGACCACATCACATTTGAAGTCCGTTTGAGGGGCGTACATGACAGAAAACACCCAAAAGTAACACCATTCCAAAAACTGCACCCCTCAAGCTACTCAAAACTACATTCAAGAAGATTATTAACCCTTCAGGTGCTTCACAGGAACTAAAGCAAAGTGGAAGGAAAAAATGGACATTTTAATTTTTCCAACAAAAATGTTCTTTTAGCCTCAATTCTTTCATTTTCACATGGGCAGCAGGATAAAATGGATCCTAAAATGTGTTGGGTAATTTCTCCTGAGTACACCGATACCTCATATGTGGTCATAAACCACTGTTTGGGCGCACGGCAGGGCTTGGAAGGGAAGGAGCGCAATTTGACTTTTGGAGCTAATTTTCCATTCAAAAAGTGAAATGGCGCTCCTTCACTTCTGAGCCCTGCCGTGCGCCCAAACAGTGGTTTATGACCACATATGAGGTATTAATGCACTCAGGAGAGACAAATTTTAGGATGCATTTTATCCTGTTGCCCATGTGAAAATGAAAGAAAGTTAGGCTAAAAGAACATTTTTGCAAAAAAAAAAGTACTTTTTTATTATTACGGATCAATTTGTGAAACATCTGGGGGTTCAAAGTGCTCACAACCCATCTAGATAAATTCCTTGGGGGGTCTAGTTTCCAAAATGGAGTCACTTGTGGGAGAGCTCCAATGTTTAGGCACACAGGGACTCTCTAAACGCGACATGGTGTCCGCCAACAATTTGAATGGAAAATTAGCTCAAATTGTTAGCTGACACCATGTTGCGTTTGAATAGCCCCTGTGTGCCTAAACAATGGAGCTCCCCACAAGTGACCCCATTTTGGAAACTAGACCCCCCCCAGGGAAATTATCTAGATGGGTGGTGAGCACTTTGAACCCCCAGATGTTTCACAAATTGATCCGTAATAATGAAAAAGTGCTTTTTTTTCCACAAAAATGTTCTTTTTTCATTTTTACGGATTACGTTTGGAAAGCCCATGTGTGCCTAAACATTGGAGCTTTCCCACAAGTGACCCCATTTTGGAAACTAGACCTCCCAGAGAACTTATCTAGATGCATAGTGAGCACTTTGAACCCCCAGGTGCTTCACAAATTACCGTATATACTCGCGTATAAGCCGAGTTTTTCAGCCCAAAAATTGGGCTGAAAAGTCCCCCCCTCGGCTTATACGCGAGTCACTGTATACTGTATACAGTATACAGTGCCCCCCATCAGTATACAGGGCCCCCCGCCGCAATCCTGTAAAGGAAGAGATTAGTATACTTATCCCTGCCGCTGTCCCGCTGCCGCTGTCCCGCCGCCATCGCAATCCTCCGTCTTCTTCCGGCTTCCTCCGGTGGGCGCAGGCAATGACGTCATTGTCTGCGCCCCAGAGGAGGAAGCCGGAAGAAGACGGAGGATCGCGATGGCGGCGGGACAGCGGCAGCGGGACAGCGGCAGGGATAAGTATACTAATCTCTTCCTTTACAGGATTGCAGCGGGGGGGCCTGTATACTGATGGGGGGGCCTGTATATAGATCTGGGGCATCTGTATACTACCACTGGGGCTGCTGTATACTGATGGGGGGGCCTTTATATACCTCTGGGGCATCTGTATACTACCACTGGGGCTGCTGTATACTGATGGGGGGGCCTATATATACCTCTGGGGCATCTGTATACTACCACTGGGGCTGCTGTATATACCTCCAGGGGCTTCTGTATACTACCACTGGGGCTGCTGTATATACCTCCAGGGGCTTCTGTATACTAGCACTGGGGCTGCTGTATATACCTCTGGGGCTTCTGTATACTAGCACTGGGGCTGCTGTATATACCTCTGGGGCTTCTGTATACTACCACTGGGGCTGCTGCATATACCTCTGGGGCTTCTGTATACTACCACTGGGCTGCTGCTGTATATACCACTGGGGCTGCTGCTGTATACTACCACTGGGGAGGCTGCTGTATACCACACTGCTGGGGGCTGCATACTTGTGCTGGGGTCCACCCTCGGCTTATACACGAGTCAATAGGTTTTCCCAGGTTTTGGGGGCAAAAGTAGTTGGGTCGGCTTATACACAAGTATATACGGTAATCCATAAAATGAAAAAAGAAAATGTTTGTGGAAAAAAAAGTACTTTTTCATTTATACAGATCAATTTGTGAAGCACCTGGGGGTTCAAAGTGCTCACTATGCATCTAGATAAGTTACATGGGGGGGTGTTGTTTCCAAAATTGGGTCACTTGTGGGGGAGCTCCAATGTTTAGGTAACACAGGGGTCCTCCATACGCGACACGTTGTCCGTTAACAATTCCAATAGTTAGTGGACACCATGTCGCATATGGGGAGCCCCTATGTCTCTAAACACTGGAGCTCCCCCACAAGTGACCCCATTTTAGAAACTAGACATTGGAGCTAACAATTCCAATTGTTAGTGGACACCATGTTGCGTATGTGGAGCCCCTATGTGTCTAAACATTGGAGCTCCCCCAGAAGTGAGCCATTTTGGAAACTAGACCCCCATGGAACTTTAGATGCATAGTGAGCACTTTGAACCCCCAGGTGCTTCACAAATTGATCCATAAAAATTAAAGGGAACCTGTCACCTGGATCTAAGCCCCTACACTATCACTACCTGTCCCTGCACCTTCCTAGCTGTTCCCTATCTATCCCTCTCTGAGCTATATCCGCCCTATAAAACAGCATAAAAATAACTTATAACTTACAGAAGTCCCTGAGGCTGGGGACTGAAAAGGCGGCCCAAGCTCCATTCTGCCCACCTCGATGCAGCAGCACACGCCCCGGTGGGCGGCGTTATTCTTTTTTCATCACCACCTCCTCCATTTGGAATCTCCCACCCACTTTACACTGTAAGGTAGCAGTTAGGGTCGACACGACAGAAGGCAGTGACTCAGGTATTTGCTCACACAGCACACAGTTTAATGGCACAGTTCAGGTATTCACAGACCTCCAGGTTCCGGGGCGCAGCCAAGTACAACCTCATACAATCCTAACAGCTGATATAGAAGCTCTGTACCTTCCCCCGGGTAGGTTGTGTTAGGTCAGCACACAACCTTTCTCTCCTCACCGTCCGCTCATTAGCCTCATGAATGTCCACTCTGAGAGAGCTCACAGGCTGTCTTAAATCTTCACACAGCTCTCTCTACACAGCAGCTCCTGCTGCTGTCCTGACACACTCCACCCCCTCCCCACAGCCTAGGGCAGCTCATATCATCTCCTATTCACCCGCACACCTGGGTGTCAGTGCTTTCAATCAGCACTCAGCTCCAGTAGTAGCTAACACTGTGTGTGCTGCTACCGAGCAGAAGATTCAATCTTCCATATGCTGTGTCCCGGTCAGGGGACACATCGAGGTCGCATCACCACAACATGATAGGTGTAAAGCAGGCGGGAGATTCCAAATGGAGGAGGCGGCGATGAAGAAAGAATAATGCCGCCCAGGGGCGTGTGCTGCTGCATCGAGGAGGGGAAGAATGGAGCCTGGGGCCGCCTTTTCAGTCCCCAGCCTCAGGGACTTCTGTAAGTTATAAGTTATTTTTCTGCTGTTTTATGGGGAGGATTTAGCTCAGAGAGGGATAGATAGGTAGCAGCTAGGAAGGTGCAGGGACAGGTAGTGATAGTGTAGGGGCTTAGATCCAGGTGACAGGTTCCCTTTAAAAAAGAACATTTGTGTGAAAAAAAAGTACTTTTTCCTTAGAACGGATCAATTTGTGAAGCACCCGGGGGTTCAAAGTGCTCACTATGCATCTAGTTAAGTTCCTTGGGGGGTCTAGTTTCCAAAATGGGGTCACTTGTGGGGAGCTCCAATGTTCAGGCACACAGGGAGGGGCTCTCAATATGCAACATGGTTTCCACTAATAAATTGGAGCTAATTTTTCCATTGAAATTATTAGCGGACACCATGTCGCGTATGGAGAACCCATGTGCCACCAGCACAAGGGCAACTAATGAATGCGCTATTTTCTGGGGTGGCTGTGGGTTGCAATTTGCAGCGTGGGGGCCCACATTTGGGTCTCTCCACGCTGAGGATTCCAGCCCCACCAGCTGCCAAGTTGTACCTGGCTGGCAACCAAAAATATAGCGAAGGCCTTTTTATTTATATTTCTAGAACTGATTTTAGAAAAAAAAAATGACGTTGGGCTCTGCCATATTTTTGGTCCAGCCAGGTACAACTAGGCTGTTGGGGAATGGAATCCTCAGCATGGAGAGGCCCAAGCGTTCTGGGCCCCCCATGCTACAAATTGCAGCCCTCAGCTGCCCCAGAAAATGATGCATTAATTGAAGCGCCATTTTCTGGCGCTGTACCCAGGCTCTTCCAGTTGCCCTGGTGCTGGTGGCAAACTGGGTAATAAAGGGGTTAATACCAGCTTTTTATTAGCAGCTGGCACTATGCCCGAGATTCATAATGTCGAGCCAATGTTCGACCCAGCCATTAGGAATCTCTAGTAAATAGTCAAAAAAAATACACCACACAGAGAAAAATCTTTTTATTTGAAAGAAAAAAAGCACAAACAAAATTCGGACTCCATCTTTATTATATAGATCTGATGTAGTCCACAACGAAGGTCCCAAGACGCTTGATCGCCTCCGACGTAGTCCACAACGAAGGTCCCACGACGCTCGATCGCCTCTGCTCAATCCAGAGACTGCAGCAAGGGATCAAGAGTCCTCATCCTACAGTCTCTGGGGCCAAAGTTATGGTGCACTGCATGGCAATGATCTGCTATACAGTGCACCATGACTATGATCCCAGAGACTACAACAAGAGGACACTTGATCCATTGTTGCACCCATCCATCCATCCACCCATGCACTCATCATCCACGCATGCACCAATCCACGCATGCACCCATCCATGCATGAACACACACACATCTATCCATGCACGCATCCACACATCCACGCACGCATCCACACACGCACACATCCATCCATGCACACATCCACCATGCACACATCCATCCATGCAACATCCATCCATGCATGCATGCACGCATCCACACATCCACGCACGCACACATCCACGCATGCACACACATCTATCCATGCATACACACATCCACGCATGCAGGCACACATCTACACATGCATCCACACATGCACACATTCATGCATGCACACATCTCCCTCCATGCACACACACATCCATCCATGCACCCATCTACGCATGCACACCCACATCTATCCATGCACGCACACATCCACGCACGCACACATCCATGCATGCACACATCCATCCATGCACGCACACATCCATCCACCCATGCATGCACCCATCCATCCACCCATGCATGCATGCACCCACTCACCCATCCATCCACCCATGCATGCATGCACCCACTTACCCATCCATCCATCCACCCATGCATGCATGCACCCACTCACCCATCCATGCATGCACCCACTCACCCATCCATGCATGCACCTACTCACCCATCCATCCATGCATGCACCCACTCACCCATCCATCCACCCATGCATGCATGCACCCACTCACCCATCCATCCATGCACCCACTCACCCATCCATCCACCCATGCATGCATGCACCCACTCACCCACCCATCCATTTATCCACCCACTCATCCATCCATTCATACATACAGTACATGCTTACCTCATCCAGGAGAAGGAGCCCGGGAGAGGAGGGGCCCACACTGGAACTGGCCGGAGGTGAGGGGGGGGCACACGGGGCACAGGAGGGAGGGGAATGTCAGCTTCCTCAGCCCCCTCCGTGATCGCACCAGGAGGGGGCTGAGGAAGCTGACCGGCGGGTGCACAGGAGGGTGCAGCCTGCTGGCGATAACAGTCATTTACCGCCAGCGGGCATACTGCCGGCGGATGACTGTTAACACCTTTAGCAAAGGGATTGAGGGAAGGGGCTCATCAGCCTTGAAGTGGGAGGGGCTAGGAGGGGGAGGGCACCTGCCATCCCGCCCCACCAGATCTGATTGGAGAGCTCCAATCAGATCTGGAGGGGGTTACTCGCTCTGAATGACAGTCTCAATTTCAACTGCCAATCACAGTGAGTTTAGCCACGGGGGGGCTAAGCCACCCCCCGGGCTAAAGTATGGGTCCTTGCGATCCTGCAGCTCTGGTGACTTGTCACTTACTGCCACTGGCACCGGAGCTGCAGGAGCGCAAACAATCCATGATGTTATAGCAGGGGCGGGGAACCATTTTTCAGTCAATGGCCACTTGGAAATTTCTACAATCCTTTGGGGGCCGCACAAAATTATCAACTTAAAAATTACACACTATATTTAGTTAAACAATCAACTCACCTCTACTGTGGTAGCTGGGGCTGCTTCTCTTTGATGTGGCTGTGATAGGGGATATTTATCATGTTGCTTCTCTACTACTTTTCCAGTTTTGCTACAGCCCTAGGGCATCACAGGAGAGGCTGGAAGGATATACCTCACTGGGGAAACAGAGGCTGGGGCATAGAGATCACTGGAAAGCTGGATTTAAAGGGCAAAATGCGTCTGCCAGCCTGAGCACTGGGGTCCTCAGAAATCTGCCCGGGGGCCGCAAAAAAGTAATCAAGGGCCGCATTCGGCCCTGGGGCCTGAGGTTCCCCACCCCTGCGTTATAGAGACGTCATAGGTCGGGAGCGCACCCACTTTCATGAGGTCTCTATAATGTCATAGGTCGGAAAGAAGCTAAAGGGCCACTACAGAGCTGGGAAACAAAAACGTTGGGAGTGTTGCTTTAGTACACTCACACTCCATTGCATGCATAGATCCACACATTATATATACAGTATATGTCCAGCCCAGGCCCGTGGGGTACTCGGTCACTCAGGCGTAGGTCTCTGGGGGTAGTCACGGGGACGGTGCCTGAGGCCGTGGGCCCGGGGGATGCAGATAAAAGGGGAATTATGGCAATAAAATAATAAAATGTCTGTCGTGACGCCACCTGTAGGGGTCTGGTGATGGCACCGGCGCTGCTGCGGCAGCTAGATGGAACCGCTCCCTACAAGACGAGCGGGAGGCCCCCGGGGCATTTAATGGAGTTGAGGGGAATAGGGTAGCGCGGTCGGTGTGGTGTAGTTGGAAGGAGGGACACGCACACATAAAGTCTTTTGGTACCTTTACTGACGTTGACGGGTACACTCAACCGGAGATGGGGTAAACACTTCAGGACTTTCTCAGCAAACAGGGTTGTAGGCTTCCTTGTGTCTGTTACTTGGCTGTAGTCTGGCAGGCTTGAAACCCGACCAAACTGTTATTGCACTTTCTGTGTGACTCTTCACACCCGGATTTGCTGCACTGAGAGCACTCTATGGGATTCCTGTCTTGGCTTAGACTCCGGGCTCTCATTTGGTGGTGCTTTGGGTGTCCGGGGAGCTAAATCCCCTATTTGTAGTGCTGGTTTTTCTGCAAGGTCTATACTGTGTCCTTGTAGCTTGGACCCAGTGACCGGAACTCTGTTATGGCCACTTTACACGCAGCTACAGGTAACAGGTTGTCCACAGGTAACTTACTGGCTGCAGTGAAATCATGGAGACATAGCTCCATTTGTACACAGCAACAAGATAGAACCATGTCTCCATGATTTCACTGCAACCAGCAAGTTACCTGTGGACAACCTGTGTAACTGTAGCTGCGTGTAAAGTGGCCATTAGGGTGAGTCGGTATGACTCCTCTGCCCCTTCTTGTACTCTTTTCTCTCCTTTTCCTGTGACCCCTACTCTGAGGGTCTACCACTTTCTCAGGTGTCTCTGGTATGGGCCTAGCACGGCTCCAGTACCAGGTCAGCACACTCAGCTCTTCACAGTTCTGTAGTGACTGCACACTCTCTTGTTTTCTCCTCCAGGACCCGTATTTATAGGGGGAACTGGCTTAAGGCAACCAGTGGAGCTCCCCCTACAGGTCTGGGGTGAAAGGTGTTGTTTGTTAGTGGGGTCTGCTTGCTGTGTACTATCCACCCATGTCCCAAGGGATTCTGTGGTGACCTAGCACAGGGTGCCACATATATATATATAGGAATGCATCTTTAAGAGTGAATGGAGTGACAGTGTGCATGATCAACCACCACTCCACTTTTAAAGAGAACCTGACCCCTAAAAATCACCCCCCAGCCTATTAATACCTGTCCCTGTACCATCAGTATTTAATTCTAGCCATCTCTTTGTGCATACATTGCGTATGTATAAAGTTTATAAAAGTGCTTTTTATACCTGCAGATCTGTGGATTCTCAGTTCTTGAGAAGTCACACAGGGCGTTTCCTGTGGCTACTCATCGCCGCCTGTACTTCAATTTTTCATGCTAATCGTGTCATATCCGGCGATCCTGACGTCAGTACACCCATTTGGGTGCACTGTGGACCTCGCGATGTGCATTGTGCATGCGGGTCATTCCATGTCAAGTGAACCAATGATTATTACCTCTATATTTTTAATTCTTTTGAGATTTTGTTATTTGATAATAGCATGTCAGACAATGCAAAATGTGAAGAGAAAAATTTTTTAAAAAATTTATTTTTTTTAAAATGATTTTCAAAGTTCGGAAAAAGTGCGAATTTCGCTGTTGCCTGCCTTTACGTTTCTCCTCATAACTAAGGCTAGGAATAAGATAGAGAGACAAAATAAACACCAATCTACTCAGAACTATACAGGCTTTCATCAGATATGTCACAAGAGGATCTTTGTTAATATTTTACCCATGTGATCGCAAGCGCAAAACTTTAAAACGTATTTCCAAAAAATCGGCGCGCTTTAAATATTTCAAAAACTGCCCATGTGTCTGCTTTGCTCTTAGCCACATCTGTGCCAAATTTCAAGTTGGGATCGCAATGGGATCATATTTTAACATATTTTACTAATAATAGCGTCAATGGGTCATTCCATATCAAGTGATCTAAATATGAATATTTTTTTTTACCTGACGTCTTTAGATTTTTTTTTTTTTTTTTCCTTTATGAAGTACTACTTTAGTTAATTACAAATTAAAAGTTTGGAATTTTTTTCTTCATCAGTTAATTTTTTACAGATTTTTAAAGTTTAAAAATAGGGTGAATTTTGGCCTGGTATGACTTTACATTTTTTTATCTCGGGCTAGAAATAAGATAGAGAAACAAAATAAACACCATTCTACTCAGAACTGTGCAGGCTTTCACCAGATATGTCACAAGAGTATATTTGTTAATTTTAATTTTTTACCCATGCGAATGCAAACGCAACATTTTGAAACGCATTTCCGAAAAAACGTTTTAATAAAAATTTTCCAAAACTGCCCATGTGTCTTTTATGCTCTTAGCCACATCTGTACCAAATTTCAAGTTGGGATCGTGATGGGATCATATTTTAAAATATTTAACTATGGTTAATCTAATTTTTATTAAATTTTGAAAAAACATATGAAAGACATACATTCAATCTTTTAACAAAATCTTGAGACATATAAAATATACAAAAAGAGAATTCACAAAGTTATTAGTAACTTTAAGATAAGCTGCAAATTTACTTTTGCGCTTATCTCTGGTGCAATATATACTACAATCTAAATATAATTCCAAACACTCAAGTATACAACCTTTCTCAGGGTTTTGAGATGTTCTGATGTCAAGGGGACAAGCAGCCCCAGCAGAATGATTTTTATCACTTGGCCCCTTGTAACAGGTTGACCACGTAAGTGGGTCATTACCCGTTGAGGCCTAGTTGGAATAGTCTATCGACTGGTGTACCGGAAAGGAAGGCCGAAATATTAATGATCTACTCACAGCTCAGAGTTTCCGATACCTGTCTAATGTTCACTAGAATTCTGAAGGTATAGGTGTAGAAAGGAAATACCTAGACTGAATGTATCAGATGGGAAGAAAAGAGAGATAGAAAAGAAGAGAGAGAGAAGAGAAACAAAAACCATTAGAAAAAGTTATACTGGGAAAGAAAAGCCACGTAAGAAAAAAAGGAGGGGGGGGGGACGGGTGAGGTATGGGAAGGAGAAAGGGTACTCATCCCACTGGCTCCCCATCAGCCAGAGGTCGAGCCATATTATCTGTGCTGGAAAAGATACTCCTAAATTCTGCAGAGTCGTGAAAAAGAATCCATTCAACCCAAATCCCTAAGAATTTGTTCCGAGATCCCGACGCATCAGCTGCAAGCTCCTCCATTCGATATATGTCCATCAATTCTTTGAACCAATCAAGTAGAGATGGAGCCCGGGTTGATTTCCAGAACCTCGGGATCACAGCACGAGCAGCAGAGATGCAAAAGCGGAGAATATCCCTCTTCTGTAGCCCAATAGGACCTGGAAAAATGGATAACATTGCCGATACTGGGCAGCATTCGGCTTGTTTACCTGTTATCCGGACGTATGCATTGAAAACCTCAGACCAGAACCGCCGGATTTCCCCACAACTCCACCAAATGTGTATCATTGTACCCTTCTCTTCCCCACAGCGCCAGCAGTTATCAGGGGTTCCAGGGAACATGTTCCGGAGTGTCGTCGGGCACAAGTACCATCTAGTGAGCAGCTTATAGCTTCTTTCTTGTGCAGAACAAGCGCTAGCTAGTGAGTGAGTAAATATAAAGCATTTCTGCCAATTAGCTTCTGAAATGCTACACCCCAATTCCCTCTCCCAAGCATGTTGGAAGTAAAGGGTGCCCTGCTCTCTCATGGACCCTAAGGCCTGGTATAGAACTGATATTTTGCGCCTCAGTGGAGCCTCCAGTTGGAATAACCTCTCCAATACGTTGGGCGTCAATCTTACCCTGCAAGAGTGGTCAGCTGAATATAAGTATGCTCTGTATTGGAGAAATTCGAATCACTTAAGAGGTCTCGTAGGTTCTTTGAGTTGTAGCTCTGCCATCGGGGGCAAACCACCACTGGACAGAGTCTGTCCTACTCGGGTGTCATCCACAATCCGCCAACATAAAAATCTCTGCCTGTCAAATCTGGGTGGGAAAGATGGGTTGGAAAAAAGGTGAGTCAAAGGGCTAAGTCTGTCGTTCAAGCGGAGGGATTTCGTCACTAGGTGCCATACCTTCAAGGTGTTTCTGGTCATGTCTGTCAAAGGTACTAGGTCTGTGGAGTCTTTAGGGGAAATCCAAAGCAGGTGTTTCAGCGGAATCCCCAAACCCTCTTGCTCCACCCCTACCCATTTCTTGGAGGACGCATCATAATGCCAATCTAGAGCTCTAACAAGAGAGGAAGCCACAAAGTATGCTCGTATGTTGGGTAGTCCAACCCCTCCTCTGGTCTTGGGCAAGGATAGGATATTCATTCGCAATCTGGACCTCTTGCCCCCCCAGACAAATCTAAGGATCATAGATTGCATTTTGGAGAGGAAGCCTCTATCCAATAGAACAGGAGCTGTCTGAAAAGTATATAAGAGTCGGGGCAAAACATCCATCTTGACTACGTTTATTCTCCCGAACCAGGATAGCTTTAATTGTCTATAGGAGGTAAATGCCGATTCTGCGTTAGTCAAAAGGGGTTGATAATTTAAATTGAATATTTGTTTAAGATCTTTTGGTATAAGGACTCCCAAGTACTTAATGGCTTCTACTTTCCATTTAAATGGGAACTGTTTAGATAGATGAGAAACCAATTCTCCAGGCAAAGAAATATTGAGTGCCTTGGTTTTGGAGCAATTCACTTTAAAGTTGCTCAATTGTCCGAACCGTTCAAACTCCATTAAGACCGAAGGGATGGAGACCAGGGGCTGGGAGATGTAAAGTAGCAGGTCATCTGCAAATAAGGCTAATTTGTGATGACTCTGTCCCAGCTTGACCCCATGGACGCATTCATTGGACCTAAGTGCAAAATATTTAACTATTATAGTGTCAATTCAAAAATCACCAAGAACACAATCAGTCATTTTTTCACAATTGCCCGTCAATAGTTTGAATTTGATATAAAGAAACATAGTCTTGTAACATCTCAAATGAAAGCTGTTACCGTTCTGAGTAAAATGATGCCTCTCCCACTTCATTATCTTATTTCTAGCCTGAGATAAAAAAAATGTAAAGTCATACCAGGCCAAAATTCACCCTTTTTTTAAACTTTAAAAATCTGTAAAAAATTAACTGATGAAGATAAAAATTCTAAACTTTTAATTTGTAATTAACTAAAGTAGTACTTCATAAAGGAAAAAAAAAAAAATCTAAAGACGTCAGGTAAAAAAAAATATTCATATTTAGATCACTTGATATGGAATGACCCATTGACGCTATTACTAATAAAATATGTTAAAATATGATCCCATTGCGATCCCAACTTGAAATTTGGTACAGATGTGGCTAAGAGCACAGCAGACACATGGGCAGTTTTTGAAATATTTAAAGCGCGCCGATTTTTCGGAAATGCGTTTTAAAGTTTTGCTCTTGCGATCACATGGGTAAAATATTAACAAAGATCCTCTTGTGACATATCTGATGAAATCCTGGACAGTTCTGAGTAGATTGGTGTTTATTTTGTTTCTCTATCTTATTTCTAGCCCGAGATATGATAGAACATGTAAAGCCGTACCAGGCCAAAATTCGCACTTTTTTTAAACTTTAAAAATCTGTAAAAAATTAACTGATAAAGAAAAAAATTCAAAACTTTTTTTTTGTAATTAGATAAAGTTGTTCTTCATATAGAAAAAAAATTAAAAAAATCTGAGGACGTCAGGGAAAAAAAATATTCATTTTTGGATCACTTGACATGGAATGACCCATGCGCGAGGTTGCTTTACCGCAGCTTATCTGCATCGCAAGGTCCACAGTGCACCCAAATGGGTATACTGATGTCAGGATCGCCGGATATGACGCGATTAGTGTCATACCGGCTATACCGTCCATGTAGGAGGATGGGAAGGATCACTATGGCTTAGCACGCCCATCTGGGCGTGATTAATTGAAGTACAGGCGGCGATGAGAAGCCACAAGGAACGCCCTGTGTGATTTCTCAATAACTGAGAAGCCGCAGATCTGCAGGTATAAAAAGCACTTTTTTAAACTTTATAAATATGCAATTTATACACAAAGGGATGGCTAGAATACAATACTGATGGTGCAGGGTCAGGTATTAATAGGCTGGGGGGGGTGATTTTTAGCGGTCAGGTTCCCTTTAAGAGCCCCATTTTTCAGGATTGCTGGGTGCCCAAGGAGTTGGAGACCCCCAGTGATCAAGAGGTATAATGTACACCATGGTTTGGGGATAGCTTTTAAGGGTAAAGTCACAGCGGCGTATGGTATGGCATGTGATGTGAGAGCATTGGATGTGATATGCTAATGACCCTGGGCTCAGGCTCTGCTGTGAGCATGACTGAGTGTCAGCATACTGTGATCCAATAATATAATCAAATCTCAGCTGTGGAGGATAGGAAGAGATTAATCTCTTTGGTTCTAGTATTTATAAAAAAAAATAAAAAATCTAGCAAGAGAAAGGGAAAAAAAAATCTTCTGAAGCTCTACTGCACCACCTAGTGCATATCCAGTAAGTATTTCATTTTCATATACTAAGGCTGTCTTCACATCTGCTTTGAATGATCCGTTGCAGATTTTGTAAAAACCAGCAGGAATAATAAAGCAGCATGCAATGCTATTTTTTCGGTTAAAAGAACAGACTCTGGTGGAAACCCAAGGGACCTCATTATAATGAAAGTTCATTTCATGCCATTGATTTTGTAGTGTATCCGAGGCCGTAGCTTTTTTTTTCTATGATAGAACAGAATATCGGAAATTAGAGTGCATGAACTCAGTCTTTATCAATTGCAATTGACTCGCCCAGGGCAGGGCACTCAGGGCTCGGTTACGGTCCGGGATGTCACGGGTGGCTGCCCGAGGCTGTGGCACTGGGGTTCAGTAAAAAACGGGTTATTTACAGGGGATTATGTTCAAAGTTTGCCTTCGTGACGCCACCTACTGTGTCTGGTGAGGGATCACCAGCGCCGCTACAGTCCTCCGGAGGTCGGTGGGATTGCGGCTGTGATGGGTTAGTCCCCGCAACCAGGACTGGGACCTCCAGGGCAGAGTGGTGAGAATGGGCAGGATGCAGCAGAGCCGGGACTGTTATAGGTAGAGTCTATGGGGGCACGGTGGGTGAAAGGAAAGAATGCACAAACGCAGCCAAAATCTCTTTACCTTTTTACTGATGGTTTGAAGGCAAATTGTCCTGAGCACCGACGGGTAGCTGGGCTGCACAGTGGGCCCCTACAGCAAGTGGGTATAAGGCCTCCTCCTCTGTATGTGTGTGTTGAAGCGTAGTCTATTAAATCCTGACTTGCCTCCACTCTCTTCTTCTGTATCTCTCTCTCCTCCTGTGTGGTCTCCGGGACGACCTTTCTCCTGAACTGCAGTGCTCTGCTAGTCCTAGCTCCCTCTCTGTGACTCTCTCAGGAGACCGGGTAGCTGAAGCTTCCTCGGTGCCAAGGGGTTTTCAGTGGGACTTGGAGTTCTCCACTGCTGCGGATCCCCAATATCCAGCTTCTCTTATGGGGTGAACTTGCAATCTGAGCTACCTGCTCCTCTGTCTCTGTTTCTTCTCCAGGCTCCCTGCCTTCAGTCCCACTTAGGCTGATGGGACACTGAAGGGCTACTCTGCGTCTCCGGCCTGGGCCTACTCGTGGCATCAGCACCAGAACTTTTCTGCAGCTCTTCTAGCGTCTGCCACACTCTGACTAACTCCACCTCCAGCAGCAGTATTTATAGGGGATCCTGCCTAAGTGCAGCAGGTTGAGCTGCCCCTACTGTGGTGGAAGGTGTTGTTTGTAGTGGTACCTGCTGTGTAAACCCAGCTGTGCAGCAGAGAGATATGTGGTTACCTGCGTTAGCAGGGCGCCACACAATTATTAATAACTAGATCGAGGCCTGATGATATTTCATTGGGGGGAGGTGGGGGCGGTGACATTGTGGCGCCCTGCCAACGCAGGTAACCACAGATCTCTCTAATACACAATTGGGTTTCCACAGCAGGTACTTACTACGAACAACACCTTCCACCCCAGCACAGTAGGGGGAGCTCAACTTGCTGCCCTTAGGCAAGGTCCCCTATATATACTGCTGCTGGGGAGGAGCTAGTCAGAGTGTGTGCAGACGCTAGAAGAGCTGCAGGGAAGTCCTGGTGTTCGGTGCTGCGTGTAGGCCCGAGCCAGCGACCCAGAGTAGCCCTTCAGCGTTCCACAAGCGTAAGTGGGACTGAAGGCAGGGAGCTCAAAGCAGGAATAGAAGAAAGGAACAGGTAGCTCAAATTGAGAGTTCGTTCCAGAGAAGCAGGATACTGGGGATCCGTACCAGTGTGAGAACTAGAGGCCCACAGAAAACCCCTTTGCACCGAGGAAGCATCAGCTACCCGGTCTCCTGAGAGAGTCAAAGAGAGGGAGCCAGGAACTGTAGTTCCCAGAGAAGGTTGTCCCGGAGACCGCACAGGAGGAGAAGGAGACACAGATAAGGGAAGAGAGTGGAGGCAAGTCAGGATATAATAGACTGTGCTTCAGCAAATTCACAAGGAAAGGAGGCCTTATACCCACTTGCTGTGGGAGCCCATTGTGCAGCTCGGTCACCCGTCAGTGCCCTGGATGATTTACCTGACTAACATCAGTAAAAAGGTAAAGAGACTTCTGTGTGCGTGCATCCTTTCCTCTCACTCACAGTGCCCCTCTACGGACTACTCTTACTCTCCCTCCACCATCTCAGCTCTGCTACAACCTGTTCACTTCGCTGCCCCGGAGGTCCCAGTCCTGTCTGCGGAGGACTATACCATCACTGCCGCAATCCCACCGACCTCCGGAGGACTGTAGCGGCGCTGGTGATCTCTCACCAGATACTGCAGGTGGCGTCACAAACTAATTTGTACATAATCCCTGTAAATACCCTTTTCAAGAGCACTGCTCCCCATTCCCCGTGACAAAGTTAACCCCCTCACTGCCGTCTGATACCCAGGTACCCCATCCCCTGGGGCGCAACAGCATCCCAATGGGGGCCGGCTCTGTGGCGCTGGTGGCCATCTCTTCCCCCTGTGCTCTCTCTCTCCCCCTCCAGTGTGCTCTCCGCCTACCCACTCTCTCTCCACTCGTGCGCTCTCCTTTGAGCTGTCTTTCCCATGTGCACTCTACCCTTGTGTGCTCTATCCTTTGAGTTGTCTCAATATGTGCACCCTCCCTCGTGTATGTGCTCTCTCCCCCCCCTCATGTGCTCTGTCCATTGAGCTGTCTTCCCCCTGTGTGTAATGTATGTAAATAAAAGTATTTTTACATAAGAACCTGTTTCTGTGTTTCCTGGTAAAAAAATGTGTAAGGCTTAGCTGTATTTTCTATTGCCAGCGCAGATAAACCAAGCAGCTACTGGTGGCCAACTCCCGCTGCCTGGTATTACCTTTGCTGGCAATGAAATATAGGGGAGCTCTATTTTTTTTATTTAAGACTACCTTTACACGCCACAACCGCAGCGAGAATGATTGACAGCGATATTGCGACCTGGAAATATCGCTGCCACATCTCCACCCAACTGCCTCCTTATTGCGGCGTGTAAATAGGGAATTTGGCGGCGATATGTCGCCTCGCTCCGATCGCCTGATTTCAGAGCACTGCTCCAAAATCGAAACCGGGCGATATTGGTTTTATCGACGCCAAATTCCCTATTTACACGCCGCAATAAGGAGGCAATTTGGCGGCGATCCTTCCAGCGAGAAATATCGCCGCCAAAAATGTCTCCTGCGGTTGCGGCGTGTAAAGGTACCCTAAATAATTTAAATAAAGATTGTCCTGGGCTTCACCATATTTTTTATTGCCAGCTAAGGTAACCCAGGCAGCTGGAATTCTCAGTGTGGTGAGGCCCAAGCATTGCAGCCAGCAGCCACCTAAGAATTGGCGCCTCCATGAGAGATGCCAAAACTGGCAGTTACCCTGTTCTTCCAGCTGCCGTGTAGTGGTGGCAGCCTGGGTAATAAAGGGGTTAATGTCATCTTTTTTGACAGCTAATATCAAGCTCTATTGCTAATGTCAGCCGTCAGTATGTCGGCTATTAGCAATACTTTCAGTAAATACAAAAACAAACACCACAACAGTGAGAGAAATCCTTTATTACATACAAAATATACAGATACACCTGGTTATCCACTTTATTAGCTAACACCAAGTTCCCCTCTGATGTAATCCTGTAATTATTGTGCTCTTGCAGTGGGGTGGTGTGATGAGTCACTTCTCCGCCATCTTTGTGTACCCCAATGGCCAAAGATGGCAGCCACGTGCGTTAGTGTGCATGTGTATATGTGTCAGACACGTCATGTGACCCGCCGCGTGTGTGTATATATGTGTGTGTGTTGTGAGGTAGCACTTACTGAGTGTGTTAAGGGACACTAGTTTACTGTGCAATTCAATCACACATACACAATTTCTTAAAAAATATAGTCCATAAGTTTAGTCATAAGCCGCTGCTCTGGTTATGTAGCTGATAACCGTAACAACAGTTCACATGAAGAGTATATAACATATAGTCTGTTAACTTCAGCGGGTATGCCTGCATACAAATATCCCACTCTGCGTTTACCTGCTATTGTAGCTTAGTAGTGTTCATACTGGCTTCTGCCAGTCTCGCTGTCCAGGAGGTTACACACAAAGGGATCACCCACCTGGTCCTTGGACTCGCTCTGTATTGGCACTTATTGTGAGTCCAGATCTACCAGGCCTCTATAGGTACCGTCACACGCGGCAATTTTGCTAGCAATTTCACTGGCAATTTGCTGGTTGCAGTGAAATCATGGACACATTGTTCCATTTGTACATGGCAACAAAATAGAACAATGTGTCCATGATTTCACTGCAACCAGCAAATTGCCAGTGAAATTGCAAGCAAAATTGCCGTGTGTGACAGTACCTTATTACTCCTGGACTTCTAGGAGCTCTAGCCAGCTCCACTCTCAAGCATGCTTGTCTCCTGCCTTGTGGACCAAACAGGAACTGCAGGACTGAATCTGAAGTGAAGCAGAGGGGCAGGGGACCGGCCCTGAAGGTGGCAAGGAGAATCCATACTCCAACCATGGAATCGGAGGCCACAAGGTCCAGAGGAGCTGTGGCCAACTCCCGGCACATCAGCTGAAAAGGCAGCTGTACTAGTGTCAAGGGGACATGGCGCAGACCCGACAGGACCCGTGGCTGCTGGATCCAGGCACTGTATGCGGAGACACGAGCAGGAGTAGGCAGCACTGAGGAAGGAAGCAACCAAAGGGAGGAACATAAGGGGGTGTCCCGGATGAGCTATATCGGTTGCTGAGGACTACACGGACTGTAACTGAAACAACAACTGTACCCTGTGGTACCTGCAAAGAAAATCTAAGTAAACCGGGTTTGAAACTCAGAACTGTGTGAGATTGTTCATTTCCCACCTGAGTAGCGGCAGACTGATAGCCCGCGCAGGCCACAGTGCCCTGCATGTGAGCCGCTCTGATCCTTCCCTGCAGCCAGATCAGCCTCGCTGGCCCTCCATCTCCAACCCCTCTTCACCGGATGCCCTGGGGACCCGCTCCACCCATGGGGAGTGAAACCATCTCCGCTGCCATCCCATCATCCCCAGAGGTCCTGAACCGCAGCAGCGGCCCCTAATGGCCGCATACCACCGGTGGCGTCACAACAAACTCTACTCTTAAACCTCTTTTATCCCTCTTTTTTAAACAAACTCTATTGCCCCTTTTTATTGACCGACCATCTGGGTCACCATGGACTGGGTCACGCCACTGGGAAATCCTGTTCCCCGACGACACTGTCAGGCCCTACTCCAAGTACCCCATGGACCCCCCGCGGCGAGTCAGCCCCGTACAGGTATTCTGCAGTCCTGCAGCATCACATGGGGCCCCATACAGGCTTTCTGTCTATCCACCTAGGGCCCCATACAGGTGTAGAGCCCACTGAGACGGGGTACTCGGTACTAGACCGGGGTATCACTGGGAATATCCCGGCAGTCCTTGGTCAGGACCGTGTCCCGAGCCCACAAGTAATGGGGGATATTTATAGGGGAGTTTGTCGTGACGCCACCCACGGGTTGTGGTCAGTGAGGGGACCACTGCTGCAGCGTACCTCTGCCAGGAGGATGGATGGATGATGCTGCAGCAAGATGGATGAGCCCGCCGCGGGTCGGGGCTACTCCTGACAGGATGAAAAGGTGGAATATAAAGTTCTGTTTGCAGGGAATCACACACAGGAGACTTAAGCAGGGTTCACCGGGTTTTACTTGCAAGTTCTTAGTGCAGCTCAAACAATTCACAGTACAGTTCACACAATTAACTCCGGACAGTCTCTGAACCCTCTGCAGCCAGGTTTCCTCTCTGTGACCCTTCACTTTCTCTGTAACCTTTCCGGCTTTCCTCTCATCTGTTCTTCCCTGTGGGCTGTATGGCGGCAACTCAATCCCTTTTATCTGGCTTCCCCCTGTGTGTGTGGGTGGCAAGCCTGGGTCCTATGGTGTTGCTGTGCCTCCAGCCCATGTGTTAGGAACTCTGACCTGGAATTAGAGTCACCCGTCTGTTTGTCTGGGATCCGGCGTATAGCTGCGGTCCCCCTCAGAGCCAACACTCTGGTCCCAGCCTAGCCTTGGGTGTCCCTGTCTTGCAAGGGATCACCGGGCTCTCTCCGACCCATGTAACTACCTGGGTATGTCAGAGGAAATCTGTCCCGCCTGTAGTCGTTCAACGCTGCCGTGTTCCTCGAACCCAGTTATCCTGGTCCGGTCTCTGTCTTTCCCTTCCTTTGGGCTGCAGGCTATGGAGCGGGCTTTCTCTCCAGGGAACGGTGTCTCACAGGATTCTGCGCCTCCAGAGAGCCCTGTCCCTCAGGAAAGTGTCACTTTCTGCTGGTCTTTACCTCTCAGCATCCACTGGCCTACTCGGTCTTTGCTGCTCAGACTACTCCGGCCTACTGTCTAACTCCTCGTCATTCCCCCCTTTGGTACCTGGTCTGTCACCTGACCTACATTCCAACCACTTTCTAAACCCTACCACCCCTTGCCCGCCTAGAGTCCCAGGCTCCGGGTTGGGTGTCGTGTCTTGTGGGTGTGTGCTTTGAAGGTGTTTGATGCACAAACTGTCTCCACCTGCCTGGCTACAGTTCCTAGCTGTAGCCACCCTGGTCACAGGGGCACCACACAGGCGCTCTATAGTGTCACTTTGGTCTTATACAGGCATTCTGTAGCATCACATAGGGCCCCACAAATGCGTTGTGTAGTGTCCCATACGTTCTACATTCTCACTATGGGCACAATACATGCATTCTCCATTCCCAGTGAGGGCCCCATACAAGGGTTCTGTAGCATCACCGAGGGTCCCACACAGGTGTTCTGTAGCTTCACCTATGGCTCCATTCAGGCGTTCGGTAGTGTTACCTTGGTCCCACATATGTGTTCTGTAGCATCATATAGGGTCCCATACAGGTGTCCTGTAGTGTCACCTTGGTCCCATACAGGTGTTCTGTAGCATCACATAGGGTCCCATACAGGCATTCTGTAGCTTCACATAAGGGTGCGTGCACACGATCAGCGTAGGCAGCGTTTTGGATGCAGCATCTTGCCGCTGCGTCCAAAACACTGCATCGTACAGTACAAGCATAGTGGATGGGATTTCAAGAAATCCCATCCTCACTATGCGTAACCCGCCCGCTGCGGTGCGGGTTGCCAGGATTCCGCGGCTCCGTAGAATGTTCATTTCATGCTGCAGAGTTGGAAGCGGCTCCCATCGGGTGACTGCAGGGAGAAGCCGCCCTGCACCCGCCGCACATGGTGAGTACAGGGTGGCTGCGGTCTCCCTGCGGCCACCTGCGGCTTCCCTCAGGTCTAGAGGAGCTGCGTCCAACAAGCAGCTCCTCCGGACTGTGTGCACGCACCCTAAGGCTCCATACAGGTGTTCTGAAGCATCACATAGGGTCCCATACCAGCTTTCTGAAGCATCACATACAGCCCCATACAGGCATTCTGTAAAATCACATAGAGCCCCAAACCAGAGTTCCGTAGCATCACATATGGCCCCATATAGGCGTTCTGAAGCACCATATAGGGACCCATAAAGGTGTTCTGCAGCATCACATAGGGCCCCATACAGGCATTCTGAAGCATCACCTAGGGTTCCATACAGGCATTCTGTAGCATAACCTATGGCCCCATACATACATTCTGCAACATCATATAGGGCCCCATACAGGCGTTCTGTAGAATCACATAGAGCCCTATACATGTGTTCTGTATCGCATAGGGCATTCTATATTGTCACCTACGTCCCATACAGGAGTTCTCCATTCCTACTCAGGACCCTAACCAAGCATTCTGTAGCACCATCTAGGGCCACATACAGGCGTTCTGAAGCATCACATAGTACCACACATATGCGTTGTGTAGCGTCTTATACGTTCTCCATTCCCAGTGAGTGCCACATACAAGGTTTCTGTAGCACCACTGAAAGTCCCATAAAGGCATTTTGTAGCATCATCAATGGCCCCATACATACATTCTGTAGCATCACATAGGACCCCATACAGGCATTCTGTAGCATCATATAGGGCCCCATACAGGAGTTCTGAAGCATTGCATAGCGTCTCATACCCATACAGGTTTTCTGAAGCATCACATACAGCCCCATACAGGCGTTCTGTAAAATCACATAGGGCCCCAAACCAGAGTTCTGTAGCATCACATATGGCCCTATACAGGCATTCTGAAGCACAATCTAGGGACCCATAAAGGTGTTCTGTAGCATCACATAGGGACCAATACATACGTTCTGTTGCATCACAAAGGGCCCAATACAGGTGTTCTGTAGCATCACAGAGCCCTATACATGCGTTCTGCATCACATAGGGACCCATTCATGCATTCTGTATTGTCACCTACGTCCCATACAGGAGTTCTGTAGCATCACATAGGGACCCATACAGGCATTCTGAAGCATCACATAGGGCCCCATACAGGCGTTCTGAAGCATCACATAGGACCACACACATGCGTTGTGTAGCGTGTCATACGTTCTCCATTTCCAGTGAGGGCCCCATACAAGGATTCTGTAGCACCTCCGAGTGTCCCATAAAGGCGTTCTGTAGCATCACATAGGGTCCCATACAGGTGTTCTGTAGCATCACATAGGGCCCCATACAGGCGTTCTGAAGCATCACATAGGGCCCCATACATACATTCTGTAGCATCACATAGGGCCCCATACAGGCGTTGTGTAGCATCACATAGGGCACTATAGATGCGTTGTGTAGCGTCCCATACGTTCTCCATTCCCAATGAGGGCCCCATACAAGGGTTCTGTAGCACCTCCGAGTGTCCCATAAAGGCATTCTGTAGCATCACCTATGGCCCCATACATACATTCTGTAGCATCATATAGGGCCCCATACAGGCGTTGTGTAGCATCACATAGGGCCCCATACAGGTGTTTTGTAGCATCACATAGGGCCCCATACAGGTGTTCTGTAGCATCACATAGGGCCCCATACAGGTGTTCTGTAGCATCACATAGGGCCCCATACATGCATTCAGGGTCATATTTGGAGTTCCTGCCGCCCTAGGCACTTTCAGTGTTCGCGCCCTCCCTTCCCGATCAGTCAGATTAAGCGTATGTGCACACAGCATTTTATTTTTCAGGCAGATCCACTTAGTATTCCGCCTGAAAAAGCAACAAATAAATGCTAAAAGGAATAAACTCATGCACGGCAATGTATAAACGGATTGCTGTTCATATGTTCAGTCTTTTCAGGTTTTTTTTCTTTTTAACTGTGTGTCCTATTTTTTATCCAAATTCCAGCACTCAGGGGGTTCACAGAGGTCAGTGCCCGTAGCCTTCAGATAGTAGTGAGGACCTCCATACACATGAGACTAAAGTTGGCTAAACCTGCGAGGATAGTCTAATGTGTATGGGGGCTGTGAGGTAGCGACCCGGGAAACTCGCTTGGCACGGGGACATGACATCAGCGACTATATTTTATCGGAACATAACCAGCGGATTTATTGTTTTTTTTTTTTTGTCATAAACCGCTTTCATCACATAAACCATAACACCGTATTTACATTTCACATATAATATGCACATCGTTACATTGCATTATATGACATTCACATATGACATTACACCATGTCTACAGTCACATTAGACTTATGTTTTCCACAGAACTTCAAGGCGTCACCCACCGACCCATGCAGACCTTAGTCTGGTTCTAAAGATGGCTATCACCATCTATCACCCTGAGGGTACTTTTACACGCGGCAACTTTTCTAGGAATTTCACTGGCAACTTACTGGTTGCAGTGAAATCATGGACACATTGTTCTATCTTGTTGCTGTGTACAAATGGAACAATGTCTCCATGATTTCACTGCAACCAGGAAGTTGCCAGTGAAATTCCTAGAAAAGTTGCCGCGTGTAAAGGTACCTTGACAGGGATCTTTCCCCATCCTGCAGTAGGGATCCTCAACCCACTCCCAGGGAGTCTCAACCCACACTGCATGAGTAACGCTTCTCAACAAGACCCTGCTCGACATACCAGTCAGCCCCACGTTACATCATACATCACACATGGCACTTTTACATAAGCCATCACATCCATCACACATGGCACTTTTACATAAGCCATCACATAGTCAACGGGACCATATCACGACTATGCACAGTCAGTCCCAAAGTCGGCTACACTTATGACCGCCTGGCCCTTGAGCCGTCCTCGGTCCTTATCACACATACGACCGCCTGGCCCTTGAGCCGTACTCGGTCCTGGACACTTGCTGGCATGCACGCCTCACGTGCCACCGGCATGGAGCTGGCAGGCTCCCTTCACTTCACCCACCGGGGATGGATCACTTCCAGCACGTCATCACATGGCAGTGGTCTGGACTGCTCAGATTCCCATCATCCTCTCCTCACTCAGACACATGGCAGGTTCTTATCTAGGCTGCCTCACCCACAGCTGCAACACAGTGAGTCAATCAGCACATCTCACACACACAGACCTGAGATGTGATTAACCCCCTGTGCATCATTCAGGTTTAGCCCTGCAAAGCACTCATACACAGGTTCAGACACAGCCGCTCATTAGGCTCATGAATTAACCCATTGTATACCGGATCCCATGTTTAACACCACACACACACACACACACACAATAACATAGGCTGATCTGAACAGGATCCTATGCTGTTAACCCGTGTGATGCACCCGGCCATGGGTCACATCACCACAGGGCTCTAACTGATGATTGGTCAAGGGAAATAAGGATCCAGCATGTCTGATTACAGGCTGTATATCCTTTTGTCTTCTAAGTGATAATCTGCAGCCACAGACGTCTAAGACCCCTTTCACATCAGTAGTTCTGTCCGGATCCGGCAGATTTACCACATCTGCCGCCTAACGGCCGACTTGCAGTAAACTTGCGGCAAGCCCCCATTCATTCTCTATGGGGCTTGCGGCAATTGTGCTTATGCCGCAATCCGGCAGTTGCAGCTGCAAAAAACAACATGGTTAGCAGCGTTTTTTTTTTTTGCCGCAGCAAGTGACGGATCTGCCGAATCCAGCAGAACTGCACTTGCCGCACCCGACTGCAAGCCCCATAGACAAGGTATGGGGCTTGCCGGCCGTTACATCACCAGAACCACCGGCAATACAATAATACATAACCAGAACCACCGTCAATACATCATCAGAACAGTACGTTCCCTATATAAATGTGTATGCAGATTAAATGTCCCATGCTGCTCATCCTCCTTCCACATGTCCCATACTGCTCATCCTCCTCCCATATGTCTCATACTGTTCACCCCCCATATGTTCCATTCAGCTCATCCTCCATCCATATGTTCCATGCAGCTCATCCTCACCCCCATTCCCCTGAATCCCATGTTGCTTATCCTCCCCCCATACATCTAATGCAGCTCATCCTTCCCCCCATCCCCCTCCCATGTTCCACACATCCTCTCCCTTCCCATATCCCACGCAACATCTCCCCCATTCCTCATCCATGTAGCTTCTCCCCCCATCCTTGCAGCCTCTCTCCCATGAAGCTTCTCCCCCCACATTCCATGTAGCTTCTCCTCCTCATCCATCCATGTACCTTCTCCCTCAATCCCCCCATCCATCCATGAACCTTCTCCTCCATCCACCAAATCATCCATGTACCTTCTCCCCATAAGACCATTCATCCATGTACCTTCTCCCCCATCCATTCATCCATCCATCTTTTGCCCCCTTTCCATGCTGCCCCCCCACCCACCCAACACGTTCTGCCCCATTTTCCAGGCTTCCCCATCCATCCCATTCTGCCCCCTTTTCCAGGCTGCCCTCTCCATCCATCCATCCATCCCGTTCTGCCTCCTCTTCCAGGCCACCCCATTCATCCATCCCATTCTGCCCCCTCCATCCCATTCCATGTACCATCCCATTCCATGTACTCCAAACCATCCATGTACCTTCTCCCCATAAGACCATTCATCCATCCATCTTTTGCCCCCTTTCCATGCTGCCCCCCACCCATCCATCCCATTCTGCCCCCTTTTCCAGGCTTCTCCATCCATCCCATTCTGCCCCCTTTTCCAGGCTGCCCTATCCATCCCGTTCTGCCTCCTCTTCCAGGCCGCCCCATCCATCCATCCCAACCTGCCCCCTATTCCAGGCCGCCCCATCCAACCCATTCTGCCTCCTCTTCCAGGCCGCCCCATCCATCCATCCATCCCATTCTGTCCCCTTTTCCAGGCCACCCCATCCATCACATTCTGCCCTCTCTTCCAGGCAACCCCATCCATCCCATTCTGCCCCCTCTTCCAGGCCGCCCCATCAATCCATCCCATTCTGCCCCCTCTTCCAGGCCACCCCATCCATCCATCCATCACATTCTGTCCCCCCCAGGCTGCTATCTTCAGCTGTAACAGTGCCTTACCTGACTCCACGCTCCTGATCCCGGCAGCTTCTTCCTCTATGGCTCCCGGTCTCCGACACCAGGTACCCGGCATCAGGCTCCTGGCAGCTTCTTCCTCTGCGGCTCCCTGTCTCTGGCACCAGGCAGCTTCTTCCTCTGCGGCTCCCAGTCTCCGGCACCAGGCACCCGGCAGCTTCTTCCTCTGCAGCTCCCGGTCTCCGGCACCAGGTAGCACCAGGTACCCGACACCAAGGCACCCTGGCACCAAGGCGCCCAGCACCCTGGCACCCAGGTGTCTGCAACCAGGCACCCGACTCCCCAGCACCAGGCGCCTGGCACCCCAACACCAGGCGCCTAGCACCCCGGCACCAGGCGCCCTGGCACCCAATACCCTGGCACCAGGCACCCTGGCACTCCGTCACCAGGCACACGACACCTTAGCAACAAGGAGCCCAGGCACCCTGGCCAACCCCCCTCACTTCTCTACGTTCAGCCCGCCGGTCGCATTCTCTTCCTGTCACTGTGCGGTGTCGTTGGTGCAGAGCGCGGTGCCAGCATTGCGTTGCTGCCTGCATGTGCCCTAGCGCTGAGAGCGCACACCGGTCAGACAGGAAGCCACTGGGAGGTGTACGGAACCCAGAAGTGCAGGTTCAGTAGAGTTCCCAGCCTGGGTGCCCCACAATTTGAGCCTGGGAGCTCTACTGAAGCTGCACTTCCGGGTTCCATACAGCTCGCAGAGGCTTCCTGTGTGACCGGCGAGTGCTCTCAGCGCTGGGGCACATGTGGATGGCAATGCAAAGCCGGCACCACGCTCTGCACCGGCGACACCCCCTCTCCCCCACAAGTACTCTAGTTTTCATATGGAGTCTGAGGGAGGGAAGTTAAAAAATTTTTATTAAAAAAACCTCTTCACTGTAGCCGCCCCCTGCAATCTGCCGCCCGAGGAAGCGGCCTTACAGTGCCTAATTGTAAATACGGCCCTGCATGCATTCTGTAGAATTGAGGCGGTCGACAGGGTATGGGGTACTCGAGTATCGGGGCTGATGGCGGCTTGGATGGGGAATCACGGCTGGTCGATCCCTGGTTCCGTGCCCTGGACCCTCAATGGCGGGGAACGGTGGGGGAATAAGGGCATTGTTAACGTGACGCCACCTATGGTACCTGGTAACGGGTATAACAGCGCTGCAGCCGGCTGCTGAGGTGATGGTGGGTGCAGCAGAGTGTGGTACAGCTCCCCAGAGGTGGAGCTTTACCTCAGGGCAGCGGGGATGGATAAGGGGAGTAGTAGTTGCGTCTTTGCAGACAAGGCGGTGAATTGCGTCGGTTAGACAAGAACACAGACACACAGGGATTGTTGTTTCGGTACCTTTTACTGGTGATAGGGTAACAGGTACAGCCCAGAGTAATAACCAGGTCCCCGATGCAACTTGGGACTTCCAATGTACAAAGTTATGAGGCCTCCTCTGTCTTTGTGCTCTGTGGTGTGGGGTAAGTCCTGCCTGAGCCTGAACCCACCGCTTCTTCTCCCTCTCTGGGCTTTGTCCTAAACTGGCAATGAGATCCTTCTGCAGGGTCCTGTTCCTCCTATGGCCCCTGGTCGTTTACTTGGTCAGTTTAGCGTCTCTTACTTTGTTCTCCTCAGGCTGAACTCCTCCTGAGTCTTCCGGGCTTTTGCTGTAGCACTAAATGCTGGCAGCGTCGGACTCCGGTGTGCTGGTGTACTAAAGGGCTGTAGTAACCGGTTCCCTTTTCTTAGTTCCCTTCCTTCTCCACTTGCCTCCGACCCTTTCCTTAGGGTGCGCACAGCCGTCAGTGGTCCCTGGTCTTGGATCTCTCCCAGCGACCATCTCCTCCGTCTCTTCTCTCTTCTCTGCTGACTAAAGGGACTAACTAACTCCTCCCCTCAGGCCTGGATGTTCTTAAAGGGGAACTGACTTAAGGCAGCCAGCAGAGCTCCCCCTTCAGGTCTGGGGTGGGAGGTGTGGTGTGCTGTGCTAACCAAGGTGTAATTCCCTCCTTGCACCGGTGGATCCTGTGGCAGTCCCCCGCGGGGGTGCCACACAAGCATTCTGTAGCACCATCTAGGCCCCCATACAGGTGTTCTGTCACGTCACATAGGGCCCTATACAAGCGTTCTGTAGCATCACATAGGGCACTATACAGGCGTTCTGTAGAATCACATAGGGCCCTATACAGGCGTTCTGTAGCATCACATAGGGCACTATACATGCATTCTGTATTGTCACCTTGGTCCCATATAGGAGTTCTGGGGTATCACATAGGGCCCATACAGGCATTCTGTAGTATCACATAGGGCCCTATACATGCGTTCTGTAGCATCACATAGAGACCCATACAAGCGTTTTGTAGCATCACATAGGGCAGGGGTCTCAAACTCGCGGCCCGAGGGCCGCATGCGGCCCCTGGGGCTTCACTATGCGGCCCGCGGCACCTTGGACAACTTAATGATGCATCACCCCAGTGCAGGACTAACCAGCTCTGCCACTCAGCAAGCTGCCAGCCAATGAGAGGCCCGCAGCTGACGGCAGGATATGACGTCATATGCGGGCCTCTGGCTGGCAGACTGCATTGATCTTGATGAGCAACAGAGCTTATCTGAGCAGCGGCTGGAGGAAGTCATAGCACAGCGGAGGCTGGAAGTCAGCACAGTGGGGACAGCGGTGGCCCCCTGCACTGGAGCGATGCATCATTAAAGTGAGAAAAGTGTGAGTGTTTGTGAGTAAGTGTGTGTGTGAGGGTGAGTGTGTGAGTGAGGATGTGTGTATAAGAAAGTGTGTGCGAGTTTCAGTGTGTGTATGAGTGTGAGTGTAAGAGTGTGTATGAGGATGTGTGAATGTGTGTGAGAGTGTGTGTGTGGGGGGGGGGGTCTGTGTGTGGGTTTGTGTGTGGGTTTATGTGTGAGTGTGATAGAGTGTGTATTTGGGTGTGTAAAAAGAAGGTAAAACAGGATGGGTTTCATCACTATAAAAGCAGATCAGGATGGGGGACATCACTATAAAAGGGAATCGGGATGGGGACATCATCACTAAAGGGGATCAAAATGGGGACATCACTACTAAAGGGGAATGGGATGGGGGACATCACTAGAAAAGGGGATCATGATGGGGACATCACTACAAAAGGAGATCAGTATGGGGGACATCACTACAAAAGGGGACCATGATCGATGGGTGACATCACTAGAAAAAGGGATCAGGATGGGGGACATCACTAGAAAAAGGGATCAGGATGGTGGACATCACTAGAAAAAGGGATCAGGATAGGGGTCATCACTAGAAAAAGGGATCAGGATGGGGACATTACTAGAAAAGGTGATCAGGATCGAGGACATCAGTAGAAAAGGACATTACTACAGGATGGGGACATTACTACAAGAAGGGGATTAGGATTTGTACTTTACTACATTGAGCAAAAAATTCTGGTATTTCTAAAAATATCACTTATGGTACCTTTACACGCCGCCACAACAGGATGGATACAACCCGCTACAGGCTACAAATGTAGCTTGTCGAGCCAATATCGCCCGTAGTAGCGGCGTCTGAAGACGGGACGACACAGCCGGCTACAGATACCTCTGTATCCGTGCACTGCCCATAAACATATGGCAACATCGCCGATTGTAGCGAGCTGTATCGGCGTGTAAAGAAGCTACAGAAGGGAACTCTGGACACCCGGCGATGTTGCTGCAATGTGGCTAAGGCGTCACCCATGCTGCGTGATACCGCGCCCCTTCAGCGATCATTGGTGGAAGATGCTGCGTTACGATTGGCCCTTGCCTCACAGCCCTCCATCTTGGATGAGCTGTCCCTTCAGCACTACACATACGCGCCGTATGCACGATCAGATAGTAGTACAATTACGCGGACACACACTTGAACGTAAAATCATAAATGGCCCATGATCTACATACAGTGTGCACATCATATCAACATGAAAAACGAATAATGCGGGACACAGCGCACAAGTGTGTGTTACGTACCGCTCTGGCTTATTGCACAGCAGCTGCCGTAGAAGTGTTCCGGGTCTGGCAGTGCGCGCAGCGCGCACACAGATGCACACAATCCCATACCACAGCGGAGGAGATTACCCAGTAGACAGATCAGAGCCGTGTTGTACGGACTGCACTGTGGGTCTGCTGCAGTAGGGGCCGCATAAGTGTGTCGGCCGAGTCTGCGTGTTGGCCTACTTATAAAGGTGCGTCACCCCCACAGCGGTCGTAATGACGTCATGACGTTGGTTTCATTTTCACTCTGCCTGCAAGGTGCCAGCCCCGCCTCTGCACACACCATAGCAGTCATGGCAGCCGTGCACCGCGCCGCAACATGGGGGATGGCGGAGCTGATCATCCTCATTGATCATTGTGACCGTCGGGACTATTGGGGCCACCATCACCACCGCCACCCCAGGCTGCGCAATCGGTGCACCGTGCGGCGGATCCAGCGGGCCCTGCTCTGCAAACTGGGGGTACAGAGGACAGTCAAAGCGATCCAAAAAAAGATCGCTGACTTGAAGCACAAATGCCCAGGTCGCATACTGGACATCCGTGCCAGGATTGGCAGGCTGCGTGGTGAGTAATTGTTGCCCCAAAACACACACCGCCACATGTGCATGTCCCACAATACACAAAAAATGATGGAAACATATGACAAGGGACAGTGTGGCCTACACAATCAAACACATCTTCACAGTGTTGTGCTCATCCAGTCAGCCCTAAAAATGGCTCACACGCACAGTACATGCATACAACATGAGTGTATGCATCCAGCATCACCTGGTTGATGCTAAGTAAGGCTGGGGTCACACATACTGATATCTGCCCACATATTGTTTGCACATCTCTGTTTGCAGTCAAATCATGGTCACATGTTGACATTTGGAGACAGCCTCAAAATGGAACAATGTGTCCATGCTTTCACTGCAACCAGAGATCTGTCAACAACATCTGGCCACATATCTGTGTGTGTGTGACCCCAGCCATAGCCGTCAAATAAATACCCACACAAGCTCTTTGTAGGACAACAATGTGTAGGCATGATCTTATTACGTCTTTTATGTTCAAATTTCAAACTAGATGCTGAATCCTCATCAGAAGAAGGGCCCCATGCCCCACCCACAGGTGGCCCATCAAGAACCCCACCACATCAGCCTCAAGTGGCACCCTTGTCCCCAGGGGCAACACCTTCCCCCGGGCCTCAGGAGCCAGACGTCCCGTCAACCACCGGGACAGAGGACGTGGAGGACCAGTCCGCACCTGGCAGCCCGCTGGAGTGTGACCAGCTGTCCCCATCTGCCTGGCTGCTGGAGGAACACATCAACTCCCCACAGGAGGGCGAGGAGCAGCAAGTACCTGGCGGCCCAGAGGAGTCTTTGCCCCGTAGCCCAAGACCACTGTTACCCCTGAACCACATAATGTGGCCACGGAGCCCCAGCCCGGGAGTAACACCACCTCCCACTGTCTCCAGCTCAGTGGCGAGTCCTGGGGTGACCATGTCCCCACACAGTGACTATGGTGGTAAGTGTGTTATGTTGCCACACACACCCTGCACACTGTTGCTTCAATTTCATCTGGGGCCAAACAATTTATGTAAACAAAGTAAACCATGTTGGTTCTCCCTTTTTCCAGATGGTGAACGTGCGGGCTCATATGGATGGAGCTTGACCCCATCTCCCTCCCCGTCTGATGGTGAACTGGATTTGGAGGAACAGGGTAAGTGGATGGTTGCGGCCAGTCATGACTAACCATCAGCAGTGACGAGTCTGTACTAAAGTTTGTGTTTACTCCCAATACAGGTGCCCCTACCATGGAGGAATTCATCCAGGCCCATCAGGCATTTGTGGCCCGTTTGACCACGGCTCTACAGCGTGGCCTGCAGGACCTTGGCCGCCTGGCTCAAATGCTGGCGGACCTACACCCACACCATGGTTCACAGCCATGAATTTGAGGGATGCATTGTATCCTGGCCAAACATGGCCCCACAAACAGTTGTCCTTGTTGGACCCTAAAATTTTCACACGTTGGCTTGTTGCCTTGCAAAAGTGAAAATATTGTGTTTTTTTTTTTTTTTTTGACCCCGTTGGGCTCTTTTCTTATAGTGTCCCACATTGGGACCATCACAAGTGTGGACTGGCTAGCCCCATCTGGCCTACAATCCCTATACTGTCCCACATTGGGACCATCACTAGTGTGGACCGGCTAGCCCCATCTGGCCTACAATCCCTATACTGTCCCACATTGGGACCATCACTAGTGTGGACCGGCTAGCCCCATCTGGCCTACAATCCCTATACTGTCCCACATTGGGACCATCACAAGTGTGGACTGGCTAGCCCCATCTGGCCTACAATCCCTATACTGTCCCACATTGGGACCATCACAAGTGTGGACTGGCTAGCCCCATCTGGCCTAAGCCTTCCTTGTATGATGGCAAATGTCTGTGACACATGTATGTTTACAATAAAATGCTATTCTAACTTTGTTATACGCTCCTTCATGTGACCTTACTAATATTTGGTGACCAAAACTCACCATAACCTAACTATGTGAGGCACATCACAACATCCCTTTGTGAATGTGCTAAGACATTCCAAATGAACCGATGGTGATCCTGCTGAGCGAGCACTGGCCCATATTGTGTTGCTTGGGGAAACCTATTATTGGCCACAATTCCATTCACCCCCAAAAACCCACACAATCCTTATTCTGAAATGAATACACAATTGTGTTAATAAATAAAATTTATTCCAGCCTGGAATTAAAAATAAATTACAAATAATATAATGTAAGTGGGAAAAAAAAATTAAAAAAAACCACTAATTTTGGCCAAAAATCAATAAACAAAATATACATATAAAACCAAAATCGTGAAATTATAAAGTCCAGACTGCCAATTCTGTGCATTGGCTACTAGTGTCCAAATTACTCCTCTTCTGTCGGCTCTGACAATGCCGCATCCCCCCTCCTCTGAGGGCAGCCCCGACCTGCCCCAGAACGTCTGGTTGAACGACGATGTGTTGAGGGGGGATGGGGTGACTGTGGCGGGGCCGGTCTTCTCACGGGCCGAGATGGGGCAGCTGGTGAAAGGGGCCACAAGGTGTGTTGCATGGGGGAGGGGACGTGGCAGCCCCATTGAAGGGCCCCATCCTCGGCAGCATCAGCGGCATTGTGGAACACCCTCAGAAGGATCTTCTTCTGGAGCGGCTCCATCCCTCGCATTCTGTTGCTCATGCAGAGGGCGTCGGGGTCAATGTGGGTCCGTTGTTCATCCAACAACACGCGTCGGGCCCAGGTCGCCAGCTCCGTCTCAGGTGGTGCAGGACGTCGGCGGCGACGGATCCCGGAGCTGGGACCTGGGCCTGGACCCACATCACTCGCCGCGCCCTCCTGCTCAGCCCCAGATGTCATGGGCTGAGCATCATCAGCAACAGAATCCTCGGCAATGGAGCCGTCCTCTTCTGGGGCCTGTGGGTGGGGAAAAAATAAAAACAAAAAAACCATTAGTGGAGGCAATATCAACTGTATACATTCACAACAGGACTCTATATACCACTCCCACACACAGCAAGCCCAACTACCAGAATGGAAAATGAGGAATAACACAGTAAAGCAAATAAGGTTCAAGACCCCAACACCAGTGGTTCTCCTGTACACTCACCTCGACCATTCCAGGAGCTCAGCTAAATACATAATTTGTTGTTTGTCACGTAGCCGTAATCCAATATTAGGACATGTCACCACAACACCTTGATACTGGGGGCTGTGCTGGCCAATGACACATATTGGGCACCTTCCCATTAGGACTCCTTTATGGTGAGAATCCACCCCTCACTCAATTACCTTTAACCCACTGGCAACAAAGCCAACACACATGTGAGACAGCACCATTTACTACATGGTACTATGTGGCTGTTTGAGAACAAACCACCTGCTATCTTGAAACCCTTAAATAACTAACCTAAACATACCAAGATGTTGTGGAAGAAGCAACATTGCAATACGGCTGGAAGCATAGAATAGAAAAGTCTGGTAAGTCAGGGAAGGAGGGCAGATAGATTGACACACCAAGGTGTGCCGCAGCAAGGAGGTAAATATGGCAACACATTTGGTGTGAAGGATTTATCGAAGCACACATGTGAAGGAAACATTGTGGCCCACCACTGTCACACAATTACCCACCTCCTGTGGCGCAGGTGGTGATGCAGCCGGGCCTACATGGGACGCAGCAACGGGGCAGTTGGTGGTCGTTCGATGCGGGCGAACCTCGCCCAGGATGAAGGTGAAGAGGGGATAGTACCATAGGGTAGGTGATGGTACCTCCTCTGCTCCAGCCCCTGAGCGACGACGCTGGTACTGAATGTGAGCCCGCATGAACGCCGACCTCATGTTCTTGATCTTAAGTGCCACCATAGGCTGGTCCCACGTCTTGCCTACCCTTGGCTCCAAGCGATTTGCCAGAGCCACAAGACTCCTGTAGGCCTCGGCCCTCGCTGCCCGATTTTTATATTCGGGCAGCGAGCTGCGCCACAAACATTCGTGCCGCTGATACTCCGTGAGAAGCTGGGTTTCCAATTCCACAGTACCCGTCGGCATCTGCCGATGAAAAATAAAACAAAAAGAACACAGTCACAACACAAGGCATACCGACATTTCAAAACTTGCCACAATCATACACATAATCATTAACTTTCTACAGTGATCATCTATGCAGCTATTTTGTGGAGTGAAACTGGCCATGAGTGTGCCATTTTCTCAATCTCAGACCGCTACTAAGTCAAACACATGTATGCTGCCAATATCAAGCCCCGGATATCGGTGTCCACCTACAGATGTTTCAAACATGATTTCTGTCCCCAATGTACCTATTGCAACACACCTTGACACGGTGTGTGCGTACATACCTGTAGAGGGCAACATGTGACCTAAGACGTTGTGTGCTAACTAGTACCTGGCCAGTGTCCACAATGGTAAGGGGTCACTATATGAGAAAGGCGGGCTGGGTGTGTGGCAACACTGCACATACTACATGTAATGTGCACCCAGATGATCATGTAGGTGTTCCTCCAGACGTGGAAGTCCCATTTTAACACATGTACCCAACATCCCTGGAATGTCCGCCACAATTCTACCACCCCTGAAATGTTGATGTGAAGTACCAGCCAAAGAAATAACAGCGTGCTCTTTTACCATTGCCAAAAAGCAGAAGGTGCAATACATACTTACACTATATAAGTAGAGGCACTACCTGGCTACTGGGCGACACAGAATAAGGTTCACATATTTAATATTACGTGTTCAATATTTGCATGCCGCTTCAAACATGGCCATACACACATCGCCTAAGCTGCCTGTGCCAGAACCAGCTGCGTTCATTACATTTTCTTACAAACCGCTAAAGAGGCTTACCGTCAGAGCAACAGAAGTCAAACAGGACACTAGTAGCTCAATGCACATCGACGTCTGGACACGGAGCAGTGGCCATTGACCTGCCTTTATAGTCCGGGACACCAATCACAGCGGACACAATAATGCACATCCTGAAGGGGCACCTGGGTGCGGATTTGCCTTCCGCTAATTGGTGGAGATCGCAGAATCGTGATAGGTTGCCGGCCCTTTAAAAGTTGCCCATCCCGCCAAACATTACGCTTGCTGGCCAGACCCATTAGGTAAGTTTTTGTGGACACACATGGAATTGGCGCAGGGTGGGGTGCATATGTTGATGTTCTTGGAGAGCGCCGGAGACTGGTGTAGCGGCCGATATAGGGGTTTGTATTTTTGGGGACGACATATAGTGTAGTGTGTGGGTTAGGATACGGCATTTTGTGTGGGCCTTGACACTTTTGTTGAGATACATTGCTGTGTTTGTTTGCAGACAACATACAGGAGAATGGATGCATGACTGTAGACGGAACTGTGTCACTCATGTCGACTGGATCGATTTCTGCATACTGGTTGTGGCCAATGGAGACTGTGTTCAACGGGAATGGGATGACCCAGGGCTTTGAGGTGTTGGGCGCCAGACATGGCATACATGTGTATTTAAAATGACACCTTCAAAAACCAATTACACCATGGGTAACCATCCGCAGTCATGTGCAATGTGGTTTGGTTCATGTAGCCTTCCTCAACCTTCCATATCGGGGTACGTCACATTCGTTATTCTTCTCATTTTTACTGTAATCAATTGACATTATGGGCTGTGTAATGGATTATGGGACCTGTTTGACCAACATTATTGGTGACACATGTCCCTTTCTAACTCACCTAGGTGCAGATGTGTGAATTTTGGGAGCTCCCATTGACGTTGATGTAGAGGAGGCCACTCTCAATCGCCGTGTGCCATGTTGTTTGGGGTGACTACTGGGTGTTTGCCGTCCTTGCTTCAGGGTTGTGTTTTGGGCCCACACAAGAGATCCCATCCTCTTGGCTATAGTGTGTAATGGAAAAGAGGTGTGGGTTGCTGAACCTGCTGACTTGCACACATTTTGTTCTATGTACTCATGTTGTGCTTTCACATCTACAGGTGCTGATATTGAGGATGCAGAATATCCATGACCGCAATGTTATCGTGGCTCTTGCGTTGGTGGAAGAGCAAATGTGGTATCAGGATCGGTATGAAAGGTTGATGAGGCGCAGACAGCGGCGGATGTGGACCCGTGATTGGCTTCTGAGGCGGGAAACCCGGGGCCACATGCAGCTGTTGCGGGAGCTGGAGCTTAACTGTCCTGATGATTACCGAAACTATCTCCGTATGCCCGAGGACTGTTTCACCTTCCTATTGGAGCGTGTAGGGCCAATGATAGCGCGTCAGGACACTATAATGCGCCCATCAGTATCAGCTGCTGAGCGGTTGGCGATCACTTTGCGGTTCCTGGCTACAGGGCAGTCCATGACATCCCTCACATACGTGTCACGTGTCTCCCTGCCCCTGCTGAGCCGCCTGATCCCTGAAACGTGTTGGGCCATCTGGAGAGCTCTGCAGCCAGCCTACATGAAAATGCCATTAACCGCTGCAGAATGGCTGGAAGTGGCCCAAGGGTTTGAAACCCGGTGGAACTTCCCCAACTGTGGCGGGGCATTGGATGGTAAGCACGTGAGGATTACCAAACCTGCCCACTCTGGCTCTTTGTATTACAATTACAAAGGGTATTGTAGTATAATCCTCATGGCTGTAGTAGATGCCAACTATGAGTTCCTCTACGTGGATGTTGGAATGCCCGGTCGCAACTCAGATGGGGGGGTGTTTGCCCTAAGCTCCTTGGCAACACTACTAGGGAATGGTGGGCTAAACTTACCCTCAAATGAGCACACGACCGAACATCTCAACTTTGCGTTTGTGGCGGATGAAGCTTTCCCACTTCAGGAACACCTACTGCGGCCATATCCCCAGAGGGCCCTTACTTCTGCGAGACGCATTTTCAACTACCGGCTATCCCGGGCCCGCCGAGTAGTTGAAAATGCGTTTGGGATAATGGCCAATAGATTCCGGATTTTTCATACACCTATACATATGAAACCGGAGTCTATTGACGCGGTAGTGGTGGCCTGCTGTGTGCTACATAACTTCCTGCGTCGTAGGGATAGGGCATCATACACGCCAGGAGGTTATGTAGATAATGCAGACGCTACAACAGGGGAGCTCCGTCCAGGGTCTTGGCGTGATGAGGCCCATGTGATTGTGCCACTCCAGCCGCAGAGCCATGGCCGCACTCGGCAGGAGGCCAGGGACAGTAGAGAAGCTTACTGCTCCTACTTCAATGGGTCTGGTGCAGTGAGCTGGCAGGACCAGGCCATATAATGTGGCTGGCTCTGGGAGTTGCTTTTTGTGTTTTCAATGGAGGTGACAGCAGGTTAGCTGCACCCCTTTAATGTTTGGTTGACCTTTTCCATTCTCTTTGTTTGCATTATGTGCATGAGTTTTCATTATGTAGTTATTTAGTTAGTTAGTTTAGGTTATTTTAGTATTTTTTCCATGCACAGTTTGCAATGTGTGGTGATTTGCTTATCCATTGAATTTGCCTGATTAATGTCACCTGCTCTTGAATTCTACAATGTTTTTACTTCATGTATATTTTGTTTGCACAAGACAAGGTCAAGATTCATGCAATATATTAAACCTTTTTCTGTTGGATCCAACATCATCTGTGTGAGCCTGATTACTTGGTGGAGGAGGGCAATGTGATGCAGGGTTGGGTGGGGGCCTGGGATGTCATAGCCACCTATTGGCTGGGATTGTGCACACAATATGTGTGGGTAGCCATGTTTTTCGGAAAGTCTTTTGCCCAACAGTGTTTGTGGCCATTGTGCGTACATGATCCTTTATTTTGTTGTAGGCAGAGGGTCCCCTGCACACAGCACATTGATGCAGGACATATTCTTGTCAGGTGTTTGCTAATACACTGTCACACAGATCTTTGACTTTGTGCCTTGGAAGCTGTTCCACTACATTCACATCTGTCAGCACATATATTAAACCCCATTCAGCCTGTATACATACACATACTTCGCCACAGTTGTCACAGATTTTTGACAGAAAAGGCACATACTGTCTTTTGTAAGACGCTAATGTGTGGCACACAAACGCACCTCAGTTCAATCTGCACACGCGGCTGTCACAAGCGCTGATCGTGCGTGACACGGCAAACACTTGTACTACGCACACATAGCCCGGACCGCTACTTTAATACACACGGGATATGTGACTGGCCACCGCTCTAGCGTGACCCATTACCATCGCTTTGGATGCATTCGCCAGGCTCCGCCATGTCACAAGCGCTTATTCCGTGCCACACTCCGTTCACTAGTACGGCACGTCTCGGCCATCCGCCCTTTCCGTCGTGCCCAATCACAACTCCGTAGTGTTGGCCAATGGTTGTGGTTTGGGCGCGGCGTACAGGTCTGTGGCACGCCTATTTGTTTTACGTCCTGCCTTTGTTGCTCCCAGATCACTCTGTGGTGGCTGTGTGTAAAGCTGGTACGCTGAGCTACAGACGGCTACTTGCGACACCCGGCGATGTATGTAGCTGTAGATGTAGCGTAGCGTAGCGCACCTTGTGGCGGCGTGTATAGAGGGTGCGGTTCCCGTTGGTAACCGTTCGGCCGTGCTCGTGCACGTGAAGTTGCCGTTGGTATCCATCCTGTTGTGGCGGCGTGTAAAGGTACCATTAGGGTACCTTTACACGCCGCCACGGCAGGCTGGATACATCGCGCTACTTCACGTGCACGAGCACGCTCAAACGGCTACAAACGGTCAACGCACCCTCTTTACACGCCGCCACAAGGTTCGCTACGCCACGCTACATCTATAGCTAGCTACATCGCCGGGTGTCTCAAGTAGCCAGCTGTTGCTCATTTACACACCGCTACAACCAGCTACTATGGGCGGACCTGGTGCAGCAGGGACAGCACATAGGCGTGCTCCAATTGTGGATTACAAGACTTCCGTACGCTGATAGGACGAAGCAATAACATCCTGATTGGGCAGGCATCGCAGGAGGCTGAGTAATACAGCACGCTCGAGCGATTGTGTAGTGTGACTCGTCAGCTCCTTAAATATGCCTCCCTATGCAGCGACTACCAATCGTCATGCAGCAGCTTCCACCAATGATCGCACATGGGGCGCGGTAACATGGAGCCGAGGTCACGCCTTAGCTACATTGCAGCTACAGCCCCGGGTGTCCAGAGTTCCCTTCCGTTGCTTCTTTACACGCCGATACAGCTCGCTACCATCGGCGATATAGCCATCTGTTTTCGAGCAGAGCCCATAAACAGATGTATCTGTCGCCGGCTGTAGCGTCGCGTCTTCAGACGCCGCTACGACGGGCTACATTGACGCTACAAGCTACATTTGTAGCCTGTAGCGCGATGTATCCAGCCTGCCGTGGCGGCGTGTAAAGGTACCCTTAGTCCTACAAGAGATGCGGCCCCGCTATAAATGTTTTTCTATGTGCGGCCCACCAACCCAGCCGAGTTTGAGACCCCTGACATAGGGGATACAGGCATTCTGTAGAATCACATAGGGCCCCATACATGCATTCTGTAGTGTCACCTTGGTCACATACAGGAGTTCTGGGGCATCACATAGGGCCCATGCAGGCCTTCTGTAACATCACATAGGGCCATATACAGGTGTTCTGTAGCATCACATAGGGCCACATACAGGCGTTCTGTAGCATCACATAGGGCCCCATACAGGTGTTCGGTAGCATCACATAGGGCTCCATACAGGCATTCTGAACATTACAGAGGGCCCCATACATACATTCTGTAGTATCACATAGTGCCCCATACAGGCCTTCTGTAACATCACATAGGGCCACATACAGGCGTTCTGTAACATCACATAGGGCCCCATACAGGCGTTCTGTAGAATCATATAGGGCCCCATACATACATTCTGTAGCATCACATAGGGCCCCATACAGGCGTTCTGTAACATCACATAGGGCCCCATACAGGCGTTCTGTAACATCACATAGGGCCCCATACAGGCGTTCTGTAGAATCATATAGGGCCCCATACATACATTCTGTAGCATCACATAGGGCCCCATACATGCGTTCTGTATCACATAGGGCCCCATACAGGCGTTATGTAGCATCACATAGGGGATACAGGCGTTCTGTAGAATCATATAGGGCCCCATACATACATTCTGTAGCATCACATAGGGCCCTATACATGCGTTCTGTATCACATAGGGCTCCATACAGGCGTTATGTAGCATCACATAGGGGATACAGGCGTTCTGTAGAATCATATAGGGCCCCATACATACATTCTGTAGCATCACATAGGGCCCTATACATGCGTTCTGTATCACATAGGGCTCCATACAGGCGTTATGTAGCATCACATAGGGCCCCCCATTCAGTATTTGATGAGTTTTTTACCTCAGGATTTGTAGCCCATACCAGGAGTGGATGATTAAATCCAGAAGTGGTGATGTATTTCTATTAGACTTTCCCTGATTCTTCCACTCCTGGTTTTGTCTACAAATCCTGAGGTAAAAACTCATCAAATACTCAATGTGTGCACATGGCCTTAATATGCTCCACATTGCCACCTACTCAGCAGTGCCCCCTAGAGCAGAGTCTTACAAAGACACCTAAAGCTGAGAACCATATACAGTACACGATATGGGTGCTACAGAGGAACCCGCCTTGCACTGCCTCAGCGCCACCTTGTGTTTAGCACATGTATCACACATATATTAGTAAATACTACCATCCGCTGCTTGTCATCTCGGTCACATGACCCTACGTCACGGTCATGTGATGGAGACGTCACTCAGGTCTTTGTCTGTGATTCCAGTGAGCGGCAGGAAGGGCGGCTGAGCTCGGGCTTGTGTCTCACATTCGGACGTTATCCTGACACGATGATTCCCAACGAGGACGCGTCTTCCCGGAAGAGGGATATAGAGGAGAAGCTGAAGCAGGTGACGAGTATACAGCTGTCACTACAAACGTCTGTCCCCGAGCACTGCGCATGTGCGGTCACATCTCCCTGCCCTAGTCCTTTCTACACAGCCCAAATATATGTAGGGCCCCATTCCCTTGCATTGTCTTGCACTGCACCTCATTGGGGACCTCCTTGTGCCCTGATATGCTCATATAGCCTCATGCTGTGGTCCTTAGCATTTAATTCCTGTTAGTTGAGTGTTAGAATCCTTCATTGTCAGTAAAGTAGACACCATACAATGTTAAATACCAGAGCAGCAGATCTCCCCTGGCGGAGACATCACATGGGCAGTGTGCGTCACCTCTCAGCCAATCAGTGAGCTCAGTGCTTAGGTAGACGCCAGGCCCCGCGGAGCAGAGTGATTGGCTGCAGCGGTCACGCACACTGTCCATGTGATGGCGTCACCAGGGGAGGGGGGATCTGCTCAGATATTTTAGGTCTATTACAATGTGTCAGTGCACTGTCATGAATGAAAACCATCCGCTACCTCTTAGTGACCCCCAATATCTCTTTTTACTGACCTGGGTTATGTGTGAATACACTCCATAGGTGAAAATGCATCATCTGTACACTATAGCTGACACCCTGCGGCATCAGCGTTGACAGGGACCATAGTCATTTAACCCCTTAGAGGCTGCTGTCAATAGTTATTACAGTATTTAGAGGGTTAGCAGAGTGAGGGTGCTCCCTCTATCACACCATCGTCATCCTAATATCACGGTTGTGTGGGTTTGTGGTTGCCATGGCAAATCATGGCCAAATAATGGCCTTCTAGTCTGATGGATCTAGTGACCCATTCAGAAGTTAGCATTTAGGTGGTAACAGGTTTTCTTTCTTGTCTTGTCACTTTTTGCATTAATTCCTGACAAGCAGCTGAAGGGTTAATAAACCATCTGACAGCAGTGTTGAATATGTTGAGGGGCGCTTTTTTTAATATGGTATCACTCGGGGGTTCACCAATATAGAGTCCCCCAAAATCACTTAAGGTCCCCTAAAAAAAATAGGTTTTGTAAATTTCCTTAAAAAATGAGAAATGGTTGTTTCATCTTAACGTAAAGCGGGCATAGGGGAAATGTTATTTATTAACTTTTTGTGTGTGGTCTGATTATCTGGATTAAAGGGATAACTATGTAAAGGTTGAAGATTGCTAAACTCTGTAAATGTTGTCAAATATATGATATTTTTTATAAATAAACATAAAACATGTCGACCTAAATTTACTGTCATCATAAAGTATGATGTGTCACAAAAAATACTCTCAGAATCACTGGAATGTGTTAAAGCATTCTAGACTCTAAAGCATTCTAGACTCTAAAGCATTCTAGACTCTAAAGCATTCTAGACTCTAAAGCATTCTAGACTCTAAAGCATTCTAGACTCTAAAGCATTCTAGACTCTAAAGCATTCTAGACTCTAAAGCATTCTAGACTCTAAAGCATTCTAGACTCTAAAGCATTCTAGACTCTAGAATGCTTTAACACATTCCAGTGATTCTGAGAATATTTTTTTGTGACACATTATACTTTATGATGACTCTAGAATCTAGAGTTATTGCCACTAAAAGGGACAATGGTCAGATTTGAAAAATGTGGCCCAATCACTGAGGGGTTAACATTTCTCTTGCCCAAGGGATGTGTACCATACTGGTACTGACAGTGGAGAGTTTGTCCATTGGCATGAAAAAACTGGTGATGCTCAGATGTCAACTGACATTTCCAAAAGGACGAACGAAGAAATGTATTTAAGGGGACTGAAAGTTCTTACCCAAACAGACCTGTTAGGAGAGATGAATCCACTGTAAAGCATTACATGCGCCAGTGCTGAGGGGGTTAACACTATATCATGGTCCAACTCCCTGGTGTCAGGTTGTCATCTGCTTGGGTAATGATAATGGACAGTAACTAAGGTAATTCTAGAGTGAGAAGAAAATCCTGTTGGAAGAAACACTGCATCACTAACAATGTCCACTGTCTCCTTTTTTACAGGAAGAGGAAATGCTGACATTCATCAAAGAGAGTCTGGATAAGAGTGATCAGCTGACCAACAACATGGTGAGTGGCAAAAAGGGTTCTGGGCAGCATTAAACCCTGTCGGGGTATAGCAGAGGATCTGGAGACACTGTCTCCTCTACTGTGGGGAGCCTGTGATCTCTGCGGGAGAACACAGCCGCCCTGTGCCCATGATCTGCTTTCGGTGCAGGGCGGCTTTTCCGTGCATTCAGCTGCAGAGATCGCCATCAACTCTGCAGCGTTAGATTGACATGCTGCAGACAAGCGGCGGGGCAGAAAGACGCCCGACATGTCAGTTAATGCTGCAGAGTAAAAAGCACAGTGGGCACGGGTTCTCTGGAAATCCCATCTACTGTGCTTTTACTGTACAACGCAGCGTTATGAACCAGCACTAACACTCTGCATCCATAACGCTGATAATACTGATTGTGGGCAATGCAATGCAGAATTATCAACATCTTCATCTGTGTCTTCGGCCACATGCACATGTTGAGTATTAGGTGAATTTTTTTTTTACGTCTGTACTTATAAGCCAAAACAGGAGTGGAAGAATCAAAACAAAAGTATAATAGAAACACATCATCACTTCTGCATTTATCACCCACTGCTGGTGTTGGCTTAAAAATAGATTAAAAAATCGCCAAATACTATTGTGCACATGGCTTTAAGAGGAATCTGTCAAAAGGTCTTTGTTTCCTCATCTGAGGACAACATAATGTAAGAAAAGAGATCCCAAATGCCAGATATGTGTCACTTAGTTTACTGGGTGCTGCAGTTTTACACAGTCAAAGTTTTTAGATTAGTATTAGTAGCATGCAGCAAAGATCAGAAAGCTAACCATGTGCACACCACAGCTTTCTGTTTACATTGTGTATTGACAGCACGCTACTAACCAGAGCTGGGGTGTGTTTGGTCTATCAGGCGTGTGAGATGTAGTCCAGGCAGTGATAATCACCTGGTGATAAAACACTCATTGTAAGTAAATAACAGCACACAGCCAAATAAGTGAAACATCTCTGAATTAAGCGAATCAGCCCTTATCTCACATATTAAATAGCGAAAACCTGCTATGGCAGATTTCCCTGATGAAGAGAGAGATTGGCATATTATATTATTTTTCCCCAACAAAATCTGTTGTGGGTAAATGGGAAGTCTGTATATATACAGTGGGCATAATACATATTTGATACAATGCCGATTTTGCAAGTTTTCCCACCTACAATGATTGGAGAGGTCTGTAATTTTTATCGTAGGTACACTTCAACTGTGAGAGACAGAATCTTAAAAAATTCAGAAAATCTCATTATATGATTTTTACATAATTAAATAGCATTTTGTTTGCATGAAAAAAGTATTTGATCACCTACCACTCATTGCCTGTATTAGATGCATCTGTTTTGCCTCGTTACCTGTATAAAATACACCTGTCCACACACTCAATCACACTCCAGCCTCTCCACCATGGCCAAGACCAAAGAGCTGTCTAAGGGCTGCTTCACATTGCGGCGTGATTCGGTCCGGTTCTGTCCGGGATGACCCAGACAGCCGCGGACCGGATCATCACACAGGACTGGAGGGCTAATATGCCCTCCGGTCCGGTGTGCAGCGCACTCAGCTGCAGCCGCTGGCAGGTCAGGACCGCGGCGCCCACGGTCCTGACCTATCCGCAGTGGGAGCTGCGTGCGGCTGCACACCAGACCGGGGGGCATATTAGCCCTCCAGTCCTGTGTGATGACCCGGTCCGCGGCTGTCTGGGTCATCCCGGACAGAACCGGACCGGATCACGCCGCAGAGTGAAGCGGCCCTAAAGCTGGCTTCACACCATGATTTTTGACTGTCAAGTTCTGTCCGGTATTTTTCAGGATGCACCATACAGAACCTGACAGCCCCAGACAAGCAGAACCCTGCTTTTTGCTGGCTTCATTGCTGGCGCTGTCCAGTGCTGAAATTTCAGCACCACGGCTGTATGGGGAGCTCGCCGTGGTGCTGAAATTTTTGCCGTGGAGCTCTCCAGGTGCTGAACTTCAGAAGCGGCTCTGTTATGCTGCACTGTCCAGTTGCTGAACGACCGCGGCTTGAGTTTCAGAGCTACCGCTCTTTCAGCACCCGGCGTCTGGGAACCGTATCATTTTTTTGCCGAATCGCCCCAGATCCGGGGGGGATGGGAGTTTTGTTCTTTTTTTGCCCCGGACATGAAAACTGCTGCAAGCTCCGATTTTGTGTCCAGGGCAAAAAACGAAAACACCCAGATCCTCCCAGACAGACACAAAACCGGATAGCAAATAACTGCCATCCGGCACCATAGGGACACATGGGGGCAAAACCTGATCAGGTTCTGTCCGGTGCATCCTGCAAAACACCAGACAGAACCTGACAGGGAAAAAATGTGGTTTGAAGCTGGCCTTAGGATGGTTTCACACTACAGCTTTTTCCTCATCAGTGTCCATCCAGTTTGTGCGCCAAAACCAGTAGAGAATCTTGCAGAGAAAAACTATAATTGAAAGATTAACACCTGTTCTGTGTTTTGGAGACACTCCTGGTTTTGGCACACAAACCAGATGGAACCTGATCAGGCAAAAAACTGCAGTGTGAAACCAACATAAGGACAGCAAGGACAACATTGTAGACCTGCATAAAGCTGGGATGGGCTACAAGACAATAGGCAAACAACTTGGTGAGAAGGCAACAACTGTTGGCACAATTGTTAGAAACTGAAAGAAACACAAGATAACTGTCAATCTTCATTGGTCTGGAGTTTCAAAATCTCGCCTTGTGGGGTAAAGATGATTCTGAAAATGGTCAGGAGTCAGCTCAGAACTACAAGGGGGACCTGATCAATGACCTGAATATAGCTCGGACCACAGTATCAAAGATTACCACTGGTAACACACTACACCGTCATAGATTAAAACCCTGTAGGGCACACAAGGTCCCCTGCTCTTGTCAGCACATCTCCAGATACATTTGAAGCTTGTGAATGACCATCTGATGATACAGGAGGCATGGGTGAAGGTCATGTGGTCAGATGAGACCAAAATTTAACTTTTTGTTATCAATTCCACTCTGCATATTTGGAGGAAGAAAAAGGATGAGTACAACCCCAAGAACACCGTCCCACCCTGAATCATGGGGGTGAAAACATCATACTTTGTGGGTGGTTTTCTACAAAGGGGACAGGAAAAGTGCAATGCATTGAAGGTAGGATGGATGGGGTCATCTTGTGTAAGATTAGCCAACAACCTCCTTCACTCAGTAAGAGCATTTAAGATGGGTCGAGGCTAGGTCTTCCAGCATGACAATTGCCTGGAACACACAGCCAAGTAAACGAAGTAGTGGTAAGTAAGAAGTATTTCAAGGTCATGGAGTGGCCTAGCCAATCTCCAGACCTGAACCCAATAGAAAACCTTTGGAGAGAGCTGAAACTCATTGTTGTCCAGTGACAGCCCCGAAACCTGAAATATCTGGAGAAGATCTGTGTGGAGGAGTGGACCAAAATCCCTGCTGCAATGAGTGCAAACTAGGTCAAGAACTATAGGAAACGTCAGACCTCAGTAATTTCAAACAAAGGTTTCTGTACCAAATATTACGGTAAATTCTGTTTTCTATTTTATCAAATACTTATTTCATGCAATAAAATGGAAATTAATTATGTAAAAAATATACAATGTGATTTTCAGATTTTTTTTCTTAGATTCTGTCTGTCACAGTTGAAGTGTACCTACAATAAAAATTACAGACCTTTCCATTCTTTATAGGTGGCAAAACTTGCAAAATCGGCAGTGTATCAAATCCTCATTTTCCTCACTCCTTAAAGGTACCTTTACACGCCGCTACAGGATGGCGGAAACAACCGGGTGCTTCACGTGCACGAGCACGCACAAACGGTTGAAAACGGTACCCGCACCACCTTTACACGACGCAACAAGGTGCACTACAGTAGGTTACATCTATCTCTGGATACACCGCCGGGTGCCACAAGTTACCTTCTGTAGCTCGCCTTACCTCATTTACATGCCGCTATAACAAGGTAATATGGGCGGAACAAAGGCAGCAGGGACAACACATAGGCGTGCCACAATTGTGGATTACGAGAATTCCGTACGCTGATAGGACAAAGCAATAGCATCATGATTGGGCAGGCATCGCAGGAGGCTGACTAATACATGACGCTCGAGCAATTGTGTAGTGTGACTGGTCAGCTGCTTAAATATGCCGCCCTATGCAGCGACAACCAATCGCAACGCAGGAGCTTCCACCAATGATCGCTGATGGGGCGCGGTATCCCGGAGCCTGTGTCACGCCCCAGGTAGATAGCAAAGTGTAGAAACAACCCTCCTGTTCCTTATTTACACGCCGATACAGGCCGTAACCATCGCCTTGAAATCAACCTGTTTTTGAGCTCTGCTCTGAAACAGGTGCCTCAAGTGACGGGTGGAAACAACTGTCTTTACACGCCGCGACCGCGGGTTGATTTGGCGGTGCAAGATACATTTCTCTCATCTACCCGGTTGTTTCCACCATCCTGTAGCGGCGTGTAAAGGTACCTTAAGAATGTTAACTGGTCTTTCTAACATCACGAATCAGGTGGAATCTTTAAACTGTATCCCTTTCTCTCCAGCTCTAGAAAATGACCTGTCCTTTTTGGGTCCTTATTTGCAGTAGTACGTTTTAGAAACCACGAGCATAAGCCACATATGGCAAGCTGATTAGAAATTGCTCTGGATGGACTTGTCTCTCTCTCTTTTTTTTCAATTTCAAAGTTTTATTGATTTTTCAGCAATGCAAACATCAACCACAGAGGGTTACATAATTGTAATACAGGGGTAATATAACATCTATAGAATATCACTGTACTAAGTATGGGAAAAAATCTTGGACTATATGCATTCAGTGCACTCAAAGTAGGGGGTCCCATGTGTGAAGGTACTGTTTGCAGGGAATCTATCAGCATGTTTTTGCTATGTAACCTGCAGAAAGAATGCTGTAGGGGTTAAAAAGCTGATTTTATTAATGTGTCTCTTACATAGTGCATGGTGTTTTTTATCTGAAATATTTCTTTAATACCAGGAGATTATTATTGTTGCACCACATTCCCTCATGCCTGGTCGTCTGGCACACCTCTTGCTGTGATTGGCATCTGACTGTCTATAGACTGTCTATACATAGCCTGGTGTGAGTGGAGACAGCTCTCTCAGCTGTGTTGCGTGACTAAATCTAACAAGTCTGATTGTGTCAGAACCGCTGCACCCAATGAACTAAGTAATACATTATTGTATTTTGGGTCTCTTTGCCTACATAATGCTACTGTCAGATAAGGTAGTAAAAAACTGCTGATAGATTCCCTTTTAAGTAGTGAAACAGCAGATAAGGAGGAAAAGAGAAAAAGTAGATGATGAGATCCTGAAGAGCAGGAGCAGAATTAATGATAGCCCTAATGATTCCAAGAAATTTGGGGATGCCACTAGAAGAGCAGAGTTATTGGGCTATTGCGTATTCTTGGGTAGATTGGGGAGGAAAGAAAAGCTTTCCACTGGACCCACGTGACACCATGCTTATAGATTTCCTTAGGTATGTGGGCTACCAACCCCATATGCTGAGTCTGGACGACTTCAGAAAACCTCTCCTCCAAAGCTGGGAGACAGATCCCCAACGTCACAAGATGACAATTTTTGCAATCTAAAGGTGACGTAGCAGAGATTTTTTTATAAGTATGTTGGACCACAGGGAGCATAAATAGAGGTACAGCAGCTGGGACACACTTTATGGAGGTCAGGAAATATAAAAAGCACACATTCTTCCAATATATTTGACTGTTCACAACTTTGATCAGAGTATAGACTACAGAATCCTGGTTAATAATGTTGCCCAAGGACCAATTTATCTTATATAATGGTGTCATGTACGTTCCACTGGGGTGTGCTTAATTTTAATAAGAAGTTTTTCTCTATCGTCTCTCCGGGGGCCACAAGCTAATTGAGGCCCTGGCTTCGGCCTACTCAGTGCAGCTCATCAAGGAGCCGGGCCGACCTGCTTGGGTGCGTCACGCGAGACATCATTCCCGCTCTTTGCTGCAGCCCACCCCTAGTCTCCTTGTTCCAGGAGATCTCCACACCGCCGGCAGCCACCTATCTTTACCAGCGCCACCGGACTGAGCGGCAGGGGGACGCAGGACCTGAATCTGCAGCTACTGTTCACGGCACTCAGCTCAACTGGCGGTAAGGAGCTCAGCAGATTCTGCTGTGTCTCTTCTATATACTCCCCCAAGTATATATAGACATTTGGTAGTATTACAAGCACTATAACAGGCCCATAAGCTACCATGAGCAGCTCAAGGAACCATAAAAAAAATCTACCAAGACGCTCACTACTTATTATGCCTCTTGCACGGTCTGCAAGGCTCCCCTACCTAGTGGGCACACCACACCGCACAATCTGTGGCCCCAGTGTAGCCCAGGAGGCTCCCACTGACCCTACTATGGCAGCACCTCTAATACCCCTTACTGGGATGTTGCCCTCTCGCAATTTATGTCTCAATCCATCAAGGAGCTTTCCTCTACTTTAATTCAGGCTCTGCAGAGCCGCCCCACACCCTGCACCTCAGCCCAGTCTGCTCAGGACGATACCACCAGAACAGGACTCTGTACTACCCAGGTCCAGTAATCAGGGTGCTCTGCAGTTAGTCTCAGACTCAGGACGTAGGAGAACTCATAGGAGTGTATCTCTCACTTCGTCTCATGCATCAACTTACAGTCATTGCCATTCTCACTCAGGAGACAGGTTTTACGACCTTGACTCTGACCCCGACCCAGACACCTCTCTAGACCAAGATACCTGGGACACGCCGGCCATGATTCAGGATCTCATCACAGCGGTTAATCAATCGCTTGATGTACAGGATCCCCCCTCTGAAACTCCAGACCATGCAATCTCGTTTAAGCGGCTACGACGCCCAAACAAATTTTTTGCTGACCACCCAGAATTCCAGGAAATTCTACAAAAGCATAGAACACATCCGGATAAACAAAATCGGTAACCGCAAAGCTATGGAAACCCGTTACCCTTTTCCTCAGGCTCTGACACAGGAATGGGCGAAATCCCCACAGGTGGATCCCCCAATCTCCCGTCTTTCCACCAAAACCTTGCTCTCTCTGCCAGACGGTTCTTCCATTAAGGATCCAACCGACCGTCACATTGAACAATTTGCATGTTCAGCTTTTGAGGCGACAGGGTCCTCCCTATCCCCTTCATTTGTATCTGTCTGGGTGGCCAAGGCAACGATGACCTGGGCAGGCATCCTACATGCTGCTCTGCGCGACGCTGATTAATTCCCTGAACTGTTGGGGTTCTGTCACACTGTGCGACGGCACCGCCTATTTCTTAGGCGATGCAGGGGCGTGGCCTATCGGCACCGATATCGCCCCTGATCCGCCTAATGTAATTAGGTGATGGCAACGCCTTTTAGTGGTCACCTGGTTTCAGAGCAGTGCCCTGAAACCAGGGGCGATGTGTATACATTGTCCCATGTAAACGGCCGACAGCGGTCTGCCAGGCGATGGGAGCCATAGGCTCCCATGTTAAGGCGTCGCCGCTGGGGTTTTAAGAAACCCCAGCGGCGATGCCGCCTGTCAGATCGCCGGGACGTCGCCAGAGGTATCGCCCCATGTAAATGGGGGACGGCGACGCTGGCGGGGATGGCAAAAACGTGCGTGCTCCCGCCCGTCGCCGCCGACATCTCTCCGATACCGTCGCACAGTGTGACGGCACCCTTAGATCTAGCAGGCCAAATGTCCGTTGCTGGGGAATACCTTATGCATGCATGCCTTGACGTGGCCAACTGCTCCACACTTGCCGCATCCAATGCCATCACCATCCGCAGGGCACTCTGGCTCCGTGAGTGGAAGGCGGATTCTGCCTCTAAGAAGCCGCTCACCAGTCTCCCATACCTTAGCGGTCGTCTCTTTGGAGAGAAACTGGGCAAACTAATTTCGGATCCCACAGGGGGTTAGAGTAACTCTCTTCCCCAGCTTAAACCAAGATGTTTCCGCTGCTTTCTGAACTTGTTTGGCTGGTCGACGTCTCTCCTGTCTCAGGCCAGCAACCGCTCACTGCGAAGGGATAAGGGCCCACAATCCTCACAAAAGCCCTATACCACCTGGCAGTCCAGATCACGGGGGCCCAAGACTAGGGGATCCAGGTCACATAGGTCCTGACTCCCTGTTCCCTTCGTAAGACACCTCTCAGGTAGGTGGCAGACTTTCGCTTTTTCAGCACGTCTGGCTCGCTACTACAGAAGACAAATGGATCAGAGAGTTGGTGTCTTCCGGCTACAAAATAGAGTTTACCTCCCTCCCAGACGTTTCTTCCCATCACTTCCCCCCTGATCCTCGTCAAGGGCCGGGCCTTTCTCAAGGCTATAGACTTGTTACTTCAGAAGGGAGTCATCATCCCAGTTCCAGAACACAAACAATTCAATGGTTTCTATTCAAATCTATCAGTGGTCCCCAAAAAGGATGGATCCGTACGACCCATATTAGACTTAAAGCACCTCAACAAGTTCTTCCGCATCCCGCACTTCCGCATGGTATCGCTCCGGTCTATCATCATGTCTATGGAGGAAGGGGAGTTCTTTGCCTCCATAGATATCCAGGACGCATACCTGCGCATTCCAATTGCCCAGGGTCACCAAAGATTCCTACGTTTTGCCATCAACGACGAACATTTTCAGTTTATCGCTCTGCCATTCGGACTCACCACAGCTCTAAGATTGTTTACCAAGGTCATGGCAGCTCTCATGACCATACTCCACTCCCGAGGAATAGTCATTCTCCCTTATTTGGACGACCTCCTGGTCAAGGCGCCTTCCATCCGCGCTTGCGAGGGCAGCGTTCATATCACTGTGGATACCCTCAGACGACTAGGAGCGCTGGTGAACCTGCAGAAATCTTCTCCAGTTCCAAGTCAATCAATTACCTTCATGGGGATGACTTTCAACCCCTACCGCAGATCAGTGATTCTCCCTCAGGACAAATCCCGTGCTCTACGACAAGGAGTTCGTACCCTCCTTCGCCCGGCGCCTCACTCTGTCCGATTCGGGATGAGAGTCCTTGGCAAGATGGTGGCAGCAATGGAGGCAGTACCCTTTGCCCAATTCATTCTCTAACCTCTCCAAAGGGCTCTACTCAGGGCCTGGGACGGGAATCCATTCACTCTGGACAGGACGTTTTGCCTATCCGCTACGACCAAACAATCTCTCCGCTGGTGGTTGAAGGGACAAGTCGCTCTCCCAGGGCAGCGGAGATCCTTCCTGCCAACGCGCTGGGAGATACTGACCACCGACGCCAGTCTCATTGACTGGGGAGCTGTTTACCGTCAGCATACAGCACAAGGCAGGTGGTCGCGTCAGGAATCCAAGCTTCCCATCAACCTCCTGGAGATTCGGGCTATATTCCTGGCTCTACAATCCTTCCACCATCTCCTAGCGGTTCGTCACATCAGGATCCAGTTGGACAATGCTACAGCGGTAGCATATCTCAATCACCATGGAGGTACCCGCAGTCGGCGACGCAATGCTCGAGACGGAACCCATACTCCACTGGGCAGAGTCCACCAACTCTACTGTCGGGAGTACATATCCCAGGAGTCGACAACTGGGCAACGGACTTCCTCAGTCGTCAAGGCATTGTGTCAGGAGAGTGGGCCTTGCACCCAGAAGTTTTTCAACAAATTTGCAATTGCTGGGGGACTCCAGTTGTGGACCTCATGGCCTCACTCCTGAAGGCCAAGGTGCCCAAGTTCATGGCCTGATCTCACGATCCACAATCAAAAGGAGTGGACTCCCTAGTCCAGCCCTGGAGTCAGTTCCGCCTTCCCTACATATTTCCTCCATTACCCCTAATTCCCAGGGTCATACGGAAGATAAAGACGGAGGGCGTCCCTGTCATACTTGTTGCTCCGGATTGGCCCAGACGCCCTTGGTACGCCGACCTGGTTCAGCTCCTCGCCGACACTCCTTGGCGTCTCCTGAATAGTCCGGACCTACTCACTCAGGGACCGCTCTCCCACCAAAACTCATCGGCCCTGAAATTAATGGTGTGGCGGTTGAGACCTGGGTTCTGACTCAGGCCGGGTTTTCCCTGAAGTCATTGCTACTATGAGCAAGGAAGCCTGCTTCAGTTCGCATTTACCATCGAACATGGAAGATTTTCTTCTACTGCATTTCTCGGAAATATCCACTGCTACAGTTTTCCCTTCTAGTCATCTTGAGTTTTCTTCAATCTGGATTAGATGCGGGTCTTTCTCTCGGGTCCCTCAAGGGACAGATTTCAGCATTGTCGGTGCTGTTACAACGAGGACTCGCGGTCAAGCCTCAGATTAAGACTTTTTTCCAAGGAATCTCCCGCCTAGCTCCGCCTTATCGGCGACCCTTAAGGGCCCTTTACACGCCGCGACGGCAGGCTGGATACATCCCGCTACAGGCTACAAATGTAGCTTGTAGCGCCAATGTAGCCCGTCGTAGCGGCGTCTGAAGACGTGACGATACAGCCGGCAACAGATACATCTGTTTCCTAGCTCTGCTCGAAAACTGATGGCTACAACGCCGATGGTAGCGAGCTGTATCGGCGTGTAAAGAAGCAACGGAAGGGAACTCGGGACAGCCTGCGATGTAGCTGCAATGTAGCTAAGGCGTCACCTAGGCTCCGTGTTACCGCGCCCCATGTGCGATCATTGGTGGAAGATAGTGCGGTCCGATTGGTTGTCGGCGCACAGGGCGGCATATTTAAGGAGCTGACGAGTCACACTACACAATCGCTCGAGCGTGCTGTATTACTCAGCCTCCTGCGTTGCCTGCCCAATCAGGATGTTATTGCTTCGTCCTATCAGCGTACGGACGGCTCGTAATCCACAATTGTGGCACGCCTATGGGCTGGCCCTGCTGCACCAGGTACGCCCATAGTAGCTGGTTATAGCGGTGTGTAAATGAGCTACAGCTGGCTACTTGAGACACCCGGCGATGTAGCTAGCTATAGATGTAGCGTGGCGTAGCGCATCTTGTCGCGGCGTGTAAAGGTGATGCGTTGACCTTTTGTAACCGTTTGAGCGTGCTCGTGCACGTGAAGTAGCGGGATGTATCCAGCCTGCCGTCGCGGCGTGTAAAGGTACCTTTAGAGGTGTTGGATCTTAATCTGGTTCTGGACACTCTTCAGCAACCTCCCTTTGAGCCCCTCAAGGAGGTCCCCCTGTTTCTGAACTAGCAGCGCTATCCTGCAAGGCACCCTTCATAATTTTTCATCAGGACAAGATAGTGCTCCGCCCTGAACCATCATTCCTTCCTAGGGTAGTTTCCTCATTTCACCTGAATGAGGAAATATCACTCTCATCTTTTTGCCCGGCTCCTGTGCACTGTGTGGAAAAGGCTCTGCACACTCTGGACCTAGTCCGAGCTCTTCGGAACTATGTTTCTAGGACAGCGTCCTTCAGAAAGTGCGACACCCTGTTCATTCTCCCAGAGTGTAAACGAAAGGGCATGCCAGCTTCTAAGGCCACCTTGGCCAGATGGATTAAGACAACGATTCAGCACACATACCAATTGCATGGTTTACCTGTTCCTGCTGACATTAAAGCTCACTCTACTCGTTTAGTCAGTGCATCCTGGGCTCTTGGACACCAGGCCTCGGCTGAGCAAGTCTGTAAAGCGGACCAGTCTTCATACGTTTGTGAAGCGCTACAGGGTCCATACTCAATCTTCAGCAGAGCCCAGCCTAGGCAGGCGTATCCTACAGGCGGTGGTAGCCCACTTGTAGGAGGTGCTTCTTTGACAGCCCTTCTCGTATTTCTGTGCCTACCCAGGGACTGCTTTAGGATGTCCCACGGTCCTGTGTCCCCCAATGAGGCGATGGAGAAAAGGAGATTTTTGTGTACTCGCCGTAAAATCCTTTTCTCTGAGCCTCTAATTGGGGGACACAGCACCCTCCCTGTTGCCATGTCGCGGGCCGTTGTTTTCTGTAGTTCATTGAGTTTCTCATTGGTTGCCTTTTTCAGGCTTATAAATGTATCTCCTACTGCTTGTCGCAAAACTGGTTGGGTATACACTAGCCAGGGTGTATATACTGCAGGGGAGGATTTTTTTCTGTATATCTTTCAGATTCAGCTTAGTGTGGCCCCCCTAGTGGACAGCAGCATAACACCCACAGTCCTGTGTCACCCAATTAGAGGCTCAGAGAAAAGGATTTTATGGTGAGTACACAAAAATCTCCTTTTTTAGGGGGGAGGGGTCAAAATATGACCAAATCTGGACTGCAGATCGGAACAGTGTCTAAGAACCTTGAATGCATTTGTGAAGATGATGATACACGTTAGATTAACAGGACCGGATATCAATCTGATGATTATCTAGATGCTCCTACTTTTCTACCAGCAGCATATGTCAGAGGAAAGAAAGGGACCCCATTTGATTTGAGAAATCTTGTAGGGAGGGGGAAATTTGGAAGGAATAGCTGAGGGTCAAATGAGCCTTTATCTGACCTCTGTCTAAAGAGCACAAGTAGGTTTCATCTGAAATACAAAGACCTTTCATGACTTCACTAACCATTACCTTTGTCTTTCTTATTCCTGTGCAGGTGTCCATCCTTTCTTCCTTTGAAAGTCGACTCATGAAATTGGAAAATTCTATCATTCCAGTCCACAAGCAAACAGAGACCCTACAGCGGCTGCAGGAAAATGTGGATAGCACTCTCTCATGTCTGGATCATGTAATTAGTTACTACCACGTGGCCACAGAGACAGAAAAGGTCATCAGAGATGGGTAAGAAATGGACCAGGATCTTAGATTTCTTTCAGTAGCCATAAGTCCTTAATATGGCAGAAAAGAACTCCTGTTAAACAATGTAAAAATACAATTTCATCACCTAAAAGGGCCAAAGCAAAGAAATGACCTATCGTTTTGTAGTTTGGGGGAAATTCTCCTTTTGCCACATTCACATTAGTTGGAGTTTTTTTTATTCATATCTCTTTTAGTAAATGTTCTGTCATTCCTCTGCTAATCTTTCTG
>JARQOC010000006.1:293985559-294113059 GCA_033576535.1 Allobates femoralis
AGCTAAAGCAGCAGCAGGGCCACACACGAGGCACAGGAATAGGAAGCTGAGGACCCGAACAGGGTGGGAGCAACCTGGTCCCGGTACAGACTCCGTGGACAGTACTCTGCCAAACATCATCTGCAGTAAAGCCTTGGAAAACTACAAAACCGTGAGTTTGTGTGATCCTTGCACTCAAGTCCTACTCTCCCTCACCAACTGTCATCATCTCTACTACTACCCCTATCCTGCAACATCTATAGCACTATTGTTGGACTATTACTAAAACTGCCCCGGGGAATCCAGCTCTACCCGCGGAGAGCCATTACATCTCCAGCTGCCAAACATCATCCCCGGAGGTTCTGCAGCAGCGGTGGTCCCCTTACTGACCACAACCCGTGGGGGGCAAAATGACAAACTCCCCTGTAAATCCCCACCCATTTATTGCGGAATCCATGACACGGTCCGGACCCAGACCGCCGTGACATCCCCAGCAGTACCCTGGTTTGGTACCGAGTACCCTGTCCCAGTGGGCTCCACACAAGTTTTCTCTGTGCTCTATGATTATCCAAATACTTAACTGAGGGTTAGTCCCAGATCTCTAGTAGCTAAGTGGTTAGCACTGCAGCCTTGCAGCGCTGAGGTCCTGGATTCAATTCCCACCAAGGACAACATCTGCAAGGAGTTTGCATGTTCTCCCTGAGTTTGTGTCGGTTTCCTCTGGGCACTCTGGTTTCCTCCTACATTTCAAAGACATACTGATAAGATGTTTAGATTGTGAGCCCCAATGAGGACAGTGTTGCAAATGTATGTAAAGTGCTATGGAATTAATAGTGCTATATAAATGAATAGATATTATTATTATCTCTGCCAGTCGTAGCATTTTGCTCAATTGTGCTTATTGGCTCCATTCATCTATGGTCTGTGTTCTAATTTATTGCTGCCAGACCTTGGAACTCCTCTAACCATCTGTTTTCTTTGTCCCATTGCTTTGATCCATTATCCTTTTGGTACTCTGATCGTGGACCATGACCTGACTATATCTTTGCTTATTCTCTTAGTTCACAAAGTGCTTTCTGGGCATCTGACCCCCGAACATTTGACTACCTTGTCTTACGGCTTGTCAGGGTAATGACTAGCATCCCACCACCATTGTAACAAGTTGGTTCATGACATTTCTTCATTTCTTCTCTCCTAAATATTGCACACTCAGCTGGGAGAGGAATTGTTTGAAGGTGGAAGTCTTTGGGAACAACAGCAACTCGTTAATGATGCACAATTCAAAGTGTCAAGGTCACTTCACACACACAGATATCTGAGTCCAATATCTGAACAGATCTCTGGTTGCAGTGAAATCATGGATACATTGCTCCATTTTGTGGCTGTGTACAACATGGAGCAATGTATCCATGATTTCACTGCAACCAGAGATCTGTTCAGATATTGGACTCAGATATCTGTGTGTGTGAAGTGGCCTTCAGATGGAGAGGTGTAAAGCACTTAGTCACTGGAGTCTGGAGTAGTAGAAACATGTTCTGTGGAGTGATGAATCATGCTTCTCTATGGGGCGATTTTCAAAACTGCAATTTGGGGCATGCAAAAAATTACCTGTCTGAGTACATTGTGCATTACAGTTGTGTAAAGTTTCATGGAGAGGTTAAAGATTGATTGCTCTCATTGGGAGAAAGAAAATAATAATCTTGTAGTTGTGATACCTTTTAATGGCTAACAAAAATAAAAGTAATTGATGTTACAAGGCAAGCTTTCGAAACTTCTCACGTCTCTTCATCAGGCATGGTATGACAAAACCTTTAAAGGAACACAAATATATACCCAACTAGAGCAGATACAAGTTAAAATAAATAGACATTTAAATAAACAAACAGTGCCTAGAGAGGATTCTTAATTATTCAGGCTCAGTGATGTGAAAGTTTATGGCCCTAATTTATATGTAAACCTGGTGCCTTCACTGTCTCCGAAAAACATTGTTCAGATATTGTAAAAAATTTTGTTTGGTCAGGGTCTTCCATAGTGCTTTTCTCCCACTGACAGCAATCAATCTTTTTACAACTGGCTTACACAGTATTAAACCTTTTTTCTTCAAACCAAATGGAAAGATTAGAAATGGGTATACAATTTGCGCTGCTGTCAGAAATATTCAATCCAATATAATATAAAATGGATTATTAGTGTAAGCATTTTGAAGCCACAGCATGCTTCTTCTTCAGGACAAATCCTATATCATATCTTGAATATACCCACTTTTCATCTTCCACATGGGTCTGCTGCAGCTGCTGATGCTTGTACACATAATAGGGATCCTAGCTGCAAGACATATGAATGATAAGAGTTTCTGGATATGCTTTAAGGTGTCAGTTATTGGTCTATTTCCCATGGGAACTGGATCAAAGAAATCTGAGTAATTGAATATACATAGTGAAAGAAATGGATCCACCATCTTAGTACCGCAATATACTAGTGTGTGGCACCCCAGGGGTTAACGTGCCACAGTAACATCACACGGGTTCCTTTCCCACAACGCACTGACTTACACTAGCACCTCTGGGCTAGGAGGGGGAGCACAACCTGCTCTCTTATATACTCCAGGTCAGCAGGAAGTAGTCAGTCAGTAGAAGTCAGCTCTGAGTAGAGTTTAGAGGAGTTCAGTTCCTGGGAGAACTGAGAGAGGCTATAGTGTCAAAGAAGCCGTGCCAAGCTTCTCTACAGTCTGCTCACGATTCCAGGCCTAGTTAGGGTCTGAGGAGAGGAGAACTAGAAGAAACAGAGAAACACATCTGGGAGCTTGAGTGCCATCACCACTCGCCCCAGAAGAGTGCACAGAACGGACACCGGATCCGACACTGTGACTGGCACACACAGCACAGTGAATCCAGGAGTAGTGGAGTCTCTAGACCACAGTACCAGAGCAAAGCAACACGGCGGGGTCAGTGCAGTACAGAAGACTCAAGTTGCCTAGCCAAGTGGTACCAGCAGAGAAAGAGAGAGTGAGACAGTGCCAGCAGCTAAGCTGAAAGCAGCAGCAAGGACACACACACAGCACAGCACGAGGAAGCTGAGGACCCGGACAGGGTGGGAGAAACCCGGCCCCAGTACAGACTCCGTGGACTATAATCTGCAACAACATTACAGTAAAGCTTTGGAAACTACAGAAACGTGATTGCGTGTTCCTTAACCCGTCTCCACTACCATCCCTTCCTATAACATCCACCATAGACTATACCAACCACTGCCCCGGGAACCTTGCTTCTACCTACAGAGAGCAGTACCATCCAAGCTGCCTAACATCATCCCGGAGGTTCTGCAGCAGGGGTGGTCCCCCATACTGATCACACACCGTGGGTGGCGTCACGATAAACTCTATCCCCTGTACATACCCCCTTATTATTGCCAGGGCCCGGGACACGGTCCGGAACAGGACCTCCGTGACATTCCCCGCAGCAACGCGATTCGGAACCGAGTACCCTCATCCCAGTGGGCTCGACAAACCTGGCGTCACGAACAGGATCTACCTTGCCCGTTAAAATGGGCATTGTGTGCCGTGATTAACGTGGAAACTGTTTTTGAACTGCGCCATCCGAACTGTGTTGTTAAGAATCCGCCATTTTACTGCGTGCGGCGCACGGGAAAGAAAGGGGGCGGTACCTTGCATTGGCGCGAACTCAGCCTCCTCCCTTGGTGCTGACGACATCCGGTGGGGAAGAAGATCCCTGGTGCACCGCGGAACCTCCCATACATAGACATCGGGATGGAAACGGAAGACGGAGGGAGAACATTAACTAAGGGGGCACAAGATGTGCCAGCCCGATGCGCAAGACGGCGATGGAGTGGCCGATGGAGCTGTTGCGCGAGACCCAGCGATAGCACCCGGCGGTGCAGCGGCGCAATGAACAGCACTAATCATGCCGTTCCTGATGCCGTATACTCCATTGGCAATGTGGCTGCCTCAATACTCCGGTGAGCCTAATACACTAACTGACTTTATGCTAAAGATAAAAGAATATTATGTGATGTATCCCCTCACTGAAGCCCAGCGTGTAGGAATGATAATGGGACAATTAACGGGCAATGCACGGCGGGAGGTTGCGTCCTGGCTGGACACAGATAAGGACACTGTGGAGCATCTAGTAGCTAGACTAAAAGCAACATTTGAATCTTATACCAAATATACAATTGCACCACTAACTGCTTTTCTTATAAATGCTTTTATTAGTACATAAAGAGTAAAATTGCAGATATAAAGTGCTGAGTTTCATATAAAAAATCTTGGAGTTACATGGATAAGGATAAGAGGACATGGAGGGGTTAAAGTCCTGCTCCAAACACAGTAAGGCAAGACATGGTAGCTTTTTTACACAACACAGATTCTGTGATACAGAGAAATGCTGTGATACTGTGTTTGGAGCAGGACTTTAACCCCTCCATGTCCTCTTATCCTTATCCATGTAACTCCAAGATTTTTTATATGAAACTCAGCACTTTATATCTGCAATTTTACTCTTTATGTACTAATAAAAGCATTTATAAGAAAAGCAGTTAGTGGTGCAATTGTATATTTGGTATAAGAAACTCTCCAAAGCCGATGAAACATGATTAATAATAGATATGGGAGAGCCCTAATATATTCTGATGATCATTCATGTGTGACCAAGTCTTATAAAACATTTGAATCTGCTGCTGATACCCGGGCTAAGATGAGGTTCTTTGCATGCCACCAGAAGCCTAAACAGAGTGCCAGAGACTTTGCCTTGAATCTGCCGGAAGCACTCAAGGGCCCTTAAACTGGCAGAACCTGCTTTAGCCCCGGGAGCTGATAAAATGCTACTTGATCAATTTAAAGAGGGCCTCCATTCCCCTTCTAACAGAGGGCAGCTGAGCATGATACTACTGCAGAACCCTGACATGACATTTGCTGAGCTAAAAGATAGGGCTATTCATCTGCAGCAGCTAGAAGAGCCCCGGGAATTAACATCTATACCGGACACTGCAGCAGCACCTCAGCAACCGGCAGCGCCAGCAACATCTGCCATGTCAGCAACTGGTGCTGAAACTGGGGAACTAATTTCTAATGCCACCCTCAATCAAAAGCTAGATGCCCTGACAGACACCGTGATCTCTATGGCTAAAGTCATCAAAGAGCTACGAGAGACCAAGCCTGCACCCAAGATCCAGTTGGCGACCAGCAGAGAGGATGTCCCGTGGGTGAGGCCCAGAAGATACCCAGCAGCAAGAGGACGACCCAGCGATCGCTATCAACCGGATTGACAGCCCATTTGCCGCCGTTGCCAGAAACCAGGTCACCTTGCCCGAGAGTGTCCTTTAAACGACGATTCCCTGGGCAGGCGGGCCGCTCCCCAGGAATGAACGCTCAAGGTCCCTCAGCCTGGTTTGACAAATTCTTGGGAGGACAGCCGGTGATCCCTATCATGTTGGATGGCATTCCCTTTAGTGCCTTGTTGGATACCGGGTCCCAGATAACATCAATCCCACGTTTTTTATAAAAGGTACTGGGCTGATTCAGACATTACTAGTGCTCCAACTGACTTTAACATGGACATATGGGCTAGTAATGGACAGTTAATACTACAGGTTGGGTTTAGAGAAATGAGTATTCAGATTGGAAAGGTAGAATTGCAGAACCAGGGTGTTATAATCATAGATGTTAACTGGCGAGACCGTGAGCCAGTGATGCTGCTAGGAATGAATGTAATTGAGAAATGTTTTTCCGAAGTGTTAAGTGTTTTGCAGCAAATCGCCGAGACTGCTGGAACCGGACAACAGAGGCTTCTGCACAAAGAGATCAAAGCCCTGATGTTGAAGCAGCAGGTAGAAATCTCCGGAGGTGAGATCGGCAGTGTACGAGTAAGTGATCCAATACCCATTGTAATACCTCCCAAAACTGAAATGTTGGTCTGGTGTAGAGCCGCAATAGGCTTTAAAGGGCGAGACTATCAAGCCCTGGTAGAACCCGTGTACTCAGACAGCAGACCCACCATACTCACAGCTAGAGGAGTGGTTGAGGTACACCTTGGAAGAGTGCCATTACGCCTATTGAATTGCGAAGAGGATGAGATCACTTTACCAAAGTATGCTACCATGGCTAAGTTGTACACGGTTGATAACAATAACATCACAGCGGTCGAGCCCTTGAACCCGTCAAGTCAGGCGGATGATAGTGATGGGCGAGTCCTAAATTACTCAGAATCGGTTGACTCCTAGCGAGTCCGAGTCCGGGACTCGTACTCGTTGCGTGTCTCACGAGTCCAATGTTAATGAATGGGGAAGCGAGTAATAGCGAGTAATGTGCGATTTACAAATCGCAGATGTGTCTTGGAAAGCGCTCGCATTGCCGTTTTGGAAACCCCACTCGCAACAGTTTTTTGCTGCTGTGTCCGAGGCCAAACTTAAATATAAGGAATCTTGAAGTTTCCCTACACTGACTGACACTCCCTATGATCTGCTCCAGCATCTACCTCACCCTGCAGTAGCTCAGATCGTCACAGGAATGTGGAGGAAATGGCGGTGGCAAGGCTTATATACAGCCTCGCCTCTCATACATGACATAGGCATCACGATGGACAGAAGCCAATCATAGTCCTGCCACAACCAACATGGCTGTGGCATTACTGAATATGATTGGCTAACATGCTTGTCCATCTTCACAAGTTTTCTGACCTAACACGCTAGGTTGTCTCGGAAGCTTTGTCGGAACATAACAGATTCTGTATTCGCGAGTCTCGAATACAGTATACAGGACTCGGATTCGTAGACTCGCTCAGACTCGCTCAGACTCGCTGCTGACAGCGGGTATCCGTGAAGCGGTGCGATTGTTTAAAACGATTTGGGGAGATTCAAGCTACATAGCGATGTGATATAGCTAGTCTAGCGCGTGAGAAAAAGTAAACTCTGACAAAACTAGCATTGCCATTGACTTGCATTGGACTCGTTACTGTGCGAGTAATCGCTGGGAAACTCGCTGAGTACCGAGTCCTGCGAGTCCCTTACTACTCGCCGAGTAGCGAGTCCTAGCGAGTAGACTCGCCCATCCCTAGCGGATGACAATGGCTCAGGAGAGAAGCTGGAGGATTGGTGCCAAAAGCAACATGTAGGTACCAGTTCTACACCTTCCATGTCACAAGCATGGAGTATACCGGGTAGTGAAGGAATATGAGCAAATATTCAGCAAACACCCGTTAGACTTTGGGCAAATTAAAGGGGTAGAGCACACTATACCCACAGGTAACCATTAGCCTATAAAAGAGAGGTATAGACCATTACCACCTGCTCACTACCAAACCACCAAAGACATGCTCAGAGAAATGAAATCAGCAGGGGTAATAAGAGACAGTTGTAGACTCTGGGCAGCACCTCTAGTGTTAGTTAAAAAGAAGGACAGGACCATGAGAATGTGCGTAGATTACCGGCAGATTAATCGCATCACACATAAGGACGCATAACCATTACCTAGGATTGAGGAGTCATTAGCTGCATTAAAACCTGCTAACTACTTCTCCACCCTTGATCTGACTAGTGGGTACTGGCAGCTTCCTGTGGCCGAGGCCGACAAGGAGAAGACAGCGTTTACTTCGCCGATGGGCCTCTGTGAGTTCAATTGTATGCCGTTCGGACTCTGCAACGCACTCGGGACCTTCCAATGTCTGATGGAAAGCTGCTTAGGACACAAGAACTTTGAAACTGTCCTCCTGTACCTAGATGACGTCATAGTCTACTCCAAGACGTATGAGCAACATTTACAAGACCTGGCAGAAGTGTTCGAAGCTTTGTCCAAATACGGCATGAAGATTAAGCCGTCCAAGTGTCATCTGCTGAAGCCAAAGGTACAGTACCTGGGACATGTGTGAGTTCAGAGGGAGTAGCACCGGATCCTGATAAAGTCACAGTGATACGGGATTGGCCAAGACCTACAAAAAGTGAAAGAAGTGAGGCAATTCCTGGGCCTGGTAGGCTATTATAGAACATTTATCAGAGGATTCACGAAGCTAGCAGCTCCCCTGCAAGATATGCTGGTAGGACAGTGAAGAAAGTCTGCAACCCGTAATCCTCCTTTCCAGTGGAGTGAAGAGAAGGAAGACTCCTTCAACAAGCTGAAATGTGCACTGACGGGAGAAGAGATCCTGGCATACCCTGATTACCATCAACCGTTCATTCTTTACACGGATGCCAGCAACGTGGGACTGGAAGCAGTATTGTCGCAGATGCAAGTAGGCAAAGAAAGAGTTATTGCCTTTGCAAGTAGGAAGCTCCGGTCTACAGAAAGAAATCCCGAGAACTACAGCTCCTTCAAGTTAGAACTACTGGCAGTAGTTTGGGCTGTAACTGAACGTTTCAAGCACTACTTGGCAGCTGCAGAATTCACCATCTACACGGATAACAATCCATTGACTCACCTGGATACAGCAAAATTAGGTGCTTTAGAGCAGCGATGGATAGCCCGGCTATCTAACTACAATTTTGTCATCAAATATAGGGCAGGCCGCAAGAACGGGAACGCAGATGCCTTATCCCGGATGCCACACCTGAAAGACGTGGAAGAGGAACCGGAAGAGTTGGAAGAGATAGAACTACCGGCCTTTCATCGTTCAACGGAAGAGAAATATCAACCCGGCATCTACCAAAGAGAACAAAAAGTAAATCTTAACCCGTTAAGACACTATGGATGGGCTCACACCCAAGATTCGGATCCAGCTGTGAAGCTAGTGAAAGAACTGCTTGCACAACCAGGAGCGTACCCTAATCAAAATGCCCAGCTGAGACTATACAGCTTTGGAAAGAAAGAGGCAAGTTGTTCCTTTACCAAGGGAAACTTTGCAGAAGGCATACCAATCCCAAAACACATGAACTGGTTTGGCAGATAATTGTACCCAAGCAAGACATCAGAATGGTCTTAGAAGCCTACCATGACGGTGCAGGTCATTTCGGATGGAAGAAGTTGGAAGCAATCCTGAGAGAGAGATTTTATTGGGTTGGCATGAGAAGATCAATTGAACTTTGGTGTAGACGATGTGCCGCATGCAACCTCAGAAGGAAAGATCCACAGAAAGCTCCACTTCAGCCCATAGTAACCAAGCAGCCACTTGAGCTATTCACATTAGACCATGTCAAGTTATCACCAAGCCGGTCAGGCTATGTCTATGCCTTAACCATCGTGGACCATTACTCACGCTTCTTAGTGGTAGTACCCGTTAAAGACTTAACAGCGAAGACGGCAGCAAAAGCATTCCAGACGCATTTCTGTAGACCGCATGGTTACCCAGAACAAGTCCTTGCAGACCAAGGTCCAGCATTTGAATCAGAATTATCCAAGGAGTTCTGCAATATGTACGGTTGTAAGAAAATCCACACAACAACGTACCAACCCCAAACAAATGGTTTATGCGAGAAGATGAATCATATTGTAATTGAACTGTTGAAGACATTACCAGAGTCCGAAAGAAATCAGTGGCCAGATAAATTACCCGATTTGGTAGACTTATACAACCACGTTCCAGTGAGTCCTACAAACTGCACTCCAGCCTACCTTATGCGTGCAAGACTCGGTAAGCTACCAATTGATCTAGAAATGGGAATCGTAAAAGCAGATACAGAAGTGGAAGAAACAGATTGGGATACCAAACGTCAGAAACAGTATCAACAAGTGCAAGAGTGCGTAGAAAGAAACCTACAACAAGCTAGAGCCAGACAAGAGAAGACCTTTAACCAGAATGCTTGAGCAACACCATTACCAGAAGGTGACCAAGTTCTCAAGAGAAAGAGATGCTGTAACAAATTGGATAATCAGTGGGAAACCGTCCCATACACAGTCTTATCATCTAACCTGGACAATGTTAAAACCTGTTTAATAAGTAAAGATGAAGGAAGAACTTCAGCAATTGTATCCCGAGATCAGCTTAAATTATGTCCTGAAACACTGAAGACACCTGAAGTAACAGAATCCGTACAGGTCCAACCTATTAAAGAGAAAGAAAATGAAGATGAAGTATTCCATACGGTACTAGGAGATTTTCCCAAAATATGGCCAAATTACCACGGAGCAGTTGTAGTACCAATGATTGCATTCCCTTCAATGGTGGAACCAACACCAGATCCCATGTTACCAGATCACGTGTTACCAGAACCCGTGTTACCAGAAGAAGACCCAAGACTTGAAGAACTGGAAGTAGAATCTGAAGAGGAAGAACCAATTCCTGGTCCTAGCGAACTGGTCAGTCCTGCAGTTAGATTTCCACTTGCCATAGTACCACACACCCCAAATAGGTACACGTCCACTCACACCTTCACGCTAAGTACACCAACATTGTGCAGATCAGAGCGTAGTACCCAAGGTCAGTTACCAGCTAGGTACAAAGAGTAAAAAGGTGAAATTAAATGTGTAATGTAAATATGTTTGTCTAAATGTAAATTGAACCCGGTAGACTGTGTCCAAGAGGGTGGAGGAACTGGATTGACCTCCATGCACATTAAGTTAGGGAAAGCAAGTGCCTGGGGGAGGTGTAGCGAATCCAGGCCTCCTAAGCAGAAACACCCGTGGACAAATGTACATAGTTAGTGCAACGTTAAAAAGCCCAGTACCTACAGAGACTATCCTGTATGAACTTAGAACTTTTCTTATTTACTTATGGACCATATATACCACGGACTGGTTGTGGTAAGAACTCTCTTGTATATATTGACCAGCCCGGAGGCAATAGACTAAACCCTCGGAAAGACTGCTTTTTGACTTTTTGGACTCTTTTCAAATCTTAGTGATTTTTGTACTTTTTACTTTTAAGTCTTTGTAAATATTAATTGTGTTTATTGTTTGTTTACTTGTTTTTCAACTGTCCCGGAGTACTGTAATTAACTAAGGGGGAATGTGGCACCCCAGGGGTTAACGTGCCACAGTAACATCACACCGGTTCCCTCCCCACAACGCACTGACTTACACTAGCACCTCTGGGCCAGGACGTTGAGCACAACCTGCTCTCTTATATACTCCAGGTCAGCAGGAATTAGTCAATCAGAAGAAGTCAGTTCTGAGTAGAGTTTAGAGGAGTTCAGTTCCTGGGAGAACTGAGAGAGGCTGTAGTGTCAAAGAAGCCGTGCCAAGCTTCTCGACAGTCTGCTCACGATTCCAGGCCTAGTTAGGGTCTGAGGAGAGGAGAACTAGAAGAAACAGAGAAACACATCTGGGAGCTTGAGTGCCATCACCACTCGCCCCAGAAGAGCGCACAGAACGGACACTGGATCCGACACTGTGACTGACACACACAGCACAGTGAATCCAGGAGTAGTGGAGTCTCTAGACCACCACAGTACCAGAGCAAAGCAACACGGCGGGGTCAGTGCAGTACAGAAGACTCAAGTTGCCTAGCCAAGTGGTACCAGCAGAGAAAGAGAGAGTGAGACAGTGCCAGCAGCTAAGCTGAAAGCAGAAGCAAGGACACACACACACAGCGCAGCACGAGGAAGCTGAGGACCCGGACAGGGTGGGAGAAACCCGGCCCCAGTACAGACTCCGTGGACTATAATCTGCAACAACATCGCAGTAAAGCTTTGGAAACTACAGAAATGTGAGTGTGTGTTCCTTAACCCGTCTCCACTACCATCCCTTCCTATAACATCCACCATAGACTATACCAACCACTGCCCCGGGGACCTTGCTTCTACCTACGGAGAGCAGTACCATCTAAGCTGCCTAACATCATCCCCGGAGGTTCTGCAGCAGGGGTGGTCCCCCATACTGACCACACACCGTGGGTGGCGTCACGATAAACTCTATCCCCTGTACATATCCCCTTATTATTGCCAGGGCCCGCGATCCGGTACCGAGTACCCTCGTCCCAGTGGGCTCGACAAGTGCATCTCAATGAATTAGAATATCATCAAAAATCAATATCATTTTCCATGTTTCAGGGTGTTTCAGGGAGCCTTGAAACGTGTTGACTAATAAATCAATATTATATTCACCCTTTGATGTCTCATGGAATATGACAGCGTGGTTTTTAAATTATCATCCTTGTTACTTTCTTTCTCTGGAGGAAGAAAATAGAAGGTGGTTTCTTTGTGTGCGCTGCTGTCCAAGGGGGTCACAAAGGAGTCAAGGTTTAGGGTCGTGTAAGTTAGAACTGTATCTATAATTTGACACGTTTCGTGGACCAGCTGTCCACTTCATCAAGAGACATATTCTGAATGTCTCTTGAGGAAGTGGACAGCTAGTTCACGAAACGTGTCAGATTAAAGATACAGTTCTAACTTACACTTACAAATCCCTGGACTTTGGCTCCTTTGTGACCCTCTTGAATGGCAGTGTGGCGCCCCGCAACGAGTGCGTCACAGGAGGGTATTGCAGCCATAAATGCAGCCGCAATATTCTCTGACAAAGCAGTGATCTGGTTAACTTTGAGATCCAACCCTGCATGCATCACCTAGAACAGAGGGCCAACCCAGGGTCCTGGTGGGCGGAGTGCAAGGGTAGTGTAGGAGAAGTACAGACACTTAGACTAGAGAGTCTAAAGAGAGTCTGGGAGAGTCTAGACGAGACAAGACACAGACTTGAACTTGGAGTAGGAGCGGGGGCTCTGCACCTCGTGCAGCCCCCGGGCCGTCACCGGTCGGGTGTTAGCACCTGAGGCCTCAACAACCGGGATCGGGCATCACCAATCACGGGTTCCAAAATACCCCCGTGCCCAAAAACCTCACAGCCGGTTCACTGGTACCGAAGCTGGCAGCAGTTCACCTCTGCTACGCGAACCAGAAGCGTGGAGGAGCAGCTTCACAGGAGCACCCCATCACCAGCCAACTTCCAGTTGTCTAACCAGCGGTGTACCCACCGAGGGATCCAATGCTCCCCAGAACATCCATAACGTACATCTTGGATAGGGCATTGAAGCAGCCTCCCCGTACCCGACCTGGTATTCCTGGGCGACAATGGCAAAATCACTTAACTAGAATGGAGGAACACTTGCGGATCTCTAAGGGACACCATCACTGCTGAGTCCACCCGGTCCACTACCTGTAGCTGTATGCCATGTACTGGCTGCTGGTTACAGTAAAGACCCGTTACAGAGACTTTCAGTGTCCGTGCTTCCTTATGATTGAATCCGTCAGCGCACAAGGTAACCGCAGCTGCCGCACAACATCTTAAGCAGCTCCAGCCTCCGGGGATTACCGCTCAGCCTGTGGGGAGCGTTCCATCTTGCTGCTGTCCATCCCCCGGAGGTTCCGCAGCGCCGGTAACGATTACCGAAACTACTCATAGGTGGTGTCACGAATAAATTAACCCCTTTAATCTGTTCCTACAAGACGTCGTCAACTTTTGATCTGCACTCTACCGGGCCCGAATACCGGCAGGCGCGGCCCACCCATGACAAGGAGGAAGGAGCTACAGCCTGTCTAAACCGGAGTCCACGGGCAGGCGGTGAGTCAGAGTTTGACGAACAGGATATGAGCAGGCCCGTTCCCTAACGGGTATAATGTGCTTAAAAATGACTTTAATGTCTACGATTTGGACTTTGTTCGTCCCTAAAAGAACTTTCCCGCCTTTTCACCGTGGGCCAAGATGGCGCCCCGCCATAAGGATCCGCCACGTGCAAGCCCAGGGGTGAGCCACCGCCCCTCATCGTGGGAGGGCTAAAGGCAAAGGCGCCAAAACTCTTTGTCCGCCCTGATTGCTCGAATCAACCATGAGGGCGGACCCCAAAGACTTTTCCCACAATTGGACTACAAAAAGCCCACAGGAAATGGGAGTGTCGCAGACCTTCTTCACCAGCTCTCTACCAGAACGGTTACCGGTTGAACGGGTGTGGTTCTCTCTAAAGAACAGAATGGCCAGCACAAGACTCCAAGACCTAATGCGGGAGGTCGAGGCGGAGGCCAGAGCAGCCATAGGCCATCCGGGTCCGGGTCCTGCCCTTACCATTGACGGCAGCCCCGACTTTTGGCTAGAGGCTTTACAAGACCTCCGGGTGCGGTTACTTGAGACTGTGGAATGGACGATTCGCAGCTGGAGTGCGACCCTAGGCAGAAGACTCCATCATGCGATGCAGCAGAGCCGACCGGGTACAGCTACTCCCGGCCCAGACGACATCGCCAGCTTCTCAACCGCCTCACCGTCGCCCACCACCTGTCCTGCTTCATCACCGGAGCCCATAGACTGTATCATTCCAGTGGAGGCCACAGCTTAGCTCGTTCCAGCGATTGAAACCGCAGCCGACCCCGTTCCTGAGCTGGAGCTTCCAATACGCTCCACCGAAGAACTCGACATATACCTGGTTCCACTTGCGGAACCCGCGACTAGTTTCCACACTGCCGAGATTGTCGCCTGTTTCTCCCCTGATCCGGAGGTCTCCTCTGCAATTACCGAGGCCTACCTGGTGACCGGGATCGAAACACCACTTCCCGCTGCTACAGAAGAAGAGGCAGGCAGCCTGGAAGCCCTGCAAGACAACCTCGAGGAGAACTTTGCAGCACAACCACCCATCGACCCAGAGGATTCCATTCCATCATCTCCGTTAGCCGAGCAGCCCGACGTGGTCATCGAGGGAGAGATCGAGGATGATGACGACGAGACCTACAGCCCAGCTGAGGACCTCTACACCGGGTTCGCCTGGGGAGACACCAAGAATCCTTCTGCCGGGCGATCTGCTCGGGTACACTGGTCGGGTGCCGCCGCAGCAACATCTTCTCCGGTTCCGTTTAACCGGGCTCCGCTCCAGACTGCCCACCAGACTCAAGCCGTTCAACAACCAGCACGCCGTAGTGACTTTATCCACACGCCGCACCACTCCGACGAAGAGGTACGTCGCATCCGAAGGGAGGAGTGGCACGCTCGGCTGCGCGCCAACATGCAGGCCCGCGCTGAAGCCCGCCGCCAACCTCCATTGCCTGAAGAGTTCCGTAAAACCGGACGGGTGAGCACCTTTAACTTATCCACCGGGTGGGGATTTGTAAGGGAGGAGGGTGTGAGTACTGAAGTATTCGTGGGGCGCCGTGATGTGGAATTGCACCTACCGCAAGGGCATCCTAACCGAGACTTATATAGAGGGGACATTGTAACCTATGAGCGATATGTATGAGGTGACGGGTGGTTCGCTATACGAGTCTGGAACCCTGCCCTCCATAAGTGACTTTGTTGATTGAACTTTTTGCCAAGAGACTTCTTCCTGTTTGCAAATAACACCGCGACTTGGCGGCTACAGCCTGAACTTTTACCTAAGGACAGCCGACCGCCCGCCGGGTCCGCGCAATGTGTTAACCTTTTTATTTTACTGCCTCACTTTTATGCAAAATAATGACCTGTCATTAATAAAAGTGTATTACCTGTTATAAAATATAAAAACCTCTGTAATGTGGGTAGTGTGACGCTTGGGGACAAGCGTATTAAACCAAGGGGAAGTGTGGCGCCCCGCAACGAGTGCGTCACAGGAGGGTATTGCAGCCATAAATGCAGCCGCAATATTCTCTGACACAGCAGTGATCTGGTTAACTTTGAGATCCAACCCTGCATGCATCACCTAGAACAGAGGGCCAACCCAGGGTCCTGGTGGACGGAGTGCAAGGGTAGTGTAGGAGAAGTTCAGACACTTAGACTAGAGAGTCTGAAGAGAGTCTGGGAGAGTCTAGACGAGACAAGACACAGACTTGAACTTGGAGTAGGAGCGGGGGCTCTGCACCTCGTGCAGCCCCCGGGCCGTCACCGGTCGGGTGTTAGCACCTGAGGCCTCAACAACCGGGATCGGGCATCACCAATCACGGGTTCCAAAATACCCCCGTGCCCAAAAACTTCACAGCCGGTTCACTGTTACCGAAGCTGGCAGCAGTTCACCTCTGCTACGCGAACCAGAAGCGTGGAGGAGCAGCTTCACAGGAGCACCCCACCACCAGTCGTCTAACCAGCGGTGTACCAACCGAGGGATCCAAGGCTCCCCAGAACATCCATAATGTACATCTTGGATAGGGCATTGAAGCAGCCTCCCCGTACCCGACCTGGTATTCCTGGGCGACAATGGCAAAATCACTTAGCTAGAATAGATCCACTTGGAGAATTTAGAACCGGATGGATAGAAGCCGCGCTGACCACAATAAGAGAAACAGAGTAACACACACACTCTGTTTGTTCAGCCTACGCGTTTCGTGGCAAACAGGCCACTTCATCAGGGCTCAAGATTCAACAGCACATCCAGCTATATATACACACAGGAACAATAAAAAAAAAATCAGAAGAAATGAAGCTCCACCCCCCTCTGACGTCACTTCTGGTGAAAACGCCCACTATAAGTCAAACGTATAAAAATGCCCATTACATTGTTTACAATACATTAAAAATACATTAAAACACAATAATCAGTATTTAAAATCGCATATGTTCTTCAATAAATAATTAAAACATTTTTGGTAAAAAGATAAATCAGGATTAGAACTAACCCTGGCAGGGGCATAAAACTCTTCTCTGGAGATTAAACCTCCGTCTTATACCACTTAACCATCCGGTCGCCTTAGGTAAGAGCAACTGTTTAGCCAGGATCTACCAACTCAACCCATCCAAACAATTAAATATCATCATTTACTTGGTACAAAAAAACCTTCTTTTTTATATAAAAAATAAAACAATAATTATAAAAATATAAATTTCTTGTCTATAGGGATCTTTCAAGGTAAATGACCACTAAATTTTGTGTCTATAATATGCTCACTGAATAATTTATATTCCTTGGTTTGTTGATCTATGTAAATTACAAGTCACCTGTATATACTAACTCGCAATTAAAAACCTCTCAATATAAAGAGGAAATGCAGACAGGATCTATATGAGGTAAAGGATTAACAGAGAAACCGAAAAAAATGAATTACAGTGTACTCGAATCACAATTACATGAAAATAAAGGGTTCATCCATCTGAAAACCTATATAGATTTGGTTTTGAATGATTTTGAGTCCTTAAATTTCAAGCGAGAGGTAACAAAAAATCTGACAGCAATTGAAATTGAGGGTATTAAGACTCTCAAAAATGATTCAAATTTGGTAATAAAATCTGCCGATAAGGGTGGGGGAGTGGTTTTACAAGATCTAGACACTTACATCCTAGAGGCAAATAGAATTTTGTCAGATGAGGGGACTTATAAAATTTCCAATATGGCTGAATATGAGAATGCGGTGACAAAATATAAAGAACTAATTAAAACTGCTGATGAAATGGGGATTTTGAATAAGAGTGAGATGAAATTCCTTGGAGTAAAAAACCCTAAGATGGCAATATATTACCATCTCCCAAAGGTCCATAAGGATGAGTTTAATCCACCCGGACGACCTATCATAGCGGGGATCAATTCTTTAACATCAAACCTAGCAGCATTTGTTGACTCCTTTATGAATGAGTCTGTAAGGAATTTAGGTTCCTATCTCAGGGACTCCACCCACCTAATACAGGAATTACAAAGAATAACATGGGGTGTGGATTATTTGTTTGTAACTATAGACGTTACTGGTTTATACTCTAATATTGACCACACCATCGGCCTCCAATGTTTTCAATTATATATTGATAGATTATCCGATGTGACTATGGCCCAAAGAGAGTTTCTGATAAAAAGTATGACTTTTATTCTTGAGAACAACTTTTTTACGTTTGGGGAGACTATTTACCACCAGCTACGGGGGACCGCCATGGGCTCGAGGGCAGCACCTACGTATGCAAATCTATTCATGGCTGCCTTCGAGTCCTGGTATGTCCTCCAAAGCAGACATAAACAGAATCTCATCCTATATAAACGATTCATAGACGATATATTCATCATCTATGATAATACAGACAATACAGTTTTTGATTTCCTTGATGTTATAAGGGAGAATCATTGGGGAATAGAGCTTACCCCTTGTGTTGAAAGAAAAAATGTTACCTTTTTAGACCTGAACATCTATATTGATGATTCGGGTAAGATTATGACAAAAAATCGTTTTAAAGAAGTTGATGCCAATGGGTATGTTCACTATGGAAGCAACCATTACAGACCATGGCTTAAAAACATCCCAAGGAATCAGTACTACAGAATTAGGAAAAATTGCACTTCTGATGCAGTATTTAGGGATCAAAGCAAAATATTGAGGGAGAGATTTCAAGAAAAAGAATATCCCCGAGGCTTGTCAAAAAGGCCTATAACTCTGTTAAACATTGTACCCAGAATGAACTTATAAATTCTGACAAGAACAAGGGTGTAAAGGATAACCTTTTTGAAACAAATTTTATCACTACTTTTTCGTCACAAAATTTACATGTACGAAATATATTGGAAAAACATTGGAATGTGATTTTAAATGACCTGATCCTCAATAAGGTGGTCCCCAGGAAACCGACAGTGACATTTAAAAGGGCTCCTACCATCAAAAATGTCTTGGCACCTAGTGTAGTTAAGATTCCTAGCTCTGGATATACAAAGGTAGGTAATGAACAAACTGGCCATAGGGGTTTGTACCGATGCAATAGACGTGGGTGTAAATGTTGTAGGTCTATTAGTAATGACGTGGACAGTTTCATGTCATTTTCGAATGAAGGGAAGGTTTTTAATATTAACTTCAGAATGACATGCCAGACGGATCATGTGATCTATTTGATCCAGTGCAACTGTGGTAAACAGTATGTGGGAAGAACTTCTCAACCTCTTCATAAACGTGTAAATTCCCATAGGTTTAACATTCTCAGAGGTTTTTTAAAACATGGATTATCGCGACATTGCACCGTAGTTCACCATGGTGATGTTAAATTATCTGTTACCCCTATTGATTATGTGCCTGAAAATACTCCTAGGGGATTGGATGTCCTAGGTAAAAGAGAAACATATTGGATTTTTAAGCTGGGCACTTTAAGCCCTGGAGGGCTTAATGAGGTAAGTGACCTTTTTTAAGAACCCATGAGTTGTTAATGTCTTCTTGATTCCTTCGAAGACTTTTATTATACTGATAGTTATCTGTGATGGTTTCTTTCTTACCATCTTGCCAGATGGAGTTCTTCTATGTGACAATGTGGCGAGATATTATGACCGTAGTGTTCTCTATTCCCCATGAACTCAGATAGCTTACCGGTCTGAGGTGTTGCTTAATCACTTTGTGGTTACCCCTAGACATAATGGGTTCATATTCTGGATGAACCCTTTATTTTCATGTAATTGTGATTCGAGTACACTGTAATTCATTTTTTTCGGTTTCTCTGTTAATCCTTTACCTCATATAGATCCTGTCTGCATTTCCTCTTTATATTGAGAGGTTTTTAATTGCGAGTTTGTATATACAGGTGACTTGTAATTTACATAGATCAACAAACCAAGGAATATAAATTATTCAGTGAGCATATTATAGACACAAAATTTAGTGGTCATTTACCTTGAAAGATCCCTATAGACAAGAAATGTATATTTTTATAATTATTGTTTTATTTTTTATATAAAAAAGAAGGTTTTTTTGTACCAAGTAAATGATGATATTTAATTGTTTGGATGGGTTGAGTTGGTAGATCCTGGCTAAACAGTTGGTCTTACCTAAGGCGACCGGATGGTTAAGTGGTATAAGACGGAGGTTTAATCTCCAGAGAAGAGTTTTATGCCCCTGCCAGGGTTAGTTCTAATCCTGATTTATCTTTTTACCAAAAATGTTTTAATTATTTATTGAAGAACATATGCGATTTTAAATACTGATTAATGTGTTTTAATGTATTTTTAATGTATTGTAAACAATGTAATGGGCATTTTTATACGTTTGACTTATAGTGGGCGTTTTCACCAGAAGTGACGTCAGAGGGGGGTGGAGCTTCATTTCTTCTGATTTTTTTTTTATTGTTCCTGTGTGTATATATAGCTGGATGTGCTGTTGAATCTTGAGCCCTGATGAAGTGGCCTGTTTGCCACGAAACGCGTAGGCTGAATAAACAGAGTGTGTGTGTTACTCTGTTTCTCTTATTGTGGTCAGCGCGGCTTCTATCCATCCGGTTCTAAATTCTCCAAGTGGATCCTTTCTTTTTGCCGGGAGCCTGCTGTGACCATACGTGCTTGTCCAAGGGAGTTGTGACCATTCACAACCAGACCAGGTGAGTCTGTATTGTGGGAGTCCGTGTGACCATCAAACCCCAAGGTATTACTCTATGTGCGCTTCTTTTCCTTCTTATTTGTTAGCTAGAATAGAGGAACACTTGCGGATCTCTAAGGGACACCATCACTGCTGAGTCCACCCGGTCCACTACCCGTAACTGTATGCCATGTACTGCCTGCTGGTTACAGTAAAGACCCGTTACAGAAACTTTCAGTGTCCGTGCTTCCTTATGATTGAATCCGTCAGCGCACAAGGTAACCGCAGCTGCCGCACAACATCTTAAGCAGCTCCAGCCTCCGGGGATTACCGCTCAGCCTGTGGGGAGCGTTCCATCTTGCTGCTGTCCATCCCCCGGAGGTTCCGCAGCGTCGGTAACGATTACCGAAACTACTCATAGGTGGCGTCACGAATAAATTAACCCCTTTAATCTGTTCCTACAAGAAGTCGTCAACTTTTGATCTGCACTCTACCAGGCCCGACTACCGGCAGGCGCGGCCCACCCGTGACAAGGAGGAAGGAGCTACAGCCTGTCTAAACCGGAGTCCACGGGCAGGCGGTGAGTCAGCAGCGGACACAAAGAAACCACCCTCTATTTTCTTCCTCCAGCTCTTGACATCGGGTGGAGTGCTGCAGCCATTAAATACTCTAAAGGTGTTGTGACAGGCACAACCCGACAAGGTTAGTGGCTCTGTCACTTTGTAACCGAATTGTCACTCTGATAAGACCCTATGTGCGTTTCTCTTTTCTTCTAGTCTTACTTTAGTTTTCTGAGATAATGACCTTTGGGTTTTCATTGGCTATAAGCCGTAATCATCAACATTAACAGAAAGAAATACTTGAAATAGATCCCTCTGTTTGCAATGACGCTATGTGATATATAATAATATATTATTTATTCATTTATATAGCGATATTAATTCCATAGTGCTTTACATACATTTGCAACACTGTCCTCATTGGGGATCACAATCTAAACATCCTATCAGTATATCTTTGAAATGTGGTAGGAAACTGTAGTGCCCGGAGGAAACCCATGTAAACACAGGGACAACATACAAACTCTTATATGTGCGTTTCACTTTATTTATTGAATTACTGAAATAAATTAACTTTTTGATGATATTCTAATTCATTGAGTTGCACTAGTATATATAATAATGTTCCTTCATTTCCACAGTTTCTAAATCAACAGGGGAAAATCCTTCGTCCCTTTAATATAGTCAATCTACAAAGTTTGCTATGCATACAAGGCCTTTATTCTTCCACTACCTGAATTTGCCTGGAATTTTACATGTGGGAAAATTTGATTATTCACCATTAAGGCAATAGGAGTAAGGGGATATCTAAGGCAATATGTCTTTGTCAGATAATCCCATAGCACTAAAGGGTGAGACAACAGGGTAGATAATATTGAAGGTTTGGAAGATGAACTTAACCAGAGAAACCCCTGGAAGTTGTGATTAGGGAAGACAATTATCAAAGAAACATACCGTGTATAGCAACAGGAATCTATCAACTAAAGCACTTGGTAGGATGTAGCCAGGCTCCATTTTGTAGAGGCATTATATCAATATCTAGCACCTGTGTTCACCTCTACAAAATAGAGCCTGGCTACATCCTGCCATGTGCTTTAGTTGATAGATTCCTGTGGCTATACACAATGTTTCTTTGATAATTGTCTTATTATTAATTTTTTTGAGAATATAGATAGGGACTCGTAAGCATGGGGATCCTTGACGTGGAATACGAGTTTATATGTTCTGGTCATAACATCTACCAATGCCTCATAAACATTTTTTGTATCAAAAAGATTTTTTTGCACTTTACCTTTTTGCGGGGTGTGGCTGGACCCCTGGGTGTTGCAGAGGCATCGTACTGGGTTGCCAGTGGCCTGTTCTGGATCAGGGGATAGCATACAGAAACTCTGCACCATATGTATCAGTGTGAATTCTGCCCTATGTATGCAAACATTATCTGTGTGTATAGTAAATGCTGTCCTTCACCTCCCCCATGTATTGGCTGGTTGAGAGTGATTATATCAGTATTTATCACCTATGTTTACCACTACAAAATGGAGCCTGGCTACATTCTGCCAAGTGCTTTAGTTGATAGATTCCTGTGACTATACAAGGTACGCTTCTTTGAAAGTTGTGATTATGGGTAAAACAATTATGGATTCCATATTAATCCAGCATTACAGTGAATGCTGGGTGTAAATGTAACTAAGCTATTCCCAAATTGTTCTGCTTGATAGGATTCATATTATAGTCACAAGAACTGCAGTACTTTCAGTCCCCCCATAGGTATCGGGTAAATAAAGTAGACTTGGGAACTCTCTTTATAGTGCCTTGCTGAAAAAATGGATTGATTTGTCTATCCCCTCATTCATCCTCACTGCAGGACTTGAGAGAGAAGAACCTGTCACACAGAACAATACCACAAAAATATAATTATTGTACTATTTTAGAACTATAGAAACTTTCTGTTGTATAACATGGCCACGTCTTCCATGCCTGATAGCAGTTTGGTGGAGCGCTCAATTCAGACAAGTAATGCAAATCTGAACTGTCAAATTTCAGGTAAGCACCGGAAACCAGGAGGTAGAAGAGTGGTACGTTTTTGAACATACATCTTGTGAAAACCCCTTTAAAGGCACAGTCATTTCAAAATATCTTGTTTACGACTAATCTATGTTTGAGCTGACACAGTAGCAAAAGACAGACCCATAAATACTCTGTAAACTTACCTTTAATGGTCTCTTGTCATTTTTTCCCTTAGCTGGAACCTTATCCATTCCCTCCCTCAAGTTAACTCAACCTTGATTGTGTAAGCCATCACATTTTAATTGGCTGTAACTGTAAACAGGACAAGACAAGTCTACAAGATGCCATCCAGTTTCACAGGCCATTAAACAATGTAATAACTTATCGAAATCACAATGGTATCCATCAATTGAAATGGGTGACTATGCCAGGCATTCATTGCAATGTTATAACATTGGACTGTTTGGAGGTATCCTTGATGCCAATTGTACTGCAAACAACCCCAGATATGGTCAGGACTTGAGTAACAGGATCATTATATCAACATGGCAATATCCAATGAAACAGTGATCATGTTTTATTTCTGAGTAAAATGGTTTACAATCTACCGCTTTTTACTATGTTCCTCACATAAAGGGTCAGCAGTATAAAATAAATATCAATTTCCAGGGACTACATGGCACATTAATCCAAATCCTACTAATACAAGCAGAGAACACAATACAACTGTGGGGCCACTGCGGACCAGTCGCCACTAGATGGAGCAGCAGCCGGCATTGGTAAGTTGGTCTCCCCACACAAACACCCAACACACTCCCGATCCTAAGTCTAAGGACTCTATGCCCAGCAACGGGATAGTGGGAGGAGCCAGGTGGTGGGTGGAAAGTTAGAAAAGAACCAGATTAGGGGAGGTTATAAAAAGGACACAACATCAAGTCCAGAGAGACTAGAGGTTCAGGAGAGCAGTCAGCCAAGGGAAGATGAGGAGTGAAGTCCAGTCAGTAGAAGAAGAGGAGAGAATACCACCATAAAGGCATCAGAGGACACGGACCCGGTGGCCTGAGCCACCATGAAGCTTGTCCGGGTCCTGGGCTGCAGACCATGGTGAGGGAAAGGAGTCCAGGTGTGCTTGAATTAGCGAGGACACTGGGGACTGGGCTGGAACCAGAGTGCCGACTCTGCTGAAGTGGCCAGGACGCTGTATGCTCCAACCACAAACCCGGCTGGGTGTGGGGTCTTTATGCCTCGAGACCCATGGGCGTACCCAGGATCAAAACTAGGGGGGGCAAGCTATGGTCGTTACCGCCTCCTATGGTACTCTGTCACACCAGCCCGAACAAAAAGAAAAAGTTGCGCCACACTGTATAAATCAAGTAGAAAGTTAGGTGACAATGTCCCTTGCTCACCTGATCCTGTTGTGCCGACCGCACAACAGGTTGAAGAGCTGTGGACACGTCCGCTGGTGTTCACGCTGGCTCAGTAATCGATGTGGTTCACGTGAACCGCCGGTGTCCGGTGCACGTGACCGCTATGGGAGGGTGTTAGTGTCAGGTCTGCGAGGTCCTGGGTCCCGAGCTGCAGTATATCACGCTTCCCGCAGGGAAGAAGATGTATGGCAGAAAACAGAGAGTGATAATGAACCAGCGCTCAGGGAGACCCGGACACTGCTATAGCATAAATTACCTTTAGGTTTTATTATATCGATATGGGAATCCAGTCTCCACAACGCGTTTCAACGCAAAAGGCGTCTTTATCAAGTGATCACTTGATAAAGACGCCTTTTGCGTTGAAACGCGTTGTGGAGACTGGATTCCCATATCGATATAATAAAACCTAAAGGTAATTTATGCTATAGCAGTGTCCGGGTCTCCTGAGCGCTGGTTCATTATCACTCTCTGTTTTCTGCCACACCAGCCCGAACGTCATATCCGGCCCGATGCATTGTGGGGGCTGATCACATGTTCGGCCGGGCTACGGCGCATGCCCAGTGCACATATTGAAGCTGCCTGTACATGTCATAAACCCCACAATGCACGGGACCAGATAAGACGTTCTGGCCGGCGCGTCAGAGTACCACAGGAGACGGGAGTTCCAAAAAGAGGTGGAAACAACAGAAGGAACGCTGATGCCCTTTAAAGGGAACCTATACTGGACAACATGTGCTCATTACATACACATCATACATGTTTTTTACACAGAGACACAAGCCACACACATATACACAGACAAAAGCCAAACACACACAGAGACACAAGCCACATATACACACAGACAGACAAAATCCACACACAGGCAAGCCACAAGCTACACACATAAACACAAGCCACACACACCACACACAGACACAAACTGCACACACGCCACACACAGGCACAAGCCCACACACAGACACAAGCCAACACACACAGAGACACAAGCCACATACACACAGTCCACACACACCACACACAGACACAAACCGACACACAGACACAAGCTGCACACACGCCACACACAGACACAAGCCCACACACAGGCACAAGCCACACACAAGCCCACACACAGACACAAGCCACACACACACACAAGCCACACACACACAAGCACCACACACAAGCCACACAACAAGCCACATACACACAAGCCACATACACACAAGCCACACACACAGAGACAAGGCACACACACAGAGACAAGCCACACACACAATCCACACATAAGCCACACACACACAAACACACAAGTAACACACAGACAAATGCCACACACATACACAGGCCACAGACACAGAGACAAGTCACACACACAGACGGAAGCCACACACAGAGACACAAGCCACACACACAGAGACACAAGCCACACACACAGAGACACAAGCCACACAGAGAGAGAGACACAAGTGACACAGACACAAGCTACACACAGCCACAAGCTACACACAATCCACACACACAATCAAAACACACAAGCCAAGCACACACAGACACAAAAGCAACACACAGACAAATAACACATACAGACACATACACAGGCCACAGACACAGAGACAAGTCACACACACAGACGGAAGCCACACACAGAGACACAAGCCACACACACAGAGACACAAGCCACACACAGAGAGACACAAGCGACACAGACACAAGCTACACACAGCCACAAGCTACACACAATCCACACACACAATCAAAACATACAAGCTAAGCACACACAGACACAAAAGCAACACACAGACAAATGCCACACACAGACACATACACAGGCCACAGACACAGAGATAAGTCACACACACAGACGGAAGCCACACACACAGACACAAGCCACACACACAGACACAAGCCACAGACACACAATCCACGCATACACAACACACAAATAAATGCCAGACACATGCACAGGCCACAGACACAGAGACACAAGCCACAGACACAGAGACACAAGCCACAGACACAGAGACACAAGCGACACAGACACAAGCTACACACAGCCACAAGCTACACACAATCCACACACACACAATCAAAACATACAAGCTAAGCACACACAGACACAAAAGCAACACACAGACAAATGCCACACACAGACACATACACAGGCCACAGACACAGAGACAAGTCACACACACAGACGGAAGCCACACACACAGACACAAGCCACACACACAGACACAAGCCACAGACACACAATCCACGCACACATACAAAACACAGATAAATGCCAAACACATGCACAGGCCACACACACAGACACATATACACACACATACACCCATACATGTATACACAGACACACACATTTATTTACACACTACACACACACACACATATATACACAGACACACACACATATATACACACACACACACACACACACACACACACACATATAAACACACACATATTTATATAAACATATACATATTGTACACATCCACACATATATATATACACACAAATACACACTGTACACACACACCCACACACATATATACATATATACACAGACACAGATTTATATACACGTATACATACTGTACACACCTATACAGTTAGGGCCAGAAATATTTGGACAGTGACACAAGTTTTGTTATTTTAGCTGTTTACAAAAACATGTTCAGAAAAACAATTATATATATAATATGGGCTGAAAGTGCACACTCCCAGCTGAAATATGAGAGTTTCCACATCGTAATCGGAGAAAGGGTTTAGGAATTATAGCTCTGTAATGCATAGCCTCCTCTTTTTCAAGGGACCAAAAGTAATTGGACAATGGACTCTAAGGGCTGCAATTAACTCTGAAGGCGTCTCCCTCGTTAACCTGTAATCAATGAAGTAGTTAAAAGGTCAGGGGTGGATGCAAGGTGTGTGGTTTTGCATTTGGAAGCTGTTGCTGTGACCAGACAACATGCGGTCAAAGGAACTCTCAATTGAGGTGAAGCAGAACATCCTGAGGCTGAAAAAAAAGAAAAAATCCATCAGAGAGATAGCAGATATGCTTGGAGTAGCAAAATCAACAGTTGGGTACATTCTGAGAAAAAAGGAATTGACATGGTGAGCTTGGGAACTCTAAAAGGCCTGGGCGTCCACGGATGACAACAGTGGTGGATGATCGCCGCATACTTTATTTGGTGAAGAAGAACCCGTTCACAACATCAACTGAAGTCCAGAACACTCTCAGTGAAGTAGGTGTATCTGTCTCTAAGTCAACAGTAAAGAGAAGACTCCACGACAGTAAATACAAAGGGTTCACATCTAGATGCAAACCATTCATCAATTCCAAAAATAGACAGGCCAGAGTTAAATTTGCTGAAAAACACCTCAAAAAGCCAGCTCAGTTCTGGAAAAGTATTCTATGGACAGATGAGACAAAGATCAACCTGTACCAGAATGATGGGAAGAAAAAAGTTTGGAGAAGAAAGGGAACGGCACATGATCCAAGGCACACCAGATCCTCTGTAAAATATGGTGGAGGCAACGTGATGGCATGGACATGCATGGCTTTCAATGGCACTGGGTCACTTGTGTTTATTGATGACATAACAGCAGACAAGAGTAGCTGGATGAATTCTGAAGTCTACCGGGATATACTTTCAGCCCAGATTCAGCCAAATGCTGCAAAGTTGATTGGACGGCGCTTCATAGTACAGATGGACAATGACCCCAAGCATACAGCCAAAGCTACCCAGGAGTTCATGAGTGCAAAAAAGTGGAACATTCTGCAATGGCCAAGTCAATTACCAGATCTCAACCCAATTGACCATGCATTTCACTTGCTCAAATCCAGACTTAAGACGGAAAGACCACAAACAAGCAAGACCTGAAGGCTGCGGCTGTAAAGGCCTGGCAAAGCATTAAGAAGGAGGAAACCCAGCGTTTGGTGATGTCCATGGGTTCCAGACTTAAGGCAGTGATTGCCTCCAAAGGATTCGCAACAAAATATTGAAAATAAAAATATTTTGTTTGGGTTATGTTTATTTGTCCAATTACTTTTGACCTCCTAAAATGTGGAGTGTTTGTAAAGAAATGTGTACAATTCCTACATTTTCTATCAGATATTTTTGTTCAACCCTTCAAATTAAACGTTACAATCTGCACTTGAATTCTGTTGTAGAGGTTTCATTTCAAATCCAATGTGGTGGCATGCAGAGCCCAACTCGCGAAAATTGTGTCACTGTCCAAATATTTCTGGCCCTAACTGTATATACACACATATATACACAGAGACACACATTTATATACACACTGTACACCCCCCCCACACATATATAAATACACACATATACACACTGTACACATATATATACACACATACACAATGTACACACACACACATATAAACAGACAGACACACACACACATATATACATATACATATACACACTGCACACACACATATATACACACATAGACATATAAGCACAGACTTACACATATATACACACATGCACACATATTAGCAGTGTTTTGTACCAGTGATGATCCTCTCTGAGTCTGGAGGGAAGGAGAGTGCAGGGCAACTGTGTAACTTCACAGGAGACCCCGGGATTGTCTCCGGTGTGATGTGGCTGTGCACATGTAATGCCAGCCAGAGCAGCCCATCCCCCACCTCCCCCTGCACTCTAGCCCCCCTCTCCTCCTTTCAGCACAGAAAGGAGATAAGCGATGCTCTGCAGGCTGCCAGGCTGCGGTCTGTGTAAAGCATCGCATACTAATTAGCCATGTGGTGACTTTCCTGCTCCCTTCTTGGGCGGGGCTCCTGCCCCCCCCGCCTCACGCTGGGTACGCCCATGTCAAGACCCAACCTCCAGCGCAGTGAAGAGAAGGCCGTCGTACTAGGGCTAGGGGACCTGGAAAGTCACCCACTGAAAACCCGTGACCGCTGCATCGTATCTAGTGTGCGGACAGACCGAAAAGGCCTGAAAGAGACATGAAAGGGGGTGACGCAGATGAACCATCCTGGCTGCTTAGACCACACTGGAGCCGCTATTGAACTGTTGTAAACTTTACCACCTGTCTAGAAAAGAGAGTAAACCCGGTTAAAGCTCTATGCTGTTTGAGACTGTATTTCTTGCGCCTGAGAGAAGGTAGACCAATTTGGGAATCCGGCAGCTGGAGATGGCCTGTGACTGTGAACACTGTACCCCTGCACTACACTAGACTTTACTATTGCCCTGGGGACCATCTCTACCAGTGGAGGGCTCAACATCCTCACTGTTACTCCCATCATCCCCAGAGGTCCAGACTACCCATCATCCCATTACTCCCATCATACCCAGAGGTCCAGCGTAGGCTACCCATAGCCACACACCACGGGTGGCGTCACATTAATTCCTAATTAATATTTACACCCCTTTTATTGACCGCCCAGGGCCATGGAGCCGGGTCTCGACCCCTGTAACTTCCCCCAGCAGAATCGCTGCCTGGTTCCAAGTAATCCACAGCCCTGGTGGGCGAGTCACAACCTTCTATCTAATTATATCATTTTCTCCCAAGTGATGGTATAAGGTTAAAAGTATGCAGGTGTGGCACCCTGTATCAGGTGGCCACAGGCTTCTCTGGGACACTGAAGGATTTCCCATAGTGAGTAACCACTAACACCCAACACCTTCCACTCCAGGCCTGTAGGGGGAGCTCAACTAGCTGCCCTTAAGCCAGATCCCCTATAAATACAGGTGCTGGAGGGAAATTAGCCAGAGTGTGCAGTCACTACAGAACTGTGAAGGAGCTCAGAGACTAGTGAGCTGAGCTGGTACTGGAGACATGCTAGGCCCAGACCAGTACACACCAGAGCCAGTGGAGGACCCGCAGAGTAGGGATCGAAGGCAGAGGTGAGAAACACGTTACAGGGGGCAGAGGAGCCATACCGGCTCACCCCACCAGAGTTCCGGTCACTGGAGCCCGAGTCTGCAGGGACAGAGGAGATAGACCCAGCAGAGAAACCAGCATCCCGAGGAGGCTTAGCTTCCCGGACACCCGCAGCACCAACAGTGGAGAGCCAGGGACCATGGAGAGAGACGGCAGTAGCCCAAGAGAGAGCCCTCAGTGCAGCAACCCGGGTGTGGAGACAGAGAAGCCCTCACCGCCTTCCCCATGCAATCCCTATTTCTATATTCTAGAACACCTGATGCATTAGAATCGGGCCACCATCTAGTAATGATATAATGATTTTAGATATAAAATTGTCATTTTTGAGGTTCATTCCAGACGGAAATCTAGTGTCTAAATTGAGTATCCAAAAAGCTTCTTAATGGGTCGGTGGACTTTTTCAATACCGTAGAAAGAAAAGCCGGTCAAATCAGCATCATGAATAGTAACAAAATGACATACTGCATCAGAATATGTGCTGTTTTTGGACTTACTGTTTTCAATATGTTCTCTGCTATATGTTTCTTTGCACTGCATATAGTGTAGCCAAAATATTTTAATGCACATGTGGTGCAGTTAATGGCATACATAATATCACGAGGTGGTACAGTGGTAAGGGAGTCAGGAGGCAAGAAGGTAAGGTGGGCAAGGGCATTCAGGGAAGCTAGTCTGGCCCTGGGCTTGGGGTCACTGACCAGCCTTGTTCCCGAAGGTACCTCTAAAGGTGAGGAGGTTTGGGCCATCACCTCAGCTTCTGATCAGCCCTAGGCTAACAGCCTTTACCTCCACCCATGGACCAGAAAAACCCAGCAACTGCAATGGAAGTCAACCGCATCAACAACACACCTCAGCACAGCATACCTTCACAGCACGGGGTCCAAGTAGAAATGAGCACTATCTGTGACATCTAGTGGAAGGAAATTGAGGTATTTCAAAGCTGGGGGAGTGGAGATCTGAATACTAAGTCACACCACTCCACTTCCCCCCAAATGCGTTACCGGGGGCAGAGGAGCCATACCGCCTCACCCAACCAGAGTTCCGGTCATTGGAGCCCGAGTCTGCAGGGACAGAGGAGATAGACCAAGCAGAGAAACCAGCATCCCGAGGAGGCTTAGCTTCCCGGACCCCCGCAGCACCAACAGTTGAGAGCCAGGGACCGTGGAGAGAGACGGCGGTAGCCCAAGAGAGAGCCCTCAGTGCAGCAACCCGGGTGTGGAGAGAGAGAGAAGTAATGGTCTGGTTAGGTTCCATACCTGCCTGACTCAGAACAGAAAGCTAAACAAGGAGGCCTATAACCCTACTTGCTGTGGAGATCCCAAGGTGTTTTCCTTCACTCCGGACGTGTGTACTTGTAACCAGTCATCAGTAAAGGTACCAAAAGACTTTTATGTGTGCGTGTCCCTCCTTCCACCTGCACCACACCAACTGCGCTCCCCTACTACAACCTTGTGCAGAAATGACTGTGCTGCCCTATTCCACCATCATAACCCTTAGCCCCGGGGATCCCGCTCCTCCTGTAGGGAGCTAATCCATCTTGCTGCCGCTCATCACCCCGGAGGCCCCAGCAGCGCTGGAGCCATCACCGGAATCTACAGGTGGCGTCACGAATAGACATTTTTATTATTTTCTTTTTCCATATTTTTCATTGACCACCAGGCCCACAGCCTCAGGCACCGCTACCCGTGACTTCCCAAACCGTGCCTGAGATCTGAGTCCCCTGGGATGGGCGGGACACAGGCACATTAAATTTCACCTTTGGCCATGCTCATTGAGATTCTAGAGGTTTTCATGCACCTACACAACAATGTAAGGTTAGTTTTACACCAGTGTTTTTTAAATTCAGTCAAAATCTGTTTTGTGAGCAAAAATCCAGCAGAAATCTGGATTTTGTCCATAGACTTAGAATGGAGTGCGGTTCCATCCAGTAGCCAGGTCACCTTAATTCATTGCCGCGGGGCTTCAGTGACGTCACTGCTTCTCGTCGCTCTCAGTGTGATCACAGAGGCTGCAGGGTGAGGATGCTGTTCTCTCGCTGCAGACTCTGGATGAAGCAGAATCAAGATTGTGTGCTTCGTGGGACCATCATTGTGGATTATTTTCAGAGGGGTATGTTTGGGCTAATAAATTTAAAAATGAGGGTTGTCTGTATGATTTATTTCAAATAAAGGATTTTCTCAGCGTTTTTTTTTATTATTTCCTCACAAGATTGATAATGGGTGAGTCTCATAGAGGCCTGACATTACCAATCTTGGATTAATGACAAGCTGTCAGTACTCAGCTGTTATTAACCCCTTCTATCACCCCGATGCCACCACACTGGGGCATCGGGAAGAGCCAGGTAAAGCCAGGTAAAGCGTCAGGAATTGGTGCTTCTAAAGAATGCAACAATTTCTGAGGCGGCTGCAGGCTGCTATTCTTTAGCCCGGGAGGTCCAATAACTATGGGCCTCACCATTCTGAAAATACCAGCCTCCAGCTCCCTGGATTTTACCTTGGCTGGTAATCAAAAATAGGGTGAAGCCCACGCAATTTAAAAAAAAAAATTCAGTTGAATAGTTTTTAAAAAATTATGGGCTTTCCTATATTTTGATTGCCACATAAGGTAAAGCCAGGCAGCTTGGGGTGGCAGCCCATAGATGCATGCTTTATATGTGCTTACAATCAAAAATACAGTGAACCACTACATCATTTTTAAAAATTATTTATTTTTATTATGACATCAAGTTCATTGCCTATAGCAACTAATTACAATGGATGAAGAGCGCAGCAGCTAATCACAGATACTGTTACAGAGAGTGGGCATCTATGACTGACTGTTGGGGTCTGTGCAGTAACTCGGAAGCAGCCCATACATTCTAGTATCTACTGTGCAGTGAATAATCAGGAAGTTAATGAGCGGCCCTGGAAGTACAAATGTCCAGCCCAGGCCCGTGGGGCACTCGGTCGCTCAGGCGTCGGTCTCTGGGGAGGAAGCCACCGGTAGCGGTGCCTGAGGCCGTGGGCCGGGGGAATACAGATAAAAAAAGAGGGAAGGGGATGATGGCAATAAAATAATAAAATGTCTGTCGTGACGCCACCTGTAGGGGTCCGGTGATGGCACCGGCGCTGCTTTGGCCTCCGGGGTGATGTGTGGCAGCTAGATGGATCCTAGATGGAACCGCTCCCTACAGGACGAGCGGGGTTTCCCGGGGCAGTTAATGGAGTTGAGGGGAATAGGGTAGCGTGGTCGGTTTAGTGCGGCTGGAAGGAGGGACACGAACACATAAAGTCTTTTGGTACCTTTACTGATGTTGATGGGTACACTCGACCGGAGATGAGGTAAACACTTCAGGACTTTCCACAGCAAGCAGGGTTGTAGGCTTCCTGATGTCTGTTACTCTGCTGGAGTCTGATGGGCATGAAACCCGACCAAACCGTTACTGCACTTTCTGTGTGACTCTTGACACCCGGATTTGCTGCACTGAGGGCACTCTATGGGATTTCTGTCTTGGCCTAGACTCCGGGCTCTCATTTGGTGGTGCTTCGGTTGTCCGGGGAGCTAGACCCCCTATTTATTGTGCTGGTTTCTCTGCAAGGTCTGTACTGTGTCCTTGTAGCTCGAACCCAGTGACCGGAACTCTGTTAGGGTGAGTCGGTATGACTTTTCTGCCGCCTCTTTTCCTTGTTTCTCTCCTTTTCCTGTGACCCCTACTCTGAGGGTCTACCACTTTCTCAAGTGTCTCTGGTATGGGCCTAGCGTGGCAACAGTACCAGTTCAGCTCACTCAGCTCTTCACAGTTCTGTAGTGACTGCACACTCTGGTGTTTTCTCCTCCAGGACCCTTATTTATAGGGGGAACTGGCTTAAGGCAGCCAGTGGAGCTCCCCCTACAAGTCCGGGGTGAAAGGTGTTGTTTGTTAGTGGGGTCTGCTTGCTGTGTACTCTCCATCCATGTCCCAAGGGATTCTGTGGTGACCTGGCACAGGGTGCCACATTCCCCCCTAGTTAACCTCAGTTCTCCCGGACTGAGCAAAAGTTTTTGTTTACAACTTCACACATATATACATTTAATAACCGGTATTTACAGAGTCTTAAAGTCAAAAATATAAAAGAGAAAAATATGAAAAAGCAGTCCTTACGGCACTAGTCCACCTGCCGCAGGCTGGGAAAAAGGGAAGGAAAAACAGTTTTTGTTATTTTTGTCACACTAGTCCTGTGACCATAGTCCGGGTTCAAACAAACGGGAAAAGGTAAAGTCCAGCAGTAAAGTCTCTGATGGCTTTCAAACACATTTACGGGTACACACTTTAAACTTTACACAAATTCCCTATGGGTGTCTCTGCTTAGGAGGCCGGGTCTTTCCTACTTTCCACCCCAGGCACTTTCTATTCCCAATTTAGTATGCTTGGGGCTGTGCATAAGTGTAACCTTCTATATACTACTGTGAGTGCATAAGTGTAACCTTCTATACACTACTATTCACACTTGCGGACTAAGGTCACTTATTTACATTGTGATAACAGGTACTATGATACTTTACATTTTAAACCCACTCTCCATATCTAGATGGGGCCTGTCCTTGTGTACTGCAACATGATCTGCGTGGAATCAGTGTTGCATGTGTACTGACTTCTGTTAAAGGTGGTAATGCAGGTAGCTGTCTGCGAATTCTTGGTCTTACTGTGAGACTAGCAGGTTCACCGATTATAGGAATCTCAGGTTCCGGTATAACAGGCTGCAATTCTTGCAATTGAACGGGTTCTTCTGGTCTTCTTGGTTCTGGTTCTTCTTGAACGGGTTGAATTGGAACTTGATTTTCTACTGGTTAATAGAACGAAATAACTGGTATGATAAATGCTCCATTGCATTGAGGCCAATCTGCTCGTAAATCTCCAATTTCAGTGTGGACTACATCTTCTTTTGGTTCTTCAACTGTTGGTAACGGATAAGCTGTTTGTTGGGGTTTCAATTGATCAGGGCATTTCTTTAAGTGATCTCTCGATACGCTTGCAGTTGTTCTTCCTTGATCTTTGCTGATTACACAAGTCTTGGAATTGTCAAAAGTAGACTGCATTACTGTGTATCTTTCTGATTCCCAATGGTCATCTAGTTTGTTGGTCTTTCTCTTTCTCTTGATAACTAGTTCACCTGGTATTAAGGGTTCTGCTGAAGCGTGTTTATTGAAGTCGTGTTCTTGCTTGCTTCTACTTTGATCTAGATTTCTTTCAACACTCTCTTGGAATTTTCTGTATTGTTCTTGGCGATGATAATTCCAATCTTCATCTGGAGAATTTTGGGTTGGTTCTACTGTTCCCATCTCTAAGTCAATTGGAAGTTTTCCTGGTCTTGCTTACTAAGTAAGCTGGTGCATAGCTGGTGGAACTGACAGGGATGTGATTATAGATATCCACAAGGTCAGGTAGCTTTTCTGGCCATTGATTTCTCTCATCGAGCGGTAAAGTCTTCAGCATGTCGATGATGATGTTGTTCATCTTCTCGCACTGACCATTTGTTTGCGGATGATACGGTGTGGTCCTTATCTTCTTACACCCATACAATCCTAAGAACGTGTGGAATAGTTCTGACTCGAATGCTGGTCCTTGATCTGTTAATACTTGATCTGGATACCCATGCGGCGACAAAAGTAACTCTGGAATGCTTTAGCTGCTACTTCTGTGGTTAAGTCCTTGACTGGTACTACTACGAGGAATCTTGAGTAGTGATCAACCATTGTGAGTGCATAAGTGTAACCTGTTCTACTTGGTGTTAACTTCACATGGTCTAGGGCTACTATTTCAAGAGGTCTCTTGGTAATGATTAGCTGTAACGGAGCCTTCTGACTTTGCTGGTCTTTTCTTCTCAGGTGACACGGTCCACAGTTCTTGCACCATCTCTCAATAGAACCTCTCATGCCGACCCAGTAGAAACGGTCTTTTAACAGCATCTCTAGTTTCTTCCAATCAAAGTGTCCTGCATCATCGTGGTAGGCTTCTAGGATCATTTTGACATCTGTTTTTGGAACTACTATCTGCCAGATAAGTTCATGAGTTCTGGGGTCTGCATAGTTTACCTTGATAGACGAATAACTTTCCTTTTTCTTTCCGTAGGCGTTTAGCATCTTGGGAAGCATCTGAACTCAGACTGGAGTGTTCTTGGGTTATCAGCTCTTTGATTAAGCTAACATCTGGATCATTGGCTTGAGTTTCCTTCCAGTCATGGTGAGGTAACGGGTTCACGGCTCTCTCTTTACGCCTTTGACTGGCCTGATGACATGAGGCTGTACTTGTACAGTGGAAAGCTGGCAATTCTATTTCTTCCAGTTCATCTATGTCTTTTCCTTCTTCTGGGAGATTGGGCATTCTGGATAGGGCATCTGCGTTGCCATTCTTGTGACCTGCCCGGTACTTGACAGTGAAGTCATAGTTCGACAATCTTGCCATCCAAAGCTGCTCCAGGGCTCCCAGCTTTGCAGTCTCTAAGTGGGTTAGAGGGTTATTGTCAGTGAAATCTGTTAACGAGGAGGACGCCAGGTAGTGCTTGAAACGTTCTGTGATTGCCCAGACCAGGGCCAGGAACTCTAACTTGAAAGAGCTGTAATTTTCAGGGTTCCTCTCTGTTGGACAGAGCTTTCTGCTGGCATAGGCTATCACTTTCTCTTTGCCCTGCTGTCTCTGTGTCAAGACTGCACCTAAGCCTTCGTTAATTGCATCTGTGTATAGCAGGAACGGCAGGTTGTAATCAGGGTAGGTCAGGATCTCTTCTCCTGTTAAGGCATCTTTCAGCTTCTGGAAAGACTGTTCTTGTTCTGGTCCCCACCGGAATGGAGAACCACTGATCTTGCCTTTGTTGGATTGACCTACCAGGAGATCTTGCATAGGCGCTGCTATCTTTGTGTAGCCCTTGATAAACCTTCTGTAGTACCCGACCAGTCCTAAGAATTGACGTACCTCTTTGAAGGTGGTTGGCGCTGGCCAGTTCTTTATGACTGTAACTTTGTCCGGGTCGGGTGCTACGCCCTCTGCACTGACCACAGGTCCCAGGTATTGGACTTTGGGTTTCAGCAAGTAACATTTTGACGGTTTCAGCTTCATACCATACTTGGATAACGACTCAAACACTTCACTTAGATGTTGCAGGTGATCTTCATAGGTCTGGGAGTATACTATGACATCATCCAAGTACAGCAGTACAGTCTCAAAGTTTCTGTGGCCTAGGCAACACTCCATCAGTCTCTGGAATGTTCCTGGTGCGTTGCATAACCCGAATGGCATACTGTTGAACTCGCATAACCCCATTGGCGTCATGAAGACTGTCTTCTCACAATCTTCTTCTGCAACGGAGACCTGCCAGTACCCACTAGTAAGATCCAAGGTTGAGAAGTAATTGGCAGACTTTAGTGCAGCTAGTGATTCTTCTATGCGGGGTAACGGGTATGCATCTTTGTGTGTTACTTTGTTGATCTGCCTATAATCTACGCACATCCTCATAATACCGTCTTTCTTTTTAACCAGGACTAGTGGTGCTGCCCAGGGACTACAACTGTCTCTAATGACCCCTGCATTGTTCATGTCCTGTAGCATCTCTTTTGCTTTCTGGTAGTGTGCTGGTGGTATAGGCCTGTATCTTTCTTTTATGGGTGCATGGTCACCTATGGGTATATGATGTTGTACCCCTTTAATTCTCCCAAAATCAAGTGGATGTTTACTGAACACCTGTTCATACTCTCGAACTACCCGATAAACTCCATTTTTCTGGTGAGAAGATGTGTTGTCAGTTCCTATGCTGAGCTCCTGACACCATTTCTCTAGCTGATGTTTGGAGTGATGGGGTTCGTCTGACACTGTCTGAGAAAATGACTTAACTTCATGTATTGCATTGTTATCAACATGGTACAGTTTTGCAACAGTGGAATACCTTGTCAGTTTTACTTCATCATCACCATAGTTCAGTACACATACAGGGACCCTTCCTTTTCTTACAACAACCACCCCCCTGGCTGTCAAGAGTGTAGGACTACTGTCAGACATCACGGGCTCCACTACTGCCTGGTAGTCCTGCCCTCTGAGGCCTACTGCTGCCCGACACCAGATCATCATTTCACTTCTTGGTGGTATTACTATAGGAGTTAGATCTGTTACACGTACACTACCAATTTCACCATTTGATATTGTTACCTGCTGTTGGTACACCAGAGCTCGGATCTCTCTCTGAAGAGCTCTTCTCTCGCTGGGCTTAGCGGTATCTGCACTCTGTTGGAGCAAAAACAACACTTCATCTAGGCATTTAACCATCACATTGGTACCCAGGATCACATGTGGATCCCGCTCGTATGGTTTGTCCTGAACCACTATGATTCCCTGGTTCATTAACTGTACCCTCCCTACCTTTACTGTAGCCTCCCACTGCCCTTATATTGTAACTAGCATCCCATTGGTTGCTTCAATGTTCAAGTCAGGGTTTGGGGGATCTAGTTTGATGTTGGACCAGAACCGTTTGTAAAGGATACTCGGGATGGTTGTCACCTGGGATCCAGTGTCTATCAATGCAGTGGTAGAGGTGCCGTCAATGATGATGGACAAGTACGGATGATCTCCCACGTACTTGCGCTCCCAGTTGGTCGGGCCTGGACTGTCTACTCCTGGGGTTGGCCCTCCTCTCCCAGGGGCTGCTCGTTTAAAGGACAGGAACGGTAGACATGTCCTTATTTGTCGCACTTGCGACAGATGGGTTGTCCGTCAGCGCTGTAGCGATCTCTGGGTCTCCCTCGCAGCGGCGTTGTCCTCTTCTTCATCAATGGAACATCGTCGGGGCTGTCAGCGAGCTGGATCGTGTCTGATGGCCTTGCTTCTGTCTTGGGTCGCCTTGCACCTCGGAGCCTCGCCACCTCTTTGGTCAGCTGCTGCACATCGGAGCACAGTTTGTCAAACCGGTCGGGTGTCACAGCCTGCACGCTGGATTGTGCTGCGGGGGATGAAGAAGGTGCTTCCGGCACGGAAGGGGTTTTAGTCCACTGTGGCTGTGGGGTTAAGTCTGGCACTGCAGGGATCTGCTATCCCCGAACCGTTAAGTCTTTTAACGTAGCAAACTCTGCGACAGGGTGTTGCAGAGCCCACCAGCGTGCTTGTTTTCTGTCATCAGGTAGTCTGAGGCCGATAACGAATTGTTCAATCAGAGTTTTGTTTTCAACACGAATGCCACCGGGATCAGCCTGTTTTAACAGTCTCAGTGCTTCTTGCAGGCGTAGTGAATAGTCCAGGACACTCTCCTGTGCCCCTTGTTTGCAATGATAAAACAACAGTCTTAACTCAGATTCAGTATGATGCTCAAAAACTCTCTTTATAAAGATTTGTTCAACGGACTCCTGATCTTCCACAGACCTGTTTCGGGTTTCCAGCTCTGCTGCATCTGTTAACTGTCCCATTACTACTGACGCTCTCTGCTTACCGGTCATCGCGTACATATCCAGCACGGTGCATATCTTCCTCTGGAACGCATCGAGGGTGTCGGGCTTGCCGCTGTATTTGGGTAACCAGGCTGCATTTGGTACGTACGGCAGAGGTATCGGCATTATCGGGGCCGCTGTTGCAGGCGGCGGTGGCAGCATGACGCCGCCAGGTGGGTTGACGACTGGGGGCTGTATGTTCTGGGCCCCTGGCGGGGCAACCGGCGGGTTTACCGGTGGGGCTACTGCGTTACTTGGGTCTGGATTACTCATTCTCGCTCCCCCCTAGTTAATTGCGGCCAGTCTCTTTCAAATTCAGCGGAAGTTGTCGGCTGGGCGGTGGGGAGTGAGGCACCACGGGAGTTTCCGGATCCTGGTGCGTCCGGCGGATCTCGTCAGAGCGTGGGGCGGGGCCTATCTTCGTGCCCTTGCACTGTAACGCCCCTTCTTTTCCCGCTCTCCGTGCAGCAATGGCGATTCAAATTTTACAGTTCACAAATCACAATCAATAAATGGCGCACAGTACCCGGTCACACCGGGCACGGTAAAACCTGTTCGTGACGCCAGGTTCTGTCCAGCCCAGGCCCGTGGGGTACTCGGTCGCTCAGGCGTCGGTCTCTGGGGAGGAAGTCATGGGTAGCGGTGCCTGAGGGCGTGGGCGCAGGGGAATGCAGATAAAAAAAGAGGGAAGGGGATGATGGCAATAAAATAATAAAATGTCTGTCGTGACGCCACCTGTAGAGGTCCGGTGATGGCACTGGCGCTGCTTGGACCTCCGGGGTGATGGGCGGCACAAAGGTGTTGTAGCTCTCTACAGGAAGAGCGGGTTCCCCGGGGCTGTAGGTAAATAATGGTGGAATAGGGCAGCATTGTTGGAATTGGGGTGCGCAGCTTCTTCGGTGTGGTGCTAGGCATGTAAATCACAGTTCATCCGTAAGGAACACAGACACGCTGCTCACTCTGAACGGGTACTTTACTCCAGTAATCTGTAGGCTTACAGGGTAAACAGTTCTTTCAGTCAGGGTAGTGGACCGGGTGGTCCTGGAAGTGAGTAATGTCCCTCTGAAGCTCAGTTGATGTTCCTTCTCTATCACTTTCTCTGTCCTTTCTCTGTGTTGCCCTGCACAATCCCACTTTTTGAACCAGGCCAGTCGGGTGATATGGGAATCCTTTATCTCTCCAAAGGGAACCCAACCCTGTTTAGTGCTTCTGGTGGAGACCATGCTTGGTTTAGGGCGGTTGGATCGTGCGCCTAAGTGTTCATCGATCACGCCGGTAATTTGCGGTTTTTCCCCTTTTTCTTGTCTGCCTAAGGGTACGGACTTGGGCACTGACCACCCGTGACATCCCCGTACCAGTATGCCCGAGATCCGAGTACCCCAAGCCCTTGGCGCCAGACACGTGCATGTGCATATGAGTGTGTATGTGCATATCTGTGTGTCTGTATGCGTGGGCGTATGTGCATGTGTGTATGTGCATGTATGTGTGTGTGTATATATGTGTATTAATGTAAATGTGTGTATGCATGTGCGTGTATATGCGCATGTACGTGTGCATGTATGTGCATGTGCATGCATGGATGTGTACATGTATGTGCGTGTGTATGTGCATGTGTGTGTATGTGCTTGCATGTGTATGTGTGCATGTGTGTGTGCATATGTGTGGGTATGTGCATATCTGCATGTGTGTATGCATGAGCGTATCTGTGTGTGTATGTGCGTGTGTGTGCATGTGTGTATGTGTCTGTGTGTAAGCATGTGTATGTGGATGTATGCACGTGCATGCATGTATGTATGCACATGTGTGTATACGCATCTGTGTGTGCATGTATGTATGCAAATGTGTATGTGTGTGCATGCATATGTCTGCGTGTATGTGCAATAGCCACAAGGTCTGGGATACTCAGTAGCCGGGCTGGCTGGTTCTTTGGGAGGTCACGGTAGCTTTGGCCCAGCTCTGTTGCCCTTGCCGTGCAGTGAAGGGGGTATTTACAGGGGATTTAGAAGGCTTTTCGTGACGCCACCTGTGGTAATCGGCCAGGGATGGCTGATGCTGCTGGTGTGGGCCTCTGGGGCAGATGGTGCCGCAGCCGGGGTGGTATTGCTCCCCACAGGTGGAGCGGGGCCCCAGGAACAGTGTGAAAGTCTATGGGAATGACAGTAATGGTCCTTGAGGTGCAGGACGGAGGGCGTACAAAATAATCGGAGCACACAGAAGGGTACAGTTTTCTTTACCTTTACTAGGCACATGGTGGTGCAGTCCAGGACACTGGTTACCAGGTTTTAGAAGGATCCGGTGAGTCTGGAAGCATTCGGGAATCCACCTCGCCTGGTGGGTTTGGAGGCCTTCCTGATGCGCCTGGCCTGGAGTCAGGACTAGTGTTTGGATGCTGGGTGGTTACCTAACGTCGGGACCTCATCCTGCTTCCAGGCATGACATCACCCCCGGTGAAAGAGGCAATGTGACTGTGGCAACTGGACCACTGGGGTGCCACATATGCACATATATGCATGTATATGCATGTGTGTGTATGTACATGTGTGTATACATGTGTGTGCATCTATTTGCATGTGTGTGTATGTACATGTATGTGCTTGTGTGTATGTGCGTGAATATGTGTGTATGCATGTTTCCATGTATGCATGTATGCTTGTGTATGCATGTGGGAGTGTGTGAATGTGCATGTGTGTGTATGTATTATTTGTTGTAGAAGAATAAGTGGCACTCACCTTATTTATGCTTAAAAATTCCTTTCTATTCTCTGTCCATAAAAAAAGCAGGTGCTAGTGATGCACCCCAGGGCTGTGGGATACTCGGAACTGGGTTTTGGGTACTTCTGGGGAGTCACAGGGGTCGAGACCCAGTTCCATGACCCTGAGTATCAACTTTAAAGTTCAGGAATGGTGGTCGTGACTGTCTAATGTAATCTTACAAGTTCTCAACTGATACATTTGAACAGGATCAGAACCTATAAAAGCACAGAAATATATGACCAGACCCACTAGAGGTACAGAACTACATCCCTATAACCCTGATCAGTAAAGAAACACAACATCAGAACCCTCATCAGTGCATGTCAGGTCTGATAGTTGTGTATCCGAGCAAGTCTGTCATGCTCCTGGGCGTGCTCTGGCTCCCCGTCAAGTCGCTCTTCATTGGCCATGAAGAGAGGGGTGTCACCTCTGGTGGGCAGAGCTTTTGCGGGTGCCCATTCTGACCAAGTACTTCACTCTAGTAGATGTACTCTTAGTATCTCTGGGAAGCAGGACGCCGCTGCTCCCAGTGATTGTGTCACTCAGGGTGACTCCAGTCCCCCTAATGATAGCTGTTGCCAAGGGATATGGGACTCTGTATCTATCTGGACAGTAAGCTGATAGGAAGTTCCCTCCATTTCCCTCATGTCCTCTGTTCCTTTGGTTTTGTTGACAGAGGGTGGAGAGTGGGTGTTGACTCAGCGGATCAGATGACCGCTGGGAGGCAGTTTTTAACATGCCACTTCCTCTTCTTATTTACTGATTAATTCAGCTCTGCTGGGTGTTGAGGTCAGGGCTTCAGTGCTTCTGATGTTTGTTTGCTATGGTCGCAGCTTTTTGTTCAGCATTGCTTTTCCTTAGTTTTATGTTTGCATAGTGTTGTGCTTTTGGTCTGTATGACAACTACTGCTGTGTGTCCGGTCACCAGACACCATGCTGTTCGCTGCCTGAGAAGGGCTCGGCTAAAGTCCCCCCTTGCCAGTACTGGGAGGTGGGTGAAGAGCATACTCGGCCCTCAAGGGTATGAGGCAGTGTGATGGCCATCACAAAGTGTGACTGACACTTTGCACTTGCTGGCGTGCAGCTGGTCAATCCACCATCACCCAGCGTTACAGTATAGGATTACATCACAAGAACCACCTGAAGTACAAAAATATATACCTAGAACCCACTGTTATGATACTGGTGAAACACTCACTGGAATTCAATGGCTGAAGGGCACAAGCAGTGTCATACAGTATATGCTACAGTCTATCTAAAGTCTAATGCATGGGTATAATGAGACACATGAGACATACGCTTCTTAAGTATTCCTTGTATTGCGTCATACAAGTCAGTGCATTAACAGAATGTGAAATACCGTATATACTCGCGTATAAGCCGAGTTTTTCAGCCCAAAAATTGGGCTGAAAAGTACCCCCCTCGGCTTATACGCGAGTCAGTGCTGTATACCGATGTATACATCGGTACATACCGATGTATACATCGGTATACAGCAGCCCCCGCATCCCCAGTAATGCAGGGCCCCCCCAGCGTCTCTCCGGTCACCTGTAAAGGAAGCTATACTTATCACAGTGCTCTGTCCGCGCCCGCTCGCACCCGCTCTGAGCTGCCGACATCGCGATCCTCCATCTTGCGTCTTCTTCCTGTTTCTGTGCTCGTCGCGGGCAATGACGTCATTCCCTGCGACGAGCACAGGAAACATGAAGAAAGAAGACGCAAGATGGAGGATCCCGGTCGGCTGCTGAGAGCGGGTGCGAGCGGGCGCGGACAGAGCACTGTGATAAGTATAGCTTCCTTTACAGGTGACCGGAGAGACGCTGGGGGGGCCCTGCATTACTGGGGCTGCCTGTATACTACCGCTGGGGCTGCTATATACCTCTGGGGCCCTGTATACTACCACTGGGGCTGCTATATACCTCTGGGGCCCTGTATACTACCACTGGGGCTGCTATATACCTCTGGGGCCCTGTATACTAACACTGGGGCTGCTATATACCTCTGGGGCCCTGTATACTACCACTGGGGCTGCTATATACCTCTGGGGCCCTGTATACTACCGCTGGGGCTGCTATATACCTCTGGGGCCCTGTATACTACCACTGGGGCTGTATATACTACCACTGGGGTTGTATAAACCACTGGGGCTGTATATACTGCTGGGGCCCTGTATACTACCACTGGGGCTGTATATACTACCACTGGGGCTGTATATACTACCACTGGGGCTGTATATACCTCTGGGGCCCTGTATACTACCACTGGGGCTGTATAAACCACTGGGGCTGTATATACTGCTGGGGCCCTGTATACTACCACTGGGGCTGTATATACTACCACTGGGGCTGTATATACTACCACTGGGGCTGTATATACTACCACTGGGGCTGTATATACCTCTGGGGCCCTGTATACTACCACTGGGGCTGTATAAACCACTGGGGCTGTATATACTGCTGGGGCCCTGTATACTACCACTGGGGCTGTATATACTACCACTGGGGCTGTATATACTACCACTGGGGCTGTATATACTACCACTGGGGCTGTATATACTACCACTGGGGCTGTATATACCTCTGGGGCCCTGTATACTACCACTGGGGCTGTATATACTACCACTGGGGCTGTATATACTACCACTGGGGCTGTATATACCTCTGGGGCCCTGTATACTACCACTGGGGCTGTATAAACCACTGGGGCTGTATATACTGCTGGGGCCCTGTATACTACCACTGGGGCTGTATATACTACCACTGGGGCTGTATATACTACCACTGGGGCTGTATATACTACCACTGGGGCTGTATATACCTCTGGGGCCCTGTATACTACCACTGGGGCTGTATAAACCACTGGGGCTGTATATACTGCTGGGGCCCTGTATATACTACCACTGGGGCTGTATATACCTCTGGGGCCCTGTATACTACCACTGGGGCTGTATAAACCACTGGGGCTGTATATACTGCTGGGGCCCTGTATATACTACCACTGGGGCTGTATATACCTCTGGGGCCCTGTATACTACCACTGGGGCTGTATAAACCACTGGGGCTGTATATACTGCTGGGGCCCTGTTTACTACCACTGGGGCTGTATATACTACCACTGGGGCTGTATATACTACTAGGGCTGCGTCTATACTACCACTGGGGCTGTATATACCACTGGGGCTGTATATACTACTGGGGCTGCGTGTATACTACCACTGGGGCTGCTGTATCTACCTCTGGGACTGGTGTATACCACACTGCTGGGGGCTGTATACTTGTGCTAGGGTCCACCCTCGGCTTATACACGAGTCAATAGATTTTCCCAGGTTTTGGGGGCAAAAGTAGGGGGGTCGGCTTATACACGGGTCGGCTTATACACGAGTATATACGGTAAACGTAAATTGCGGAGTGCAAGCACTAAACCAAGGATATCAGAGGTAGAGCTTTAAAGCAAAGCACAAGTCTCAAGGAGAATATTCAGAGTCTCTGTCCTTTCCTGGAAGATGGTGATGGCAAGCAGAAGGGTATCCACAAATGGTTCCAGGGTTCCAAGCAGAGTAAATCCAAGGCTTCCAGAGGCCAAGTCACAGAAAGATTGCAGACCTGATTCAGGAGCACAGGTTAACCAGCTGAAGTTGTTTAAAAGGGCAAATGACAAGGAACAGGGCAGGAACACTGAAGCTGAGAACTCCATATTGTTTGAGGGCAAAAGTCAATGCAACAGGACAGGAAACAAGATGGCCGAAAAAACACACTAGATTCAAGGATAACAGTGGATGTGGCAAAAAAGTCTGAGAACCTCACATTACTCCCCCCTTGGGGACAGCCTCCAGATGACCCCAGTCCAGGCTTGGCCGGGTACCACCGATGGAACTGGCAGAGCAAGTGGGGAGTGTTGAGATTGGAGGCCGGCTCCCACGAGTTGTCCTCAAAAGAGTAGCCCTGCCACTTTACCAGGTAGTGCACCTTGTTCCTACGCAACCTGGAGTCCAGGATCCTTTCCACGACAAACTCCTCTTGGCCATCGATGAGTACTGGAGCAGGAGGGGAAGAAGAACAGCCAGGAAACGAATTGGGAGTCACAGCCTTTAGTAAAGAAACGTGAAACACAGGATGAATTCTCATAGATCTCGGCAGTTAAAGGCGACAGGCAACGTTACTGACAAGTTTATTAATCTTATAGGGTCCGACGTACTTATGACCCAATTTGGATGATGGAACTCTCAACCTAAAGTTCTTAGTTGACAGCCAGACCAAATCTCCTACCTTGAAGGCTGGTGCAGGTTTACAAAACCTATCCGCCGCTTTTTTATACCTTTCCTGAGCCGATTTCAGACTCTCCTTAAGAAAATCGAGGTTCCTTTGTAGAAAGGTGATTCTGTTGGCTACAGCTGGGAGAGGTGGATCTATGGGAAGTCGAGGAAGGATGTTAGGATGATAACCCAAATTGGCATAGAAGGGTGACTGCTTAGTGGAAGCGCTCTGAGAGTTGTCATAAGAGAATTCAGCCAGTGGAAGCAAATCCACCCAGTCATCCTGTAGGTGGCAGATAAAACAGCGGAGATACTGTTCTAGGGTCTGGTTAGTCCGCTCAGTTTGTCCATTCGTCTGTGGATGAAAGGCAGAAGATAGGTTAACTTTAATGTCCAATGCAGCACAGAAGTGCTGCCAAAACTTTGAAGTGAATTGCACCCCTTGATCAGATATAACCTCATCCGGTACACTGTGCAAACGAAACACATTTTGAATGATTAAGTCTGATGTGTGTTTCGCAGTGGGTAGACCCACGCATGGGCTGCCTTTGTTAAAAAATCCACCACTACCAGAACTATGTTCTTCCCTTGACAGGCTGGCCACTGCACAATGAAGTCCATAGAAATGGAGCCCCGTGGACGGGATGGAATGGGTAAGGGTTGTAATAGACCTGTAAGGGAAGAACGTGGAGTCTTGCATCTAGCACAGACTTTGCAAGAAGTGACGTAATCTAGAACGTCTCTTCTGTACGTAGGCCACCAAAACAAATGAGAAAGGAATTCTTGAATCTTCAGAACTCCTCTATACCCCGCTATCTTAGAATCGTGAACGAATTGCAGTACCCTCAATCTGACCGCTTTAGGAATATACAGGCAGTGTCCCTGAATCCACACACCGTTCTTATATACAAGACTTACTTCACAAGACGGTTGTGCCAGCCAGGGATCCGAATGGTATGCTTCCTTGATGACGTTGAGTAAGTCTTGGTTATGAATCACTCCCAGGAACCTGGAATCAGAGATGATAGTCTTATGAGACGTGAGTGGAATAGTTTCAGTTGAGTAGAGTCTAGACAACGCATCGGCCTTTCCATTACGCGATCCTGGCCTATAAGAGATAACAAAACTGAATTGGTTTAAGAAAAGACTCCAACGAGCCTGGCGAGGAGTCAGGCACTTAGCCGACCTGATAAATTCAAGATTGCAGTGGTCGGTCAAGACGATTATCTGCTGTGCAGCTCCCTGAAGGTAATGTCTCCATTCCTTGAAGGCCGCGATGATGGCCAACAATTCTCTGTTACCCACGTCGTAGTTTCTTTCTGCTGGAGACAACCGCAGGGTAAAGAAAGCACAGGGATGTAAGACCTCTTTCTCACTTATCCTCTCAGAGAGTATAGCTCCGATGGCACAGTCTGAGGCATCCACCTCTATTATGAAAGCAAGTTTAGGGTTAGGATGCACCAGAATAGGCGCCGTGATAAATTAACCTTCAAACGGGAAATTGCTTCCTGAGCTTGGAATGTCCAGGTAAAAGCAGGCTTCTTGCGGATAAGCTGCGTGATGGGTCACACTATCTCAGAAAAGTTCCTGATAAAACTCCTGTAGAACTTAGCAAACCGTATAAAGTCCTGGGGACTGGCCAGTCTTTAATGGCTTGGACCTTACTCTCATCCATCCTGATTCCTCGTGATGACATTACATACACCAAAAATTGGATCTCTGTCCGATGGAATTCACACTTCTCCAGATTGATATACAGATGGTTTTGTCGAAGGCGTTCTAAGACCATCCTCACATGTCGGTGATGTTCCTCTGTGGAGTTAGAAAAAATCAAAATATCATCCAGATAAATGACAATACATGTATCCAGGAGGTCCCTAAAAATGTCATTCACCAAATGTTGGAAAGTTGCTGGAGTATTACATAAACCGAACAGCATTACTAATGTGACGCCCCACTACGTAGGTGCCACAAAAGGGGTACTGCACCCAGAAAAGCGGTGTAGTACTCCCCTGCAGTTGGGACTATGGACACTAGATGGAACCCGGGAGCAGCACTCACACACTAGAACAGTGGGTGGGAAGGACCCTGGGAGGGAAATATAACAGCCTCTAGGGGAAACTAGTCAGTCGCTGAGTAGGAGTCTGCAGAGAGAGTCGGAGGAGGAGGGAGCGAGGAAGGAGCCAGGCAGCCAGCCTGAAGGAGAAAAGAGGGCCACCTCGGCTGAGGGGCCCCAGAGAAAGCAAAGATCCCAGGAACCAGAAAAAGAAAGAGAGGGAAAGAACTCAGAAGCAGAATTCACGCGAAGAAGGGGATTGAGTAACAGTAGAGTTTGCCCCGAAAGGAAGGAAACTGGGTACCGGAGGCAGCAACTGTGAGGTCCTTCAAGGCTCACAGAAAATCCGTTAAACAGGGATATTACAAATACTGCCCTGACTCCCAAGGAACCCACAAGAGGGGAACCAGAACCGCAGTTAGCGCCTGCGACGTTCAGACAGAAGGTTAACCCGACGGGTAAAAGGGAGAGGAGACAGAACAAGTAGCAGCAGGAGGCCATGTCATCTATAAGAGATCAGGCTTCGCAATACTGGGAACAGAAAAGAAGGAAAAGAAAGGAACATAAAGGAGGGTTCCATCTAGAGCTAGAAACCCCAACTGCAGCATCCAGAGCATTTGCCGTCGTACCACCAATAATTACTGAAAGACTGTATTGCTGATGAAAGTTTTTCAAGTAAAGTTACCCGGTGAAGTGAAGTTTTGACTCTGCTGCATCCTTCCAATATAAACTGCTTGCTTTACAGCATTACTGCCCCGGTGGTCCAGTCCCGCCTGCGGGGACTAATCCATCTAGGCCGCAATACCACCGACCACCGGAGGACTGTGGCGGCGCTGGTGGTCATCACCAGACTCAGCAGGTGGCGTCACGAAGACAACTTGTAAATAATCCCCTGTATATAATTCCCCCCCTTTTTCAGTTGACCCCCAGGGCCACGGCCTCGGGATGGCCACCCTTGACTTCCCAGACTGAATCCGAGCCCGAGAGCCGAGTAACCGAGCCCTGGGTGCGCGTCACTAATTACTCAAAATGTCCATAGCGTGACCTGAATGCTGTCTTCCATTCATCCCAGGTCTAATGTTGACCAAGTTATAGGCCCACGGAGATCCAACTTAGTAAAGAGTTTTGCATGCCGTACTCTCTCCAATAATTCAGGGATCAGAGGTAGTGGGTAACGGTTTCTAATTGTGATCTTATTTAGCTCCCGATAGTCAATGCAGGGCCTAAGGGATCCGTCTTTCTTCTTCACAAAGAAGATAGGTGTACCAGCAGGAGATGAAGAGTGGCGTACAAAGCCCTTGGCTAAATGTTCGTCTAGATAGTCTTTTAGAGCCTTTAGCTCAGGCCCTGCGAAAGAGATAATCTTGCCGAACGGTACTCCTGCACCTGGTAATAGGTCTATTGGACAGTCATATGGACGGAGAGGGGGCAGCTGGTCTGCATTCCTCTTGTAGCACACATCAGCATACTCATGGTATATTGCTGGTAGCTCGGAGACTGACATGGGTCCCTTAGGAACGGAGCAAACTGAAACTTCTGGACCTACCTGTCTCTCCAGAAAGTGCAGTTCTTCAGTTTCCCAGTTAATCGTAGGATTCTGAGCCTGTAGCCAAGGCAATCCTAGAATAATAGGGAAATGGGGAGAAGAGATGAGCATAAATGACAGACTCTCTTGATGGTTATTATCCATGAGGACCTTCAAGGGCTCCGTCTCCTGATCCACTGGTCCAGAGTTTAACAGTGAGCCATCCACGATCTCCATCTGTACAGGAGTAGCCTTCTTTACTGAACGTACTCCAAGTTTCTGAGCGAAGGAGATATCCATAAAATTGCCGCTTGCCCCTGAATCAGTCATAGCGGAGGTAGATACCCAGACAGAGTTAACCCAGACCGTGGGAGAAATAATGCAATGAGAATTGTCTTTCTTACAGCTCAGTTGGGAGACGGCTGAAAAAACCTGAAAGACTGCTGCAGTGATGCGTGCATCAGGCTCTGAGATAACAGAGTTTAAGTCGAGTAATGAATGTCTGTAACCTCTAGTCTCTCTGGGGTCTGTGGTTCAGACCTGACCGAACCCCTCTCACAGCACTCGCAGTGTATGATGGCTGCAGTTGTCTTATGAGAACGGCTGGGGCAGTTTATAATGAAGTGCCCTGACTTACTGCAATAGAAACATAGATTTTGCTTTAGTCGATGTTCCTTGCGTGCATCACTGACCTGTCTCTGTAAGGAGTCCACCTGCATAGGCTCCGGTTTCGGTTCTCGTATAACCCTGCTCAAGGACTCCTTAGCTGGAGAGGGAGGAAATAAATGATTAGTGCGCTTCATCTCCGACCATCTCTCATGTCTGCGTTCAGTAAGCCGACCATCGATCCGAATACAGTAGTTGATAAAATCTCCTAAGGCAGTTGGAGGGTCGGCAGGAGCAAGTTCGTCCTTAATTACAGAGGATAATCCTTTCCGGAAAACCGTTTTTTTACCGGAGCTATCCCAAGTGGTGTCGAGGGCCCATCTCCGGAAATCCAAAGCATATTCCGCTACCGAGCGCTTACCTTGGCTTAAAGTTAACATGGCTGATTCTGCTGTAGCACCTCAGTTGGGATCGTCGAATACTTGCCCCATAGCTGCAATGAAAGCATCAAGATTATTTAGACAGTCGTCATCAGTCTCAATTAGGGGGTTTGCCCATCTGAGAGCCTTGTTGGAGAGCAGCATAGTTATTGTTAACACTTTAGATCGCTCAGTAAGGAACTGTGGCGCATAAGCCGCAAAGAACAGTTTGCATTGGTTAATAAACCCCCTGAACTTTTCCTGTTCACCGCCAAAGCGGAATGGTGGTAACTTGGGGATTCCAACAACCGGGGCTGAAGTTGGGGTGTGGACTCGTCCCTCCAGAACCTCAATCCGGGTTCGTAAATCCTGCGTGGTTTGTCCAAACACCTGCAGATTATGATCACTGCGATTCCGCAGGCTTGCACAGCTGGCCTTCAATGCCTGTAGGTCGGGAAGGATTGAATCAGTCACTTTGCACAGATGCTTAACTGGGTCCTCCATATTCCCAGAACCTGTACGGCAGAGAGCTGGAAAGGAAGAAAAGGAGCACAATAGTGTTTACCTATGGTAACACACCTGACTTAAGAAAGGAAGGTGCTCACCTGGAGGGGTTGTGAGAAGCCACAACTGCCATCATATAATATCGATCTATATCTTGCCTCCACGGCCTGCAGCGGCTCCTCAAATGGCGAAGATCCAGAAATCTCTATGCAGGTTGCAGCAGACTCAGCACAATCCCAAACCCAGCAGACGCTTTTATGGCTCCTGAGTCTGTCATATATGATACAGTCTATCTAGAGTCTAATGCATGGGTATAATGAGACACATGAGACATACGCTTCTTAAGAATTCCTTGTATTGCGTCATACCAGTCAGTGCATTAACAGAATGTGAAATAAACGTAAATTGCGGAGTGCAAGCACTAAACCAAGGATATCAGAGGTAGAGCTTTAAAGTATAGCACAAGTCTCAAGGAGAATATTCAGTCTCTGTATTTTCCTGGAAGATGGTGATGGTAAGCAGAAGGGTCCGGTATCCACAAATGGTTCCAGGGTTCCAAGCAGAGTAAATCCAAGGCTTCCAGAGGCCAAGTCACAGACAGATTGCAGACCTGATTCAGGAGTACAGGTTAACCAGCTGAAGTTGTTTAAAAGGGCAAATGGCAAGGAACAGGAAACTCCATATTGTTTGAGTGCAAAAGTCAACCAAACAGGACAGGAAACAAGATGGCTGAAAAAACTCACTAGATTCAAGGATAACAGCGGATGTGGCAAAAAAGTCTGAGAACCTCACAAGCAGTGAACAGCAAACAGTAGTAGAAGTTCTAGGATGCAGGAGTGGGTGTCAGGAGAAACAATCCAGATAAGGTGGGAGTACTCTGGGCAAAGACTGCTCTGAGCTAGAGACTGAAGTTAGACTAAACTAGACACAATACTCAAGCACTGAATGAAGTTCAAATGTAGATAAGTAGGCAGAAACTGGAACAACATGGCTTTCACAGGTTCAGCAGCAGCCATCTTGCTAAAGGGCGATTTGCCAGAACACAAGAGCAGCCTTCAATGAGAAGTTGTAGAACTGCAGCACAATTTAGCAAAGTGAATAATAGCAGCCATTAGTGGTCAGTCCGGAGAAAGATAACAGAATCCGTACACCCACATCACTGTAGAAACACAGCATCACAATCCTCATCAGTACATAAATACATCACCAGAATCCCCAGGTACAGAAACAAAGCAAGAAAACCCTCATTAGAACAGATGTTCATCATAACCACCAGCAGCAGGGACGTTGCTATGCATTAAGAATCGGGGCTGCAGCCCCGATTCTTAGACATAGAGCCCCGAATCTCGCCGGCAGTCAGACCCAGGGCTTTTTTTGTACTGGAATATCTGCTGCCGCCCCGCCCCCCGCGGTCATCGCGCCCTCCCGCCTCACCTCACTAGCAGCAGTAGTGCTGCACTGCTGGTGCATGACGCTGGCTGAGGTCGGTGAGCGGCAGGAGGATCATAGCATTGCGCGGGGACAGATGCCGGGTGGAACAGGAGGACCTGCCATGACGTCACGCACACGTGGGCGGAGCTACGTTTTGCCCGGGAAGAAGAATTGCCGGATTAGGAGGAACTGGGACTGACCTTACAAGGTACATGGAACATGGGGATGTGTGCAGAGGATGAGGGGGGTGTGCAGAGGACGAGGGGGGTGTGCAGAGGATGATGGGGGGTGCAGAGGACGAGGGGGGGGTGCAGAGGACGAGGGGGATGTGCAGAGGACATGGGGGTGTGCAGAGGACGAGGGGGGTGTGCAGAGGACATGGGGGTGTGCAGAGGACATGGGGGTGTGCAGAGGACGAAGGGGTTGTGCAGAGGACGTGGGGGGTGTGCAGAGGACGTGGGGGGTGTGCAGAGGACATGGGGGTGTGCAGAGGACATGGGGGTGTGCAGAGGATGATGGGGGGTGCAGAGGACGAGGGGGGTGTGCAAAGGACATGGGGGTGTGCAGAGGACGAGGGGGGTGTGCAGAGGACATGGAGGGGTGTGCAGAGGACATGGGGGTGCACAGAGGACGAGGGGGGTGTGCAGAGGACATTGAGGGGTGTGCAGAGGACATGGGGGTGTGCAGAGGACGAGGGGGGTGTGCAGAGGACGAGGGGGGTGTGCAGAGGACGAGGGCGGTGTGCAGAGGACATTGAGGGGTGTGCAGAGGACATGGGGGTGTGCAGAGGACGAGGGGGGTGTGCAGAGGACGAGGGGGGTGTGCAGAGGACGAGGGGGTGTGCAGAGGACGAGGGGTGTGTGCAGAGGACGTGGGGGATGTGTAGAGGACCAGGGGTGTGTGCAGAGGACATGGAGGGGTGTGCAGAGGACGAGGGGGGTGTGCAGAGGACGAGGGAGGTGTGCAGAGGACATGGAGGGGTGTGCAGAGGACGAGAGGGGTGTGCAGAGGACGAGGGGGGTGTGCAGAGGACGAGGGGGGTGTGCAGAGGACATGGGGTGTGCAGAGGACGAGGGGGGTGTGCAGAGGACGAGGGAGGTGTGCAGAGGACGTGGGGGGTGTGCCGAGGACATTGAGGGTTGTGCAGAGGACGGGAGGGATGTGCAGAGGACATGGGGTGTGTGCAGAACACATGGAGGGGTGTGTGCAGAGGACGAGGGGGGTGTGCAGAGGACGAGGGGGGTGTGCAGAGGACGAGGGGTGTGTGCAGAGGACGAGGGGGGTGTGCAGAGGATGAGGGGGGTGTGCAGAGGACATTGAGGGTTGTGCAGAGGACGGCGGGAGGGGTGTGCAGAGGACGGGAGGGATGTGCAGAGGACATGGGGTGTGTGCAGAACACGTGGAGGGGGGTGTGCAGAGGACATGGAGGGGGGGGTGCAGGGGACATGGTGGTGCACAGCACCAAGCTGACGACATGGTGGTACACTGTGCACAGCACGGAGCTGGGGACTTGGTGGTACACTGTCTCCCGCCACCTTAAAATCGGTCTATTTCTCATCCAGGAGAGTCGGATGAGTTACATCCGTTATTTGGTCCGTTTCTCAACTGCTGTGCGAGTGGCCAACATTTCTCTCAGATCACATCCGTGTGCAATCCGTGTTTTTCTCAGCAGCTATTACTGTATAATCATTTACAGGAACATTTTACAGTGTTCTCAGCTGCAGAATGAGAATGTATCCGTGAAAAAAAACAGATGCCTCTCGGACGGTCAGTGTGCGGTCAGTGTGCGGTATGTGATTTTGTCGGACCTGTAGACTTGCATTGGTGAGTCTCGCCCGGGAATCGCAGACTGTCGCACCATGTTGTGACTTTTTTCTCATCCTGAATCTGGATGAGAAAAAAGCGTCCGACACTCGTCATTGTGCTCTCAGAGATTGATTGCAATGCGAGAAAATCACACATTAAACTCATCAGAGTTTCACGCCAGTGTGTCCATACCCTAATACTAAAATCCATACTGGTGTGGGGAGGATTTATGGCTCAGTTAGTGCACACTCCATACTTCTTGTTATTAACCAGTTAATGCTCTCTTGTCCACCACACTGCAGTGTCAAAAGAGGACGACAGCGAGACAGACAGCAACATGGCATCAGAGAGCCCCTGACCTCGAAATAGAAGATCCTCAGATCCCGGTATTGTGACATAATATTAAGAATAAAGTTTTTTTGCACTTATTTTACACTATGAACTCCATAGCACGGCAGCGAAAATGCTAACCACTGAGACACCGTACAGTGCTAACCACTGAGCCACCGTATACAGTGCTAACCACTGAGCCACCATATACAGTGCTAACCACTGAGCCACCATATACAGTACTAACCACTGAGCCACCATATACAGTGCTAACCACTGAGCCACCGTATACAGTGCTAACCACTAAGCCACCATATACAGTACTAACCACTGAGCCACCATATACAGTGCTAACCACTGAGCCACTATATACAGTGCTAACCACTGAGCCACCGTATACAGTGTTAACCACTAAGCCACCATACAGTGCTAACCACTGAGCCACCATATACAGTGCTAATCACTGAGCCACCGTATACAGTGCTAACCACTGAGCCACCATATACAGTGCTAATCACTGAGCCACCATACAGTGCTAACCACTGAGCCACCGTATACAGTGCTAACCACTGAGCCACCATATACAGTGCTAACCACTGAGCCACCGTATACAGTGCTAACCACTGAGCCACCGTATACAGTGCTAACCACTGAGCCACCATATACAGTGCTAACCACTGAGCCACCATACAGTACTAACCACTGAGCCACCATATACAGTGCTAACCACTGAGCCACCATACAGTGCTGACCACTGAGCCACCATATACAGTGCTAACCACTGAGCCACCATATACAGTGCTAACCACTGAGCCACTGTATACAGTGCTAACCACTGAGCCACCATATACAGTGCTAACCACTGAGCCACCATATACAGTGCTAACCACTGAGCCACCGTATACAGTGATAACCACTGAGCCACCATACAGTGCTAACCACTGAGCCACCGTATACAGTGCTAACCACTGAGCCACCATATACAGTGCTAACCACTGAGCCACCATACAGTACTAACCACTGAGCCACCATACAGTGCTAACCACTGAGCCACCGTATACAGTACTAACCACTGAGCCACCATATACAGTGCTAACCACTGAGCCACCGTATACAGTGCTAACCACTGAGCCACCGTACTGTGAGTGTATGCCTCCCCCCAGAAAATAAGACCGGGTGAAACGTTCATAGCAAACATATTAATATATTAAATATATTAATCTTGCCCAGCCCCTGACGGCAGCCCGCCTCCAACCCCACCCCCACCTCAGCTCCGAGAGGCGTTCCAGGAATTATTTTTTTTACAAAAAAAGCACTGGTCATGGCAGAGGAGAAAGTGCAGACATGCCCGGCGTCAGCGTGTCTGCTCGGCACGGCTCTCGCACAGTAGCTCAGCCGTCGCCACCCCTGCATAGATCCCTGAATCGCGCTGTCAGGGCAGAGGAGAAAGTGCAGACATGCCCGACGTGTCTGCTCTCTCTCGCTGTGCGGCGGCACGGCTCTCACAGATTCAGACACACAGTACCGTAGCTCACAGAGAGCCGTCGCCGCTGGAGTCCCGCCCAGTGCCACTTACATGACCTGGCTGCACGTGACCGATGACATCACGACCGTGCAAGTCCTGCAGCCAGGTCAGCAGAGTCAGACTCTGTAGAATTAATTGTTGTGATCTGGGCTGGGCTGGCTGCCAGTTAGGAAGAGGGGGGCTCCCAGCTCAGTGCAACCTGCTGGGACCTGCCTTATTGAGGTAAGAACAGGGGGCACCTGGGGCAGGACATAGGGGCCAGTGGCCACAGACGTGCCACAGGCAGCAGTGCAGGGGGCCAGCCAGGGGCACACTGGCCACAAGGGCTCACAGGAAGGACCCACCGGACCCTCAACCACCTCTAGTGGTAAGGACAGGCGGGAACCTGTTAAAAATATGAATCCCACCCTTGCAGCTGCCGCTCACTGGACCTGCCGCGGCGAAATTCATGCACTTTAAAATCACGACATTAACGTCAGAAAAGCGCTCATGTGAAAGTAGCCTTAGGATTACTTGGATGTTGGCCTAATACTGTTATATTTTGTGTATTTATTGAGTGCATGTTGGCAATCTCTATAATGTTTTAAAGCATTAAGGCTGTGTTCACACTGGGCGTTTTTGGGCTGTTTTTGCTCAACAGTTTTTGTAGCCAAAACCAGCAGTGGGTGATTAAATCCAGAAGTGGTGACGTGTTTCTATTAGACTTTTCCTCTGATTGCTCTACTCCTGGTTTTGGCTACAAAAACTGATGAGCAAAAACAGCCCAAAAACGCCCAGTGTGAACACAGCCTAAAACTGTTAATATTATATATGTAGAGTGTCACTGGTTATTAAAGCACATTTTACTTGGGTTTTATTTAAATTTATTCCGAAAAATGCAGCTCAGTGCGCCCGAGCCCCGGATGTTTTTTGACCCTAGCAACGCCCCTGACCAGCAGTATATAAATACATTCAGATAATCCCCATCAGTACAGAAACACAGCATCAAACCCCTCATCAGTAGAAGAATACATCACAAGAACAATTAGTATATGGTCTATCAATTGTAATGTTACGTCAGCCCCGTTTATATATTTGTTTAGCATGAACCTATGACTCCTGTATGTCAGTAACAGTGGTAAGAAAATACTGGAAGTTGTTGTTACCAGTCATCATAATACCAAGCAAAAACCACAGTGCTGATAAGAATTAGTCAGTATCACAAATAATTTTATACGTCCAGGTACCTTATAGATGATTTTGTCTCTGATCAGGGTTGTTCTCTTTCTTTTCTTCATCTTGTCTAAATGCCATGATGACTTTTCAAGGTCAGAGCTCATCTCTGCAGGATTCCATCTTATCCACTTTTCTGCAGCACATCCCAACATGGCACCATTAAATATAGAAGTGTCATTATAATGTCCCTGAATAAAAATATCTGCCTTACACTGCACTCTTGAATAACTAATTGCTCCTCACTGTGTTCCCTGCACAAAAATATGATGCAAACATATTGGTACATACCCTCCACACTGCCCCTCTTCACACTGTCCTCTACACAGTTCCGCTACACACTGTTCCCCTATACCAGGAGTAGGAAACTCCTGGTCTCGAGAGCCGCACACAGTGCAGGTTTTCAGGATTTCCTTAGTATTTGACAGTTACCGTAGTAATTTAATCTCTTGCACAAATAATAATTAATTAGTGCTTGTGTCGAGCGCAGGGTATGGGGTACTCGGGTATCAGGCGGCAAAGGGTTAACTTTGTCATGGGGAATGGCGGCCGCGCCTGATCCCGTATCCTGTGGACTATTCCCTTGAAAGGAGGGAATTATTTACAGGGGATTATTTACAGTTTATAGTTTGTCGTGACGCCACCTGCAGTACCTGGCGAGATGTCACCAGCACCGCTACAGTCCTCCAGAGGTCGGTGGCATTGTGGCAGTGATGGTGTAGTCCTCCGCAGGCAGGACTGGACCTCTGGGGCAGCAATCCCTGTAAGGAAATGAGTTTTGTAGAAAGAAAGATGTAGCAGAGTCGAATTCACTTCACCGGGTACTTTACTGGAACTTTTGCAGAGTCATTACAGTCCTCAGTGCAGTTAGGTGTTACAATGGCAAGTGGCTACGGGTGGCTGCAAGCGGGTCTCTGGTAGATAGACGGAACCCCAGTATGTGCCTTTCTTGTTCTTTTCCTTCCCTTGCTTCCCAGTAGCTGTGTGAAATCTGATCTCGTGAAGTAGATCTGACCTCCTGCTGTCTCTCTTTCCTTCCCTTGCTCCAGTTGGGTAACCTTCTTTTGAACACGGCAGCTCCCGGGACTCTGTGGCTCTTTGTGCACAGCGGCTTGCCAGCGGTGTCTAGCTCCCCCTAATGGTCGCTTAGGAATCTGTGCCGTATCTGGAGATACCCCATGTTGCAGATTTTCTGCAGGCCGTAGAGGTTCCTACAGGTGCAGGCTCCGGTACCCGGTTTCTTTCTTTGAGCAAACTCCCTCCGAGCTTCTTGCTTCCTTCTCTCTCTGTGTCTGGGATCTGTTCTGTTTTCCCTGGGTCCCTCAGCCGAGGTGACCCTCCTTCATGCCTCAGGCTCCCTGCCTGAACTCTCCTAGCTCTTTCAACCCTGGAGGCCAAAACGGACGGACTGACCGACCTCCTTCTTCCCCCTGGGGGTTACTATATACCCTCCTGGGTTCCCTCCCACTGTGTGACTAATGTGGGGTGTGGGTTTAGGGTTCCGCCTACTATCCTGAAATCTACTTGCAGCTGGGATCTCTGCACCGCTTTTATGGGTGCAGTACCTCTCTATGGCACCTACATAGTGGGGCGCCACATTCCCACTTGATGGAATATACTCGTCCGCCAGTATCAACACTTATCTAACGAGAAGTGAAAAAACATTTTTTTTATATATATACATTAATACCAACGGGTAACTATTTACATTTAAGCATATTTAGTTTTTCTTCCCATTTCTGGGAGGGGCATTATTTGGAACGTTTCACATAAAAACACACATTATTCACTTCAGCCCAACGGGACCGGTACTAGATATGCGGGTAATCTTTAGTCCAGCACAGTCCAGTGTGTGTTATCACCGCTGGGCCGCTGCTCATTTAGCACACATCATTATATCAAATATAAAAGTCGTTAGGGTCAACGGGGACACACTCTTCATTAAAAGGAAAGGGGCTGGTTAAAGAAAATGGTGAGGGGCTATCTACAGGGGCAATGTCTCGCAACGGGAGTCTATTGCAATAAAAAGTAATTACTCAACACGGGCGATCCTGATTGCAAACCAGCCTAACCGGCCGGGGTAGCGTTCATAGGTTACCTGTTCTCCTTGGTATAGATCACGCCGGGGATGTCCTTTTCGCAAAAAAGATTCTACATCCCGCCAAGAAATGAACACATCATCAAAAAATCCTGGTTCTCTTAGGAAACCCCATGCATCGTCATGATAAACGGAGATGACAGTTCCAGTTTCACGCAGTTCAATGGGAAGTGGGGGCTGAGCTCGGGCTTCATCCTGTAATCTCCTGGTGGCTAGTTCTCTTTGATACCCGTCATCCCGTCGCCGTTGCATCACTACCTGCTCTCTTTTATCAAGGGCTGGCCAGGTGCACTGTAGTGACTGTTACTGTGGGGTTGGTGAACTGCTGCTGGAAACTCTCGGTGTTGCACGCATCTCCGCGGAACTTAAGATGGCGGTAACTCCTCGCTGGTGCCGCTGCCACGTGGTCCACCAAGCTGCTTCTGGAGTGCTCCCACCCGAGGCTCTGTCCGGTTCCTCGTCGTCGTTGTCATCATAGAGTTCCTCGACTTCCACGTCTGGTGCTGTGGGTGGTTGAGCTGCCTCCAGCCGGAGACAACCGCTGGCCCGGGATGGTGGTGGAGTCGGGGGCTCGGTCTGGGTCCCTGTGTCCTGGGTTTGGATGGGTGGTGGTGAGGAGGCGCGGTACTCCTCTACTGCTCATTTTGCTACTGATGCCTCCCATGCCTCGCGGGCCGACCTCCTAGCAGACAGCTCGAAGGTCCGCTCGGCACTCCACCGCCAGCACAACCAAGTCATTGTTTGCTCCATTTCTTGGCGGAGTCGGGTAAAAGCATCCCGCCAGTAATCAGCATCCCCTTCCATTGTTAAAAGGGATGCTGCTGCTGTGTCACCTCGCACAGCGTGGTTCTGCTCCTCCAACTCTCGCACAACGTTTCTCCACCGAGGTGCTGCCATGCTGCCGGGTACGAAGGAGTCTAGTTGTTTCTGTCCTTCTTTTCCGGTTTGTCCAGCTATGGGCGGGCACTCCCTGGGAACTTCCTGTGGGCCGCCCCCCTGATTGATTGATGGCAATTGGGGCGGCCACACTTTTTGGCGCCTCTGTCTAGGCCCTCCTTCTTCTATGAGCTGAGGCATGCCCCCGGGCCTGCACATGGTGTTTAGTACATGGCTACGGTGCCATCTTGGGTCCTCGTGCGATAATGGCGGGAACCCATTTTTGGCGCCAAGCAATGGCGGAATAAGTCAATTTTAAGTCCAAGGCGCACTGTACCCGGTGGTACCGGGCACGAGATCATGTTCGTGACGCCAGAAAGAAGATGATGTGTCGCCCAGGGTATAGGGTACTCTGGTATCAGGCGGCAAAGGGTTAACTTTGTCACGGGGAATGGCAGCCGCGCCTGATCCCGTATTACTATTCTCTTGAAAGGAGGGAATTATTTACAGGGGATTATATACAGTTTATAGTTTGTCATGACTCCACCTGCAGTCCCTCCGGAGGTTGGTGGCATTGCGGCAGTGATGGTGTAGTCCTCTGCAGGCAGGACTGGATCTCCGGGCAGCAATCCCTGTAAGGAAATGAGTTTTGTAGAAAGAAAGATGTAGCAGAGTCGAATTCACTTCACCGGGTACTTTACTGGAACTTTTGCAGAGTCATTACAGTCCTCAGTGCAGTTAGGTGTTACAATGGCAAGTGGCTACGGGTGGCTGCAAGCGGGTCTCTGGTAGATAGACGGAACCCCCAGTATGTGCCTTTCTTGTTCCTTTCCTTCCCTTGCTTCCCAGTAGCTGTGTGAAATCTGATCTCGTGAAGTAGATCTGACCTCCTGCTGTCTCCCTTTCCTTCCCTTGCTCCCATTGGGTAACCTTCTTTTGAACACGGCAGCTCCGGTACTCTGTGGCTCTTTGTGCACAGCGGCTTGCCAACGGTGTCTAGTTCCCTCTAATGGTTGCTTAGGAATCAGTGCCATATCTGGAGATACTCCCGTGTTGCGGATTTTCTGCAGGCCGTAGAGGTTCCTACAGGTGCAGGCTCCGGTACCTGGTTTCTTTCTTTGAGCAAACTCTCCCTCCAAGCTTCTTGCTCCCTTCTCTCTCTGTGTCTGGGTTCTGTTCTTTTTTCCCTGGGTCCCTCAGCCGAGGTGACCCTCTTTCTTGCCTCAGGCTCCCTGCCTGAACACTGGGGCTATTCAGAGAGGGGTTTTCTGGTAGTGTTGTTGCTGCTGAAAGGCTGGGAGGAGTCACCATGTATTGCTCCTCCTGTTCAGTGTGATGTACAATATTTTTAGTTTAATTAGGCTCAGCGCTAACTAGTACCCCTATCAATGGCATATGATGAAAGGCAAAACACTCGTATAAAATTTACTCTTTTTCAGGATGTTTATTAACAAAGTGCTATAACAAAAAAAAAATTGTGCTTGTTTTTCTTTAAAAGGACTTGATAAAAACTAATAAGATTATAATAAAATCATAATAAAATCAAATATAATCTAAATACATAATTGCCAGTTGGGCGCAGTACACGAATCCCATAAGGCACCATGGCAGTGTCACTGGCGCAGGAACAGTTCGTGGCCACAGGCCACGAGCTTTGCCTCCGTAATGGTACCTTTACACGCCGCCACAACAGGATGCATACAACCCGCTACAGGCTACAAATGTAGCTTGTCGCGCCAATATCGCCCGTAGTAGCGGCGTCTGAAGACGGGACGACACAGCCGGCTACAGATACCTCTGTATCCGTGCACTGCCCATAAACATATGGCAACATCGCCGATTGTAGCGAGCTGTATCGGCGTGTAAAGAAGGAACAGAAGGGAACTCTGGACACCCGGCGATGTAGCTGCAATGTAGCTAAGGCGTGACCCAGGCTCCGGGATACCACGCCCCTTCAGCGATCATTGGAGGAAGCTCCTTCGTTGCGATTGGTTGTCGCTGCACAGGGCGGCATATTTAAGAAGCTGACCAGTCACACTACGCAATTGCTCGAGCGTCATGTATTAATCAGCCTCCTGCGCTGGCTGGCCAATCATGGTATTATTGCTTTGTCCTATCAGCGTACGGACGTCTCGTAATCCACAATTGTGGCACGCCTATGTGCTGTCCCTCCTGCCCCAGGTCCGCCCATATTAGCTTGTTATTGCGGTGTGTAAATGAGGTACGCTGAGCTACAGACGGCTACTTGCGACACCCGGCGATGTAGCTAGCTGTAGATGTAGCGTAGCGTAGCGCACCTTGTGGCGGCGTGTAAAGGAGATGCGATTACCGTTTGTAACCGTTTGGCCGTGCTCGTGCACGTGAAGTTGCCGTTGGTATCCATCCTGTTGTGGCGGCGTGTAAAGGTACCATAAGTGACATACACATCACTATTATTTCGCCGGGAGATCTACGGCACTTGCTCGCCGCTGATCTCCAGGTGGAATATAAGGGAGATCAGCGGTGCTCGCAGCTGATCTCCCGGCGGTGGAAACTGCTCATCTACTGGCGGAATAGCATTGAGCGACGTGCCGCCGGGAGATCAGCAGCCCTCGCCACTGATCTTCCGGTGGTGGCAGCTGCTCATCTCCCGCCGCTGATCTCTCAGTGGAATAGCAGTGAGTGGCAGGCCACTGGGAGATCAGTGGCGCTCACCGGCGCTCAGCTGAGTGGTCTTTAAATCTCCCGCCAATGCCACGCTGCTCAGTTAATTGGGCACGCGCTGCCTGGCATACGACCAATCAGATGAGCGGTATTGGCGGGAGATTTAAAGCTGGCTGCCAATACCGCGCTGCTCAACTGCTAGAGGTATTGGAGTCACATTTCAATACCACTAGCAGCTGATGTGATTGGTTAGTGCTATATTATGGCTCAGTGGTGAGCACTGTATGGTGGCTCAGTGGTTAGCAATGTATGGTGGTTCAGTGGTCAGCACTGTATGGTGGCTCTGTGGTCTGCACTCTACAGTAGCTCAGTGGTTAGCACTGTATAGTGGCTCAGTTGTTAGCACTGTATATGGTGGCTCAGTGGTTAGCAATGTATGGTGGCTTCATGGTTAGCACTGTACGGTGGCTCCGTGGTTAGCACAGTACAGTGGCTCAGTGGTTAGAACTCTCCAGTGGCTCAGTGCCTGTGCGGTGGCTCAGTGGTTTGCACTGTATGATGGCTCAGTTGTTAGCACTGTATGATGGCTCAGTGGTGAGCATCGTATGGTAGCTCAGTGATGGGAGGCAGGGACACGGGAGGCAGAAGGTGTGGCACCCCACTGGTCAGTGTGCCAAAGAAGGGGTACTGCACCCATACTAACATGTATGGTATCCCTGTCAACAGAGGATGATAATATTAAATCTGAATATGCAAATGGAGTGTTTGAGCGCTTTAGCCAGCTGCCCGCAGTGTTTTCCTTAACTGGTCTCCCTGAGATCAGTGAATGCTTTGTAATATTAAATCTGAGGCCCTCATCCCCGCATTCATACACTTAGAGCTAGGGGACCAATTGGCTATACCCGTTACCAGGGTAACCAGTCCCGGTGGGAGGAGCTGAAGTGGAGAGAAAAGAGCAGGAAGGACAGACAGTTAGTCAGTCAGAGTGGAGTAAAGAACCGTGAGAGAAGTTGAGGAGAGAAGACCCTGTGAGGATCACAATGGAGGGTGCCAGAAAAGCAAGGCAACACAGACACAAGGGGGATCCCTGGCTTGTGCAAGCCCCATGCCGGACTATACCGATAGCTAGTGAGGGAGGTATCGCAGTCCAAGATGGAAAACCGGCTCCGAGTGCGGTGCAGGAAAGTCCAGCTCTGAGCCGCCAAACCCTGTGGGTCGTAAGCCTTTTATATAGCCCCGATCTGGTCCGACGCGCATGTCCCCACCAGGAGCTCCAAACCAGGTTGAGCCCGTTAGAGAGAAGGGTAACCTCTACATACCCAACGGGCCTGGTAGTGTGGCACCCCAAGGGTTAAAGTGCCACAGAAACATCAACACAGGTTTAATCCCCACACAAGACTACACTAGAAAGTGGGAGGAGTTTAGATGGCACCTGCACTAGTGGGAGGAGCTAAGTTGTTTACCACAGAGCAAGAGTGACAGTTAGTTTTAGTTGAGTCTGGAGCAGGAGCAGAGCCAAGTAGAAGTGGAGGTCCTGAGAGGTCTGAGGAGAGGAGACAGAGGAACAGAGGAACATACCCGGGACAAAGAGTTACCCCAAAAACTTGACCCCGGGGAGGCGCTTAAGACGGATACCGGATCCGAGGCTGTGCCTGAGACAGACAGGACAGTAAACACCGGCATAGTGAAGGTCCATCATCTTCACAGCACCATAGCAAAGCAACACGGAGGGGTCAGTGACACAGAGGACTCAAGTTGCCCAGCATAATGGTACCCATGAGCAGAGACAGGGCCAGCAGTACAGCTACAAGCAGCAGCAGGGCCACACACAGCGCTTAAGTAGTAAGCCAAGGACCCGGTCAGGGTGGGAGCAACCTGGTACAGACTCCGTGGACAATATTGTGTGATACCATCTGCAAGTAAAGACTTGGAAAACAACAGAAACCGTGAGTGTGTGTGATCCTTATACTGAAGCCCCACTTGCCCTCATATACTGCGATTACCTCTACTCTCATCATCTCTACTGCTACCCCTACTCTCCTGCAGCATCAATAACTATCCTCACAGACTTTAACTAGTACTACCACTGCCGCGGGGAACCCAGTTCTGCCCACAGGAACTATTCTATCCAAGCTGCTAACCCATCATCCCCGGAGGTTCTGCAGCAGCCCCATTACTGGCCGCATATAGTGGGTGGCGTCACGAGTGACAAATCCCCTGTAAATAACCCCCCATTTTATTGTGCGGGCCCGGGACACGGTCCGGACCAGGACCGCCGTGACATCCCCCAGCAGTACCCCGGTCCGGCACCGAGTACCCCGTCCCAGTGGGCTCCACAACCGTATGAGGGCTCCGTGCAGGGCAGCGCACGGATAGTAAGGAGAGCACAGTGAGAAAGAAGGACAGAGAGTGAAATCTGAAGGAACATCAGTGGGGGCCTCAGAGAGACTTTGCATTCTTTGGTGACTACCCGGCCAGCTACTCGTGACTGTGTACTTTGTGAACTGCTTGAGAAGTCACCAGTAAATACCCGTGCAGAGCAAGAAGGTCTCCCGTGTTTTGTTTCTACTACGACAACCAGTAGTACTACTGGAGTCTTCCCTGGGGACTCCACTCCAACTGCGAGGAGCGACATCATTTGGCTGCCTATCCATCATGCCCAGTGGTCTGCAGCAGCACTGGTGCATTCACCAGACTCCTTAGGTGGCGTCGCAAACTATATTTTATTTCTCCTTATTAATCCCTTTTTCAGCGACCACCAGGGCCACGGCCCCGGGCAGCGGCCACCAGTGACAGCACCGTTAATCAATGCCTGGAATCTGAGTACCCCACGGCCCTGGGGTGGGTCAAAGGCACAGGGGAGGCAGAGGCACAGGGGGAGGCAGAGTTATGAAAGAGACAGCGCACACAGGGGCTGAGAGCACACAGAGTGGAGAAAAAGTCACAAGTAAGAGAGAGCGCACAGGAGGAGAGACAGCACAGAGAGGAGAGAGCACACAAGGGGAGACAGGCACAGAGACTGCCCTCCCGATGCAATAGCGTTGGGACTATTTCTAGTGAAATATACATTCACTCATTGAGTTGAAATGAGCTGTATGTGCCCTTGAAAAGTGATTTTCAGTATCAGATGAAGGTGACCGGTATTTGATTGTATTTGATTTTATTATAAATTCTTATTAGATTTGATCAAGTCCTTTTTAAAAAAACATGCACAATTTTTTTTCTGTTTGTTGTAGCACTTTGTTAATAAACATCCCAAAAAGGGTCAATTTTATGCAGGCGATAATTCCAGCTGTAATTTATCACCGAATAACAGTTTTATAGTTATTTTCGTTTTCTTTATCAAATAAGAAGAAATAACTTTATTTTTATAGTTGTATTTTATTGAATCTTATTTTAAAAAAAAAGAGCTCTGGACACAGGAGCTACCACATAGATATGGAGTGTGCACCAGGCTGCAAATAAGGACCCGGAGACAGCATGAGTGGATACATTTTGGAGTCAATATCCCTGAGTGGAACACAAAATAATAAAGGACACACTAAACTATGTGAAAACACACTGCTAATATTTGAAATCGCCATGTTAAAAGGACAGATGATCATTTGACCCCATATAACTAATACGGGAACGATTAAAACAATCTAACCTGCAAAAAAAGCCCCTTTGGCGATACCTGCAGTAAGGGAAATCTAAGGGACCATTCTTAACAGACTACTCCAGGAACAACTGGAAAGCGCTGGAAACCACTGAAAGGACTTACCGTATATGCACCTCTTGCCAAAAACTGGGACAATGGGAAAACACCCTGGGATAATACTCCTACCCTGAATCTTTTGACAAGACTCATCTTCATCAAAGAGTGGTTCCTGGAGATCCCATTCCACTCCTCAGCTTGCATGTCTGGACACCAGATTAACAATATTGTGGATCACATATGACTAGTGTGACCCACACATCTTTATATTTATCTCCAGAGCCCCTGATGAGCCTCTCATTTAATTCGGAGAGGTGAAACGCTTTGGGCGGGGTATAACATTGCCATATTTATGGTCAGAAATTGATGAATATCAGATCTATGTGACCATAGGACCTTTTGACAGGAGTTATAGGTGATAGATACATGAAAGGACACAAGAACAACACCTTACAACGAGACAAGTTGACTTGACCAGATGAATTGGGTCAATTGGTCTGAACTTCCTAGGAGACGAATTGTATCCAGGAAGTATCTCTCCTTAGACTCACATACTGAGACATACGACAAATGTGTTCACCACCTAGAGAACCCACAAAGGTTCATGACTGCATAGATGATTGTTTGTCTAATGTATGTTTGGGGAGTGGGTTACACATTTGAAGAACACTGCACTGTTTTCACCAATCCACACAGGATAATTCCAGCTGTCAAATGCTGAGGAAATCTTGAAAACCTGGACTGTGTGCGGCTCTTGAGGCCTGGAGTTCCCTACCCATGCCCTATACAGTCCAGACGTTATACTATGCCCTCTAATCACACTCCCCCTCCTCACCATACTGCCCCATCCTTGCTGAGGTCCCCTTATGCAGCACCCCATCCATACCACCCCCACCCAAACTACCCAGTTTAGTCTACATCCATCCTGCCCCCACTCCAGCACTAGTCTCTATTATGTGCCACCTCACACTTATCTCATCCCATACTGTCTCCTTACTACCTCTGTACTCATCCTCCCTTGCTCCCCATTTTATCTCTGTACCCATCCCCCCCTCATCATACTGTGTCCTTAGCCATCCCCCCCTTAGTCCTCATAGTGTGTCTGAACTCATTCCCCCTCACTCTTCACACTGTTTCCACACCCGTCCCACTCTCTTAGGCTGGGGTCACAGTTGCATTTTTTACAAGCGGTTTTGGAGACCTGCGTTTTCAAAAACGCATGTAAAAAACGCACCCATAGGCCCTCATGTTAAAAAACACATGCCCTAATAGCAAAAAAGCATGTGACAGTACCATGCGTTTTTGGTGCATTTCCAAAAACGCATGCTTTTTTTAATATGGGGCCTTATGGGAAACGCATGCAAAAACGCATGTACAATTAGTGCCATTCAAAAACGCATGCGTTTTCCATAGGAGCCCATGTTAAAAAAAACGCAAGCGTTTTTGAATGGCACTAAATGGTACTAATTGTACATGCGTTTTTGCATGCGTTTTCCATAGGGGCCCATGTTATAAAAACGCACCAAAAAATAGTACATGCACTATTTTTTGGTGCAGATTTAAAAACGCAGCCAAAAACGCAGGGAGCCATCACACACCTTAAAAAACTCATGCTGACATGAAAAAACGCATGAGTTTTGTAAAATCACTAAAAAAACTCATGTCAACTATGACCCCAGCCTAAGGCTAGAATTAAAGTAACGTTTTGCCCTGTGTTCAGGGGGGTTCTGTTAAAAAGACAAAATGTGTCAGTATTAACGCAGTGTTACTGGAAAGGTAAGCCTGCATCAATGCTGCCAATTCATTGCTATGGCTGATGGAACCCCGAGTACAGGTCAAACGCCGGCATCTAAGCGCGTGTCATGTGATGCGCTTGGAAAAAGAGCGAGGTATTAAACTCTGGCACTTAGATGCTGGCATTTAAGCTGTGCTCGGGTTTCCATTAGCCATAGGAATGAATTGGCAGCATTAATGCAGGCTTAGGCTGTGTGCCCACATAGTGGTTTAGTGACGTTCAAATCGTCAGTAAACCGCTGGAAAATTCAAGGAGCCTAGACTCCTGAGCTCAGAAGTCTCCAGCTGTTTTCCGGCGGTTTTTCTCAGTGTGTGCACAGCGGTTTTCAGTCGGTTTTTCAGCGGTTTTTCCGGCGGTTTTCTATGGAGGATTTTTTTCATGGAACCGATCAAAAACCGCTGAGAAGAATTGACATGTTGTATGCTCCTAAACAGCTGGGAAACCTCTCAACCGCAGGCAGATCCGCTCACATAAACCGACTATGTGTGCACAGCGGTTTCTAAATTACATAGGGTTACTTGTAAGTCCTAACGCTGCTTAGGATTTACATAAATTTAAATAAAACCAATGCTAAACCGCCGGCGGTTTTCTATGGAGGATTTTGTTCATGAAGACAATCACAAACCGCTGAGAAGAATTGACATGCTGTATGCTGCTAAACCGCTGGAAAGCCGCTCAACCGCTGGCGGATCCGCTCACATAAACCCACTATGTGTGCACAGCGTTTTCTAAATTACATAGGGTTACTTGTAAGTCCTAAAGCTGCTAAGGATTTACATAAATTTAAATAAAACCTATGCTAAACCGCCGGCGGTTTTCGCTGCTAAACTGACGCAAAACCACTATGTGGGCACACACCCTTACCTTTCCAGTAACAGTGTGTTAATGCTGACAAATCCTATGTTTAAGGGTGTGTGCCCACATAGTGGTTTTGCGTCAGTTTAGCAGCGAAAACCGCCGGCGGTTTAGCATAGGTTTTATTTAAATTTATGTAAATCCTTAGCAGCTTTAGGACTTACAAGTAACCCTATGTAATTTAGAAAACGCTGTGCACACATAGTGGGTTTATGTGAGCGGATGCGCCAGCGGTTGAGCGGCTTTCCAGCGGTTTAGCAGCATACAGCATGTCAATTCTTCTCAGCGGTTTTTGATCGGTTCCATGAAAAAAATCCTCCATAGAAAACCGCCGGAAAAACCGCTGATAAACCGACTGAAAACCGCTGTGCACACGCTGAGAAAAACCGCCGGAAAACCGCCGGAAAACAGCTGGAGACTTCTGAGCTCAGGAGTCTAGGCTCCTTGAATTTTCCAGCGGTTTACTGACGATTTGAACGTCACTAAACCACTATGTGGGCACACAGCCTATGGAACCCCCCTGATCGCAGGGCAAAACACTAGTTTGACCCTAGCCTCACTCCCTTTTTGTGTCCTCAAAAAAGCACTTGTCACCTGAATTGTTGTAATCTGCTGTTGCAAGTATTCCATGTTAAGGAGAATGACATCTATAGCATATTTATTTGAGATAATCACAAACTTAGCACAAAAATCTGAGTTGCCTGAAAAGGTGTGGGCGAACATTTGAACGCAGTCCACATGGAATATATTTCATTTTATAATACTGTCCAAGCATAGCGAGATGCAGTTCTAATGATAGTATTTTCTTTAAATCATTCTCATGCTTGCGTTTCAAGTTGATTACTGAAGGCACACTTAAAAAATCACATCTCCTTCCACTCCTTTTAATATGCGCTCTTCCACATACGCTGTATAATTGAATGTGCCCAGTTCCATTATGATGATACTTTCTATGCAGAATCTCTATAGAAGATATTAGTAAAGTAAAGAGCAGCACAGCATTCACTGCAGGGTGCAGATTTCAATCCAAGCAAACTTCATATGCCCTTCTATACAGACCCAGACCCAAAAAATGAGAATTGCAGCACTCCTTTAAAGATGTAAGATGAAGCCTTTATTTGGGGTTTCAGACACACACGCCAGTGTTTCAGTCCCATATGACTTTTTTCCAGCAATTTCTTAGGCTAGGTTCACACCACGGTTTTCGGCTGACAGGTTGTGTCAAGTGTTTTGCAGGATACACCGGACACGACCTGACAGCCCCGGACAAAACAGAAGTGGAGAATATGTCCTCTGATCCTGTTTTCTGCTGGAATCAGCAGCTGCCGCTGTCTTATCAGCACAGCAGCTGCTGGGAGCTGGCCACGGTGCTGATATTTCAGCCAGGGAGCTCTCTAGGTGCTGAAATTCAGTGGCGGCTGATTTTAGCAGCCACCGCTCTTTCAGCATTCGGGGCCCAGGTACCGATCCAATTTTATGTCTGATCCGGCATGATCCGACGTCCATAGAGTCCCATTCTATGGGTGCAGGTTGCGATTTTATCCGATTTTTGCATCGGACACAAAAAATCAAGCAAACTCCAGTTTTGTGTCCGATGCAAAAATTTGACAAAACCGGATCCTCCCGGAAAAACACCAAACCAGATGCAAAATATGCACAATTTGGCGCCATAGGGATACATGGGGAGCAAAATCAGATCCGGGGTTTTCCGGTTCACACCGGACAACCTCGGAGCCGAAAAACCGTGGTGTGAAACTGGCCTTAGGCTACATTAAGACACAATGTTTTTGCACTGTTTTTTTTTATCCGTTTTTCAACTGCAAAACTGATCCGCTTTTTCAAAAAAACGCGTCACCCATTCACATTGTGCATTTTTTTATACGTTTTTTTAAGCTGTGTTCTTTTCCTCCATCCATGCGGCAGCAGGGATGAGCAAACTATCATGTAACCGGATTGCTTCAGATTACATATCCGGAGCAATCCAGTTACCGTATTGCGGTTTTCTGCACACATTTTTGCTTAAAAATGTGTGTAAAGGCAATTGCGTTCACTGCATCCGGATCTGGATGCAGTGAACGTAATTGCACTTCTAAGTGTGACCCTAGCCTAAGAGATTGCTTGAAAGTTGTTTGGGACTGAAATGTTGCCATGTGTGTCTGAAGGCCCAAATAAAGGCTTCATCTTACATCTTTAAAGGAGTGCTGCAATCCTCATTTTTTTTGTTCTAGATAGATAGGTAGGTATACCTCACAGTCCCATTCTTCTGCTGATTGCTTCTGGGGCCGCTTATTAAGCTTCATGAATATTCACTGCACTGAATTGCAATGGCCAATCACAGACACTCACTCTCGGCGACAGCATCTATGATTGGCTGTTGCACTCAGACTGAGCCCACAATCTGTACCCAAACTAGTAACAAGTTTCCAAGGCAAGGAAGACAAACGTGACATCATTTACCCCTTTTATCACCCCAATGCCACTGCAACCAGGGCATCAGAAGGAGATGTGTAAAGCACCAGGAATTGGCAAATCTAATGAATTCATCAATTTCTGGGGCAGCTGAGGGTTGCTGTTCTGTAGCATGGGAGTCCAATAACTATAGGACTCAACGTATTGAAAATACAGTACTAGCCTCCAGTGGCCTAGTTTAACCTTGGATGACAATCGCAAATAGGGCATAGCCCACACCAAATGGCTCCCCTGTATTTTTAATGGCCAGACATGGTAAAACTAGGCAGCGGGGTGCGCTGCTTTATCTGTGCTGAGAATGACAAATATGTGGGAACCCCTATGCATTTTTTTCTCATTATTTATATATTTTACACACATATGACGGCAAGTTTGTTGCTATACACTAATGTATATGGCAACCAATCACATACACCTGTACAGATTGTGGGGGCGCAGTCTGAGTACAACAGCCAATCATAGATGCTGTCACAGAGATTGAGCATCTGGGATTAGACATTGCAATTCAGTGCAGTGAATATTCATGAACCTTAGTGAGTAGCCCTGGAAACAAGCAGCAGGATAGCGGGAGACTGGTAAGCTATATCTATCTTCTAGTGAGACCCACTTACTCAGTTGAAATCCACAAACAAGATTGGAGCCAGGCTTATGTTACCGCGCTGACCAGGAACAACAACGCCCACAGAAATTAGATCAAAGATCCTCTTTATTTATCCTATGCGTTTCGTTGCTTGGCTAGCCACTTCATCAGGGCATCCTGGTAACATAAGCCCGGCTCCAATCTTCCTTGTGGATTTCTTCTGCTCTTCCAGTGGGGCACCAGCGACGGCCATACATCTATTAGAGCCTCATCAGTTTGTCTTGGCTCACATAACCTAAATAGGTGAGTTGAACAGATTGGGGGGACCGTGACCATTAATTTGACGATATCATCCTATGTGTGCTCCCTTCTTTTTATATTTTTTCCATTTACTACCGGATCCGACATAAACTGGTAAAACCAGATCTGACACCCATTGGCTTCCATTATAATTGATGCCAGATCATAACAGATCCGGTGGGATGCATTTTTTTAACGAGTCCAAAAAATGTACGATTTGTGTTTTTTGGGCTCATTAAAAAAACAAATCCGGCTTTATCTAGCAGCAACCAGAAGCTACCTGAAGCAACCGGATGCTACCAGACGCCATTGAAAATGAATGAGCAAAAACCGGATCTCTACAGAAAAAACATGATCTCTGCCGGATTAAAAAAAAAACTGGTGTGAGACCAGCCATACATAGCTTTCATAGAATACATACTTACAAAAAATAAAACGGCTAAATACCTTATAAAAACTCAGTGTTCCCTTGGTTCTGTCACACTTTTCTGTTTTGTGCTGCATCTCTCCATTGCAGAAAAATTCCCATTTGTTGCTTTTGCAGCACAGTATGTGAAATATCTTGTCAGGGGACATGCACTTTCTCCCTTTCGTCCCATATGTTTCTAATCACAGCTCAGCAGTGCCTGAGACTGCTCGATCCGCTGACAAAGTTATGTTTGGTAGCTCCAAGGAAGGAGGGGTGTCAGTACATTCTCCCAGAGAAGACTCTGAAGAGATGCTCAATTGGTCGGCAAGCAGAAATTTCACATAGTGCACCCCAGGAAAATCAAAAGTCAACATCACCAAAATGGAGTGATGTAGCAAAAAATGGAAAAAGCAGCAGAATCAAGGGAGCTCAGGATTTTTACAAGATAGTTAACTCATTAAAGAGTCCATGTATCTTCATACACTGCAAAGTATTACTACAGTAATTATTTTCTATTGCTTCTTAGGTTTCTATCTTTTCAACTACCCAGTGTGTCATCTCCAAAAACCTGTCCTATGAATAGACTATCCTGAGAGGTATGTTTGGTGGATACGCCTGACAGGTAAAACTGGAAAGCAATGTGTTAAAATTTCATATACACAGCATTTGCCAGTACTGTCAAATGTATTGTAGCTGCAGGTTAAAATAATGCTGCAGAAATGATTACTGAAGCAGCTTCGGGAGGGGGCTAATGTAATGGAAATCTTCAAACAAGGCTTGAGACTCTACTCAGTGCATCATATCCACCGGGATAACACTAATTTTCATCTCAGAAAATTCAATCCTGATGGCCATATAGTCCTTAATGTATTGCCAATGTCATCTACTAAGAAGAACATTTTATACAAAGGCTAATATATGAAGCAAAGCAGAGCAGAACACTGGAGCCCGTACTCATATTCGTAGGCATTTGCTTCAAATAAATTATAGACCTGTGAAGTGAGAGCTATGTATGAGGAGAAAATGTGATTGTCTGGAATATAATAGTAATCATGAGCAAGAGCTACTGTGACTGAAATGACACCTAATTTACTACAGACAATGGAATATGGGATGAAAATGGAGAAAATAGATGAAATACGGTACATGCACCGCTTGGCTACATTAACCCCTCACTGCTGCAACCAGTGTGGACCTTTTGCAGACTGTTTTTTTCCATACTTTAATCATCCTATGTGAAAGGCAAAACCCTATTTTCCCATTGACGTATCTGTATGAGAGCTTGTTAATTGCTCAGTGCTATATTTTTTTTTACGGCACCATTTGCCATACCTATAAAGGTACCATCACACGCCGCAATCTCGCCTGGAGATCATAAAGGCGATATGTCGCCCTGGAACAATCGCTGTGGAATTGCCTCATGGTTGCGGCATCTGATTTGCAAATTTCGATGCGATAAATCACCTCTTGACCGTCGTCTGATTTCTGAACAGTGCTCAGTAATCAGCCGCAATCCTTAAGGCGGTATTTCCGTGTTGTGGCATGTGACAGGGCGATAGTAATGGAAACAATGCTTTCTATGATTTCACGTAGGCGTGCCTCAGCTTGCTGGAGTCCGCGCCCAGTCTGAGCTGATTGGTGTGTGCTCCTGTGTTTCCATTGGCTGTCAGTTGACACCGCGCCATATTTGAAGAGCCGTCCGTTCAGCACCACACACATCTTCAGCTACACAACCATCCGCAAACTCAGTGCAAACTACGATAGACAATGGCGTCATGTATTAGCCAGCCTTCCAGAGCAGGCTGACCAATTGTAACGCTGTTGCTGTGAGCGTGTATGGGGCATGGTGTAAATCACTGTGGCACGCCTATCTCCTCGCCACGCTGAACATGTATACGCCCACATTGCCTTTGAGATTGCGGCGTGTGAAGCGGCGATGGAATTAGGCAAGATTGGTTCCACTGTAGGTGATGCGATTTCCAGAGCGACACATCGCCTTACCTTCAGGGCGATATTGCGGCGTGTGATGCCGCCATCGGCGATCTGAGGCGACCACAAAAAACGTGAGCGCGCACGTTAGATCGCCACATATCACCAGGCGATATTGCAGCGTGTGACTGTACCTTAAGATATTGAAAGAAAATGATTGGGGATGGGGGAATGGGGTTGGGTGAGACATTTGGGGGAAAAAAGCTGCAATTCCCCAATTTTTTACATTCTTTTATTTCATTATTATGGCATTTATTGTACAGTGAAATTGACATAGCGTTTATGTCTGGTTACTATGATTCTGCAAATGTATTCTTTTCTTTTTATTTTAGATTTTCTTTTTTTTATTTTATCATTTCACTATTTAAAGTATATATACGGTAAGGATCCATTCACACAGTGCGTTTTTGGTCTGTTTTTGGTCTGTTTTTGGTCTGTTTTTCCTCATCAGTGTTTGTAGCCAAAACCGGGAGAGGAACAATCAGAGGAAAAGTAGAATAGAAACATGTGCTTCACTTCTGTATTTATCACCCACTGCTGGTTTTGGGTACAAAAACTGATGAGCAAAAACAGACCAAAAACAGACCAAAAACAGACAAAAAATGCACAGTGTGAATGGAGCCTAACTCTACACACCAGTGTTAAAATGTGAGGTTTTTGTCATGTAAGAAAGAAAAATCCAAGAAATCTTTTCAAATTTTTCTTTTCTCCCTTATGGCCCATTCTCACGATGCGTATTTTGCCTCGTATTTGGTGTGTATAAGCAGCAGATCTGCACTAAATATGCAGCATCTTGTTTTGTTAGCACAGTCTATAGGATTGAAAAGTCCTATCCGCATGGTGTGTTGTTTTTCTGCTGCAGATATGCTGGGTATTTTAGTGTAGAAAAATCTGCAGCATGTCAATTCTTCATGCAGATACGCTGCAAATTTGACTACAAAAAGGCTGAGTCGTAGAAAAGTGAATGGCAAAAAGCACCATATACGCAGCAAATAAAAACGCACCATGCGGACAGTGATGTGTTTGTTGTGGATTTTGCCGCACTCACTGCTGACCACTGAGCCGCCGCACTCACTGCTGACCACTGAGCCGCCGCACTTACTGCTGACCACTGAGCCGCCGCACTCACTGCTGACCACTGCGCCGCCGCACTCACTGCTGACCACTGCGCCGCCCTACTCACTGCTGACCACTGAGCCACCGCACTCACTGCTGACCACTGAGCCGCCACACTCACTGCTGACCAATGAGCCGCCGCACTCACTACTACCCACTGACCCGCCCCACTCACTGCTACCGAATGAGCCACCCCACTCACTGCTAACCACTCACCCACCGCACTCACTGCTAACCACAGAGCCCCCGTCCTGCGCTGACCAAAGAGCCCCTGTCCTGCGCTGACCACAGAGCCCCCGTCCTGCGCTGACCACAGAGCCCCGGTCCTGCGCTGACCACAGAGCCCCCGTCCTGCGCTGACCACAGAGCCCCCGTCCTGCGCTGACCACAGAGCCCCCGTCCTGCGCTGACCACAGAGCCCCCGTCCTGCGCTGACCACAGAGCCCCCGTCCTGCGCTGACCACAGAGCCCCCGTCCTGCGCTGACCACAGAGCCCCCGTCCTGCGCTGACCACAGAGCCCCCGTCCTGCGCTGACCACAGAGCCGCCGTCCTGCGCTGACCACAGAGCCGCCGTCCTGCACAGAGTCCCCTTCCTGCGCTGACCACAGAGCCCCCGTCTTGCGCTGACCACAGAGCCCCCGTCCTGCGCTGACCACAGAGCCCCCATCCTGCGCTGACCACAGAGCCCCTGTCCTGCGCTGACCACACAGCCCCCGTCTTGCGCTGACCACAGAGCCCCCGTCTTGCGCTGACCACAGAGCCCCCGTCCTGCGCTGACCACAGAGCCGCCGTCCTGCGCTGACCACAGACCCGCCGTCCTCTGCTGACCACAGAGCCGCCGCACTCACTGCTGACCACAGAGCCGCCGCACTCACTGCTGACCACTGAGCCGCCGCACTCACTGCTGACCACTGAGCCGCCGCACTCACTGCTGACCACTGAGCCGCCGCACTCACTGCTGACCACTTAGCCGCCGCACTCACTGCTGACCACTGAGCCGCCGCACTCACTGCTGACCACTGCGCCGCCGCACTCACTGCTGACCACTGAGCGCACCCACTCACTGCTGACCACTGAGCCGCCGCACTCACTGCTGACCATGAGCCGCCGCACTCACTGCTACCCACTGACCCGTCCCACTCACTGCTACCAATGAGCCACCCCACTCACTGCTAACCACTCACCCACCGCACTCAGCGCTGACCACAGAGCCCCCGTCCTGCGCTGACCACAGAGCCCCCTGTCCTCTGCTGACCACAGAGCCGCCGCACTCACTGCTGACCACAGAGCCGCCGCACTCACTGCTGACCACAGAGCCGCCGCACTCACTGCTGACCACTGAGCCGCCGCACTCACTGCTGACCACTGAGCCGCCGCACTCACATGCTGACCATGAGTCCGCCGCACTCACTTGCTGACCACTGAGCCGCCGCCTCACTGCTGACCACTGCCGCCGCCCCGCACTGCTGACCACGAGCCGCCGCACTCACTGCTGACCACTGAGCCGCCGCACTCACTGCTGACCACTGAGCCGCCGCACTCACTGCTGACCACTGAGCCGCCGCACTCACTGCTGACCACTGGCCGCCCTACTCACTGCTGACCACTGAGCCACCGCACTCACTCATGCTGACCACTGACCGCCACACTCACTGCTGACCAATGAGCCGCCGCACTCACTACTACCCACTGACCCGCCCCACTCACTGCTACCGAATGAGCCACCCCACTCACTGCTAACCACTCACCCACCGCACTCACTGCTACCACAGAGCCCCCGTCCTGCGCTGACCAAGAGCCCCTGTCCTGCGCTGACCACAGAGCCCCCGTCCTGCGCTGACCACAGAGCCCCGTCCTGCGCTGACCACAGAGCCCCCGTCCTGCGCTGACCACAGAGCCCCCGTCCTGCGCTGACCACAGAGCCCCCGTCCTGCGCTGACCACAGAGCCCCCGTCCTGCGCTGACCACAGAGCCCCCGTCCTGCGCTGACCACAGAGCCCCCGTCCTGCGCTGACCACAGAGCCCCCGTCCTGCGCTGACCACAGAGCCCCCGTCCTGCGCTGACCACAGAGCCGCCGTCCTGCGCTGACCACAGACACGCCGTCCTCTGCTGACCACAGAGCCGCCGCACTCACTGCTGACCACAGAGCCGCCGCACTCACTGCTGACCACAGAGCCGCCGCACTCACTGCTGACCACTGAGCCGCCGCACTCACTGCTGACCACTGAGCCGCCGCACTCACTGCTGACCACTGAGCCGCCGCACTCACTGCTGACCACTTAGCCGCCGCACTCACTGCTGACCACTGAGCCGCCGCACTCACTGCTGACCACTGCGCCGCCGCACTCACTGCTGACCACTGAGCCGCCGCACTCACTGCTACCCACTGACCCGTCCCACTCACTGCTACCCACTGAGCCACCCCACTCACTGCTAACCACTCACCCACCGCACTCAGCGCTGACCACAGAGCCCCCGTCCTGCGCTGACCACAGAGCCCCCGTCCTGCGCTGACCACAGAGCCCCCGTCCTGCGCTGACCACAGAGCCCCCGTCCTGCGCTGACCACAGAGCCCCGTCCTGCGCTGACCACAGAGCCCCCGTCCTGCGCTGACCACAGAGCCCCCGTCCTGCGCTGACCACAGAGCCCCGTCCTCGCTGACCACAGAGCCCCCGTCCTGCGCTGACCACAGAGCCCCCGTCCTCTGCTGACCACAGAGCCCCCGTCCTGCGCTGACCACAGAGCCCCCGTCCTGCGCTGACCACAGAGCCCCCGTCCTGCCTGACCACAGAGCCGCCGTCCTGCGCTGACCACTGAGCCGCCGCACTCACTGCTAACCACTGAGCCGCCGCACTCACTGCTGACCACTGAGCCGCCGCACTCACTGCTGACCACTGAGCCGCCGCACTCACTGCTGACCACTGAGCCGCCGCACTCACTGCTGACCACTGAGCCGCCCCACTCACTGCTGACCACTGAGCCGCCGCACTCACTGCTACCCACTGACCCACCCCACTCACTGCTACCACTGAGCCACCCCTCTCACTGCTAACCACTCACCCACCACACTCACTGCTAACCACAGAGCCCCCGTCCTGCGCTGACCACAGAGCCCCAGTCCTGCGCTGACCACAGTGCCCCCGTCCTGCGCTGACCACAGAGCCCCCGTCCTGCGCTGACCACAGAGCCCCCGTCCTGCGCTGACCACAGAGCCCCCGTCCTGCGCTGACCACAGAGCCCCCGTCCTGCGCTGACCACAGAGCCCCCGTCCTGCGCTGACCACAGAGCCGCCGTCCTCTGCTGACCACAGAGCCGCCGTCCTCTGCTGACCACAGAGCCGCCGTCCTCTGCTGACCACAGAGCCGCCGTCCTCTGCTGACCACAGAGCCGCCGTCCTCTGCTGACCACAGAGCCGCCGTCCTCTGCTCACCACAGAGCCGCCGTCCTCTGCTCACCACAGAGCCGCCGTCCTCTGCTCACCACAGAGCCGCCGTCCTCTGCTCACCACAGAGCCGCCGTCCTCTGCTCACCACTGAGCCGCCGTCCTCTGCTCACTACAGAGCCGCCGTCCTCTGCTCACCACAGAGCCGCCGTCCTCTGCTGACCACAGAGCCGCCGCACTCACTGCTGACCACAGAGCCGCCGCACTCACTGCTGACCACTGAGCCGCCGCACTCACTGCTGACCACTGAGCCGCCGCACTCACTGCTGACCACTGAGCCGCCGCACTCACTGCTGACCACTGAGCCGCCGCACTCACTGCTGACCACTGAGCCGCCGCACTCACTGCTGACCACTGAGCCGCCGCACTCACTGCTGACCACTGAGCCGCCGCACTCACTGCTACCCACTGAGCCACCGTATACTCTGCTACCCACTGAGCCGCCTGTATACACACAATTAATTTCACCGCACTCCCCTAACTATTACTAAATAAACTATATATAGATTCTAGACTACCCGATTCTTTAGAATCGGGCTCACAGCTAGTCTACTATATAATTAATTAATTCACATGTCAAAGCACTTTGAACAATTGTAATTTTAACTATTAATATACGTTATTGCACAGTACAAAATTTGTCCTTAGTCACTGGATACTCGGCTACTTTTTACCTGTCTCTTGTATTCAAGCATTGGAATATCTCTGGTGATTGTCCAACTGTAGTCTGCAAGCATCGAAGGGCTCCAATTCCACTGATATCTTTTTTCCATAGTCGCAAATTCCCGGTGAAATCGCTCACCGTGCTCATCACTCATTGCTCCAGTTTGGTGCAAAGAAGTCTAGATGTGAATGCAAGAGATGAATTTTTAATGACTTGTTGCAGCCAAGATTATGATATGCCTGAAGAAGATTTTCCACCAGCTCTTTAGTTATTTGACTTGGTGTTTCCAAGGAAATTTGTTACCACTAACTGGAATGCTACCTGTGGTGCCGCACCGCTCTAAATGCCACGAGGGGTTCTGCACCCAAGCCACGGGTGTGAGATTCTTGTAGTTGGGAAATGGGGATTGTAGATATGGGATCCAAACACCCAACATGTAAACCCTAGTTAGGGGTGTGGGTGGACCTGCTATAGAGAAGACCCAGTCCAAGGGAGGAGAATAGGGTAGAGAAGTGTGGGTGGGAGGTAGAAGGACAGTTTAGTTTGAGTTCAGTTTCAGTTTGAAGTCGAACAGAGAACAGATAGTATGTAGAGCGCAGAAAGTGAGACGTCTAGTCGAGTGAGGAGAAGAAGGAGAGACAGAGAATTGGTGTGAAACTGAGAAGTAAGGGCTTGAGCACCTGAGGCTCGTCCCGGGAATGGAAAGATAGGTACTCTAGGGCACCGGCGCAGCTGAAGCGGCCCGTGTGCCCGAATCCGGGACTGGTGATACCAGACAGAGGGGTTTAATCAAGAAACAGAGACCGGACCTGAACACGGCATGGATGTCCAACACCTGAACCATTGCACCGGAGGCCATGAGCTTCATAGGAGCTGTGGCTCACACCTGGTGCATTCCCCAAGAAAGCAGCCGGACAAGGGTCCGGGGACAAGGTACCGGTCGCACACTAAGTCTTATGGCTGCCAGATCAGGGCTCTGTGCCCAGAGGCGCTAAAAGGGGCACTGGGGAACTGGACCAGAAAAGGGCAAAGACAGGCACACCACCGAGGATCTCATACTTGCCACCCCAATCTCTTAAAGACTACACAGGCCGGAGCTTATCTGAGAGAGTGTAACATCTATAACCTGTTGAAACTTGAAGCTTGCTGTGAGTAAACCTGGGTACAGACTTGTGAGAACTGTGTGAGACTGTGTTATTTGCACGGCAACTGGCTGTGAAGGCCACTGAGCAAGGTAACGAGGTCTAAAGTTAACCCCCTGCCTGCCGGAGACTACCAATTATTCACCCGCTGCCCTGGGGACTTGTTCCACCCATGGGGAGCCACTCCATCCCAGCTGCCCATCCATCGTCCCCAGAGGTTCTGCAGCAGTGGCGGCTACCCATAGCCGCAAACCACTGGTGGAATCACAAACAATTCTCCATTTAAACCAACCTATCCCCGAGAACTCTTTGACTTTGAACCCAGGGTCACGGAGCTGGGTCTTGACCCCTTTGACTCCCCAGAAGCATTAAAGCCTGGTTTTGAGTACCCCGCGGCCCTGGGGAACATCACTACTCATGCAGCCTTTTCCTTGCCACACAGTAAACGGTGAAACTCCTCATCTTGCAGAAGCACACAAATCTGAGGACCAATGAAGACATTGATATTGATATTGATATTGATACAGGTTGTAGGCTTTCTTAACCATATGAGTCAAGTTTCTCTTTTGTGACTCGATAGACCTCACCACAGATATAGCAGAAATTATCTGCTTTATTAATGCAAGTCCGAGGCATCACAGAATAGCTGAACGATGAAATCAGTTGACCACTGAAATTTCTGTGTGACTGATAGAGGGTAGAACATGCACCTTATATAGAGTTGGATGGTGCAAGTTTAATTAGGATTGCATCATCTTTCGTTCTTTGGCATCTATCATGGGTCATTTGGACATAATGCAATATTGATGTGTGGCGCCCCGCAACGAGTGCGTCACAAGAAGGTATTGCAGCCGCAATATCCTCTGACTCAGCAATGAAATAGTTAACTCGGAGATCCAACCCAACATGCAACACCTAGAACAGGGGACCAATCATAGGCCCTGGGGGGTGGAGTAGAGTAGAGTAGAACAGAAGAGAAGAGGAGAGAGAACCCTCGAGATAGGAGAGGAGCGGGGGCTCCGCACCCCGTGCGGGCCCCTGGGCCGTCACCGGACGGGTGTCACCACCTGAGGCCTTATCATCCGGGAATGGGCATTATTACACGGGTTCCCAAAAGACTCCCGTGCCCACAATTTACAGCCGGTTCACTGGTACCGAAGCTGGCAGCAGTTCACCTCTGTCACGCGAACCAGCCCCGTGGAGGAGCAGCTTTATAGGAGCACCCCACCACCAACCAGTCGTCTAACCAGCGGTGTACACACTGAGGGATCCAAGGCTCCCCAAAGCATCCACAGCGTATACAGATGGATAGGGCATTGAAGCAGCCTCCCCGTACCCGACCTGGTATTCCTGGGCGACACTGGTTAGAACAAGACAGGTAGAATGGAGGAACACTTACGGATCTCTGAGGAACACTACCACTGCTGAGTCCACCCGGTCCGCTATCTGTAACCACTGCATACCGTGTATTGCCTTCATGGTTACAGTAAAAAACCGTTATAGAGACTTCCTGTGTCTGTGATTCCTTATGAACTGTCCGTCATTAACTAAGAGGTAACCGCAGCTGCCGCACAACATCTTGAGCAGCTCCAGCCTCCGGGGATCACCGCTCAGCCTGTGGGGAGCGTAACATCTTGCTGCTGTCCATCACCCCGGAGGTTCCGCAGCGTCGGTAGCCCTTACCGAACTACTCATAGGTGGCGTCACGAAGAAAACAAATTAAAACCCCTTTAATCTGTTCCCGCAAGACGTCTTCACTTTTGATCTGCACTACACCGGGCCCCACTACCGGCAGGCGCGGTCCACCCGTGACAAGGAAGGAGAAGAATCGCCTGTCTAAACCGGAGTCAGCCGGCCGCGGTGAGTCAGAAAATGGCATCACGAACAGGATACGAGCAGGCCCGTTACCCAACGGGTATATTGTGCTTAAACTGGACTTTATTGTCTACAATTTGGACTTTGTTCGTCCTAAAAAGAACTTTCCCGCCTTTACACCATTGGGCCAAGATGGCGCCCAAGATGGCGTTCCCGCCACAAGAAGCCGCCACGTGAAGCCCAGGAGTGAGTCAACCCCCCCCTCATCGTGGGAGGGCTAAAGACAAAAGGCGCCAAACTCTTTGTCCGCCCTGATTGCTCGAATCAACCATGGGGGCGGACCCCAAAGACTTTTCCCACGATTGGACTATGAAAGCCCAGAGGAAATGGGAGTGTCATAGATAGACACACCGACAGGGAGAGAAGACTTCTTCACGAGCTCTACCAGAACGTCTTACCGGTTGAACGGGTGTGGTTTCCCTCCAAGAAGAATGGCCAGCACGAGACTCCAAGACCTAATGCGGGAGGTCGAGGCGGAGGCCAGAGCAGCCATAGGCCAACCGGGTCCGGATCCTGCCCTTACCATAGATGGCAGCCCCGACTTCTGGCTCGAGGCTTTACAAGACCTCCGGGTGCGACTACTTGAGACAGTGGAGTGGACGATTCGCAGCTGGAGCGCGACCCTAGGCAGAAGACTCCATCATGCGATGCAGCAGAGCCGACCGGGTACAGCTTCTCCAAGCCCAGACGACATCGCCAGCTTTTCAACAGCCTCACCGTCGCCCACCGCCTGTCCTGCTTTGTCACCGGAGCCCATAGACTGTGTTATTCCAGTGAGGACCACAACTCGACCCGTTCCAGCGGACGATACCGCAGCCGATCCCGTTCCAGAGCCGGAGCTTCCAATACGCTCCCACGAAGAAGCTGACATCTACCTGGTTCCACCTGCGGAACCCGCGACTAGTTTCCACACTACCGAGACTGTCGCCTGTTTCTCCCCTGAACCGGAGGCCTCCTCTGCAACTACAGAGGCCTACCTGGTGACCGGGATTGAAACACCACTTCCCGCTGCTACAGAAGAAGAGGCAGGCAGCCTGGAAGTCCTGCACAACGATCCAGATGAGAACTTTGCCGCACAGCCACCCACCGATCCAGAGGATTCCATCCCATCATCTTCGCCAGCCGAGCAGCCTGACGTAGTCATCGAGGAGGTCGAGGAGGATGACGAGGAGACCTACAGTCCAGCTGAGGATCTCTACACCGGGTTCGCCTGGGGAGACACAAGGAACCCTTCTGCCGGGCGATCAGCTCGGGTGCACTGGTCGGGTGCCGCCGCAACAGTATCTTCTCCGGTTCCGTTGAACCGGGCTCCACTCCAGACTGCCCACCAAGCTCGAGCGGTTCAACAACCAGCACGCCGTAGTGACTTTATCCACACGCCGCATCACTCCGACGAAGAGGTACGTCGTATCCGGAGAGACGAGTGGCACACTCGACTGCAAGTCAACATGCAGGCTCGTGCCGAGGCCCGCCGCCAATCTCCATTGCCTGAACAATTCCGTAAAACCGGGTGGGTAAGCACATTTAACTTGTCCACCGGGTGGGGATTCGTAAGGGAGGAGGGTGTGAGTACTGAAGTGTTTGTGGGGCGCCGTGATGTGGAATCGCAACTACCGCGAGGCCATCCAAGCCGAGACTTGTATAGAGGGGACATTGTAACCTATGAGCGCCATATATGCCGTGATGGGTGGTTCGCCATACGAGTCCGGAACACTGCCATTCATCAGTGACTTAAGTTGTTGTTGAACTTTGCTATTAAAAGAGACTTCTTCCTGTTTGCACCGTAACACCGCGACTTGGCGGCTACAGCCTGAACTTTTATTCTAAGGACAGCCGACCGCCCGCCGGGTCCGCGCAATGTGTTAACCTGTTTATTTACCTCACTTTTATGCATATATGACCTGTCATTAATAAAAGTGTATTACCTGTTATAAAATATAAAATATAAAAAAACCTCTGTAATGTGAGTAGTGGGACGCTTGGGGACAAGCGTATTCAACCAAGGGGGAGTGTGGCGCCCCGCAACGAGTGCGTCACAAGAAGGTATTGCAGCCGCAATATCCTCTGACTCAGCAATGAAATAGTTAACTCGGAGATCCAACCCAACATGCAACACCTAGAACAGGGGACCAATCATAGGCCCTGGGGGGGGGAGTAGAGTAGAGTAGAACAGAAGAGAAGAGGAGAGAGAACCCTCGAGATAGGAGAGGAGCGGGGGCTCCGCACCCCGTGCGGGCCCCTGGGCCGTCACCGGACGGGTGTCACCACCTGAGGCCTTATCATCCGGGAATGGGCATTATTACACGGGTTCCCAAAAGACTCCCGTGCCCACAATTTACAGCCGGTTCACTGGTACCGAAGCTGGCAGCAGTTCACCTCTGTCACGCGAACCAGCCCCGTGGAGGAGCAGCTTTATAGGAGCACCCCACCACCAACCAGTCGTCTAACCAGCGGTGTACACACTGAGGGATCCAAGGCTCCCCAAAGCATCCACAGCGTATACAGATGGATAGGGCATTGAAGCAGCCTCCCCGTACCCGACCTGGTATTCCTGGGCGACACTGGTTAGAACAAGACAGGTAGAATGGAGGAACACTTACGGATCTCTGAGGAACACTACCACTGCTGAGTCCACCCGGTCCGCTATCTGTAACCACTGCATACCGTGTATTGCCTTCATGGTTACAGTAAAAAACCGTTATAGAGACTTCCTGTGTCTGTGATTCCTTATGAACTGTCCGTCATTAACTAAGAGGTAACCGCAGCTGCCGCACAACATCTTGAGCAGCTCCAGCCTCCGGGGATCACCGCTCAGCCTGTGGGGAGCGTAACATCTTGCTGCTGTCCATCACCCCGGAGGTTCCGCAGCGTCGGTAGCCCTTACCGAACTACTCATAGGTGGCGTCACGAAGAAAACAAATTAAAACCCCTTTAATCTGTTCCCGCAAGACGTCTTCACTTTTGATCTGCACTACACCGGGCCCCACTACCGGCAGGCGCGGTCCACCCGTGACAAGGAAGGAGAAGAATCGCCTGTCTAAACCGGAGTCAGCCGGCCGCGGTGAGTCAGAAAATGGCATCACGAACAGGATACGAGCAGGCCCGTTACCCAACGGGTATATTGTGCTTAAACTGGACTTTATTGTCTACAATTTGGACTTTGTTCGTCCTAAAAAGAACTTTCCCGCCTTTACACCATTGGGCCAAGATGGCGCCCAAGATGGCGTTCCCGCCACAAGAAGCCGCCACGTGAAGCCCAGGAGTGAGTCAACCCCCCCCTCATCGTGGGAGGGCTAAAGACAAAAGGCGCCAAACTCTTTGTCCGCCCTGATTGCTCGAATCAACCATGGGGGCGGACCCCAAAGACTTTTCCCACGATTGGACTATAAAAGCCCAGAGGAAATGGGAGTGTCATAGATAGACACACCGACAGGGAGAGAAGACTTCTTCACGAGCTCTACCAGAACGTCTTACCGGTTGAACGGGTGTGGTTTCCCTCCAAGAAGAATGGCCAGCACGAGACTCCAAGACCTAATGCGGGAGGTCGAGGCGGAGGCCAGAGCAGCCATAGGCCAACCGGGTCCGGATCCTGCCCTTACCATAGATGGCAGCCCCGACTTCTGGCTCGAGGCTTTACAAGACCTCCGGGTGCGACTACTTGAGACAGTGGAGTGGACGATTCGCAGCTGGAGCGCGACCCTAGGCAGAAGACTCCATCATGCGATGCAGCAGAGCCGACCGGGTACAGCTTCTCCAAGCCCAGACGACATCGCCAGCTTTTCAACAGCCTCACCGTCGCCCACCGCCTGTCCTGCTTTGTCACCGGAGCCCATAGACTGTGTTATTCCAGTGAGGACCACAACTCGACCCGTTCCAGCGGACGATACCGCAGCCGATCCCGTTCCAGAGCCGGAGCTTCCAATACGCTCCCACGAAGAAGCTGACATCTACCTGGTTCCACCTGCGGAACCCGCGACTAGTTTCCACACTACCGAGACTGTCGCCTGTTTTCTCCCCTGAACCGGAGGCCTCCTCTGCAACTACAGAGGCCTACCTGGTGACCGGGATTGAAACACCACTTCCCGCTGCTACAGAAGAAGAGGCAGGCAGCCTGGAAGTCCTGCACAACGATCCAGATGAGAACTTTGCCGCACAGCCACCCACCGATCCAGAGGATTCCATCCCATCATCTTCGCCAGCCGAGCAGCCTGACGTAGTCATCGAGGAGGTCGAGGAGGATGACGAGGAGACCTACAGTCCAGCTGAGGATCTCTACACCGGGTTCGCCTGGGGAGACACAAGGAACCCTTCTGCCGGGCGATTAGCTCGGGTGCACTGGTCGGGTGCCGCCGCAACAGTATCTTCTCCGGTTCCGTTGAACCGGGCTCCACTCCAGACTGCCCACCAAGCTCGAGCGGTTCAACAACCAGCACGCCGTAGTGACTTTATCCACACGCCGCATCACTCCGACGAAGAGGTACGTCGTATCCGGAGAGACGAGTGGCACACTCGACTGCAAGTCAACATGCAGGCTCGTGCCGAGGCCCGCCGCCAATCTCCATTGCCTGAACAATTCCGTAAAACCGGGTGGGTAAGCACATTTAACTTGTCCACCGGGTGGGGATTCGTAAGGGAGGAGGGTGTGAGTACTGAAGTGTTTGTGGGGCGCCGTGATGTGGAATCGCAACTACCGCGAGGCCATCCAAGCCGAGACTTGTATAGAGGGGACATTGTAACCTATGAGCGCCATATATGCCGTGATGGGTGGTTCGCCATACGAGTCCGGAACACTGCCATTCATCAGTGACTTAAGTTGTTGTTGAACTTTGCTATTAAAAGAGACTTCTTCCTGTTTGCACCGTAACACCGCGACTTGGCGGCTACAGCCTGAACTTTTATTCTAAGGACAGCCGACCGCCCGCCGGGTCCGCGCAATGTGTTAACCTGTTTATTTACCTCACTTTTATGCATATATGACCTGTCATTAATAAAAGTGTATTACCTGTTATAAAATATAAAATATAAAAAAACCTCTGTAATGTGAGTAGTGGGACGCTTGGGGACAAGCGTATTCAACCAAGGGGGAGTGTGGCGCCCCGCAACGAGTGCGTCACAAGAAGGTATTGCAGCCGCAATATCCTCTGACTCAGCAATGAAATAGTTAACTCGGAGATCCAACCCAACATGCAACACCTAGAACAGGGGACCAATCATAGGCCCTGGGGGGGGAGTAGAGTAGAGTAGAACAGAAGAGAAGAGGAGAGAGAACCCTCGAGATAGGAGAGGAGCGGGGCTCCGCACCCCGTGCGCGGCCCCTGGGCCGTCACCGGACGGGTGTCACCACCTGAGGCCTTATCATCCGGGAATGGGCATTATTACACAGGTTCCCAAAAGACTCCCGTGCCCACAATTTACAGCCGGTTCACTGGTACCGAAGCTGGCAGCAGTTCACCTCTGTCACGCGAACCAGCCCCGTGGAGGAGCAGCTTTATAGGAGCACCCCACCACCAACCAGTCGTCTAACCAGCGGTGTACACACTGAGGGATCCAAGGCTCCCCAAAGCATCCACAGCGTATACAGATGGATAGGGCATTGAAGCAGCCTCCCCGTACCCGACCTGGTATTCCTGGGCGACACTGGTTAGAACAAGACAGGTAGAATGGAGGAACACTTACGGATCTCTGAGGAACACTACCACTGCTGAGTCCACCCGGTCCGCTATCTGTAACCACTGCATACCGTGTATTGCCTTCATGGTTACAGTAAAGAACCGTTATAGAGACTTCCTGTGTCTGTGATTCCTTATGAACTGTCCGTCATTAACTAAGAGGTAACCGCAGCTGCCGCACAACATCTTGAGCAGCTCCAGCCTCCGGGGATCACCGCTCAGCCTGTGGGGAGCGTAACATCTTGCTGCTGTCCATCACCCCGGAGGTTCCGCAGCGTCGGTAGCCCTTACCGAACTACTCATAGGTGGCGTCACGAAGAAAACAAATTAAAACCCCTTTAATCTGTTCCCGCAAGACGTCTTCACTTTTGATCTGCACTACACCGGGCCCCACTACCGGCAGGCGCGGTCCACCCGTGACAAGGAAGGAGAAGAATCGCCTGTCTAAACCGGAGTCAGCCGGCCGCGGTGAGTCAGATGAAACAATCCATTAGTCAGTTGGATGGTGCAAAATTGATAATGCAAGGCTGGTGATGTATTCCTTGCCTAGCATTGTATTAAAGGATGTGAGAAATATCAACGCACCCCTGTATCCTAAAAACTAGAGCCAATTTCAAAATTTAAGCATCATTTTTGTTTTCAGCACCCCAAAATTAGTTACATTCCACTATTTTTATGTCTGAACCAATTTTGCTGTTGACTAGTGTAATTAAAAGTATTCACAATTTATTCCATTTTGACTAAAGTCACAATTCTAGCTACTGACAAACTGCAGCAAAACATAATTCAGTCACCGCCATGCTTCACTGTGGGTATTATGAATTTTGGTGATTTGCAATTTTGGCTTTCCAGTTTCCAGCAGACATACCAATTGAATTAAGGCCAAAAAGTACAACCTTGATATCATCAGATGTCGAGCCCCAGGCCCTGGGGTACTCGGGTATCAGGCTCGGAGGGGTTTGCGGGGATGTCACAGGTGGCGGTGCCTGAGCCCGTGGCCTGGGTGACACTTCAATGGAGAGGTTAGGTACAGGGGACAAGTGTTATTGTGACGCCACCTGTAGTATCTGCTGATGGGTCACCAGTGCCGCCACAGTCCTCCGGAGGGTGATGGTATTGCGGCAAGGATGGCAAAGCTTCCTACAGGTGGAGCTGGGTCTCCGGGGCAGCGTAGAGTAAAGGGGCAGCTTGGAGTGGGACTTGAGGCCGGGGTAAAAAGCTGTAAGGCAGTCTATAGGGAGGCTGGGGACGGAGAAGAGTAACATACACACTATGAAGAAAGTCTCTTTTAACTTTTACTGATGGTTTGCACAGGTAAAGATGTCCAGAGCACTGTCGGGTGACCAGGTACACAGTGAGTCTCCACAGCAAGTGAGTATAAGGCCTCCTCAGGTTCCCAGCTGTCGCTGAAGCCCTGTCTGTATGCAACACGACTGGCCTCCTCACTTTCTCTGGTCCTCTCTCTCTTTACTCCTGCGCGGTCCACGGGTTACCCTCTCTGATCACTGCTGTGTGCTTCCACACTACGGTGTCTGGCTCCCTCTTGCTGGGTACGCAGGGGGACCAGGTGACTGAAGTCTCCTCGGAGTGCTGGGGTTTTCTGCAGTCCTAAAGTGTTCCTGCAGGTGCAGATCCCCGAAGTCCGGTACATCTTGGGTAAACTTCCACTAGTTCCTCTACTCCCTTGGCTAAGCTCTGTGCCTTCTGTTCCCACTCCTAGGCTTGGCTCAACGACAGAAGGGCCACTCCGGGTCACTGGTTCGGCCTAACCGCGGCACCGATCACCAGGACGTCTTCGCAGCTCTCCTAGCGTCTGCACACTCTGACTAACTGCTCCCCCAGCAGCAGTATTTATAGGGGAACTCACTTAAAGTCAGTGACTCTAGCTCCACCTACTGTGTCGGGGTGGAAGGTGTTGCTTGTAGTAGGTACCTGCTGTGGAAACCCACCTGTGCAGTAGGGAAGGCTGTGGCTACCTGCGTGAGCAGGGCACCACATACCCCCCTAGTTAACATCAGTACTCCTGGACTGAGCTTTTTTTTTTTTTTTTTTTTTTTTCGTTTTTAAACATAAAAGGAATAACAATAATTAACAATAATAACATGTAACATATTTACAAAGTCTCAAAATATAAAATTTACAAAAAACACTGAAAAAGATGGTAAAAATGAAAACAGGTAAGTCCTTTCAGTGCTTGTCCATTCACCGCAGGCTTTAAAAAAGAAAAGTTTGTTGTCACACCAGTCCTGTGACCATGGTCCTTTTTAATTGTAATCCAGGGAAAAGTTCAAAGGGAAAGGTTCAGTTCACAAGAGTCTATAAAACTTTCCACCGCGACTACGCACATCTCTCGAAATTGGAACTCTCTTGGCTCAGTAGGATAGAAGCTTTCAAAATGTCCTTGCTTCCTAAATTCTTATATGTCATTAGAGCTATCCCCACGTATATCCCAAAAAGTTGGTTCAATAAGCTGCAGTCGCAACTACGCTCCTTTATTTGGGGCAACAAACGCCCTAGAGTGGCAAGAGCGTCTCTTGAAAGACACAAACTAGCGGGAGGTCTTGGGGTCCCCAACCTCTATAATTACTATATGGCTTCCCTACTGAAACTATCCCAAAGATGGTTTATGGAAAAATCTGACGTGTTATGGCTGGATATTGAGGAATCAATGGTGGGCAGTAACCTGAAAGCCTTGGTAATCGCCTATTTAATCATTACTTACAAGCCTCTCCCCACTCACCCCGTTGTTAAAGCGACTATTCTGGCTTGGAGGTGTCACATCGCCATTGGACTCGGTGGCTGGTGTTCCTGCCTCGGCCGCTGGGAGGAGCCGGATTCCTTCGGCTGGTGGCGCCGGTGATAGGAGGGCCTTGTCCTCATATGGAACTGCTCCCGCGACGTCTGCCTCTGTCGCTGAGTGCCGCTGTGTTTCCCCTCTGGGTGGTGTTGGTCGCAGAGGAGTGGGCCCTGCAGAGGTGTCCGTTAGGCGCAGCCTGCGTTCTTCTGTCAGAGGTGGCGTGGGTGGAGCCAGCCGTGCATCTCCATCTGGCCTGGATCTAGGGGCGGTCCGGATGAGGTCATCAGGCTGTGAGCTCCAGCGCCCTTCAAATACATTGGAGCCTGTCTTGCAGGCCGCCAGATATAGTTTTGGTTCCCCAGTGATAGTGTGTGTTTAGTTTCGTGTCTGACCTTGCCTGGATTTCTGACTCTACCTCTGCCTATTGATTTTGTACCTCAGCTGCCCTCTTGTTTTTGCCCTTGACCTTTGCCTGGATTTTTGACTCTGCTACTGCCTGATGATTTTGTACCTTCGCTGCCCTCTCGGTTTTGACTCGGACTTCTGACTTCGTTTTTTGGGTCTTGATTTTCCCCTGGTGACCTCCCCGGCTCTGTTGCTCATATAGGCAGCTACCCCCTGGGCTCCGCTGTAATTCCAGATCCCTGTATAGGGGTTAAGGGTCTCGGGGTTTCTCGGGGTGCTGCCTACCAGCAGCTCGGCCTCACAGCGGATGGTCGTCACAGGAGGTATATGATGGCTAAGGCTGCTAAATTCTCAGCTCCAGTTTTCTTCAAGATTATACCCTTAGCCACCCTAGAGGTCATGATCCCGAACTTGAACCTCTCTACATGGAAAGCCAAAGGGATTCTCTTCATAGATGATCTGTTGTCTGCGGACTCTCTTAAACCTTTTCACTCCCTTGAACACCAATACCTTCTTACAAGAGACGATCGCTCCCAATGGAGGTCTATCTCCAATTACTTCTCTAAAACCAGCCCAAAATGTATCCTCCCACAACTGTTAATCGACCTGTTTTCAGATCCTAGGGAAAATTCAAGATGGAAAACTAACAACTTTTACAAAACAGTTAATGAAGAATTTGAGTTGCCACGTCTCTCCATCATTACCGCTTGGGAGGCAGAGCTGAATATTCAAATTGATCTCAAGGCAATGGTACGAACTCTTCAAACTACCTACTCCAATTCGACTTGTGCAACCTTACATGAGTCTTATTTCAAGATCCTTTCTAGGTGGTATCTTACACCTATCAAGCTGCATCGCATGAACCCCCAAATCTCATCCTCATGCTGGAGGGGGTGTGGTCATCAGGGAACATTATCTCATGTTTTTTATGACTGCCCCAATCTGTCCAAATTTTGGCTAAGTGTGAAATCATTAATAATAGATACCACCGGTTTGATCATCAACCTCACCCCCGAGCTTGTACTTTTGTCCATAGGCATTGAGGACGCCCCACATGACAAAAAATGTTTGATATCTCACATTTTTCTAACCGCCAAAGTCCTCATTGCTGCCAGATGGAATAAACCTGAGCCCCCTACTTTAAATAACCTGATTGACAGAGTTACCCAACATGGAATATATGAATATAATTCAGCTTTGCGCAATAACAAATTTCCTAAAATAAAACGGAGATGGGAAGACTGGTGGCGCTCGTTCAACCCTACATTTTTGTCCTAGGTGATAGACGAATTGATCGGTCTGTTGGAGTTTTCTAGTTATTTTACTTCTATTACGATTCCCCAACTAATTGAGTATTTGACAAACTCCCCTCTCTTTTTGAGTTAGACAACGTGTTCACCTTAACTTTGATACTTCAATTATACCCGTCTCCAAGACACTGTCACCTCCAGGCCCTCACACTTTCCTTTTAATTAGCCGTTGGGGGGGGGAAATAAAGTCATAATTGAGTCATGAAGGACTTTGTACTGAATATACTGACTATACTGCCACTCGATTAACCAACTTAGCCTGGATTGTGTTTTTTTTCTCTCTTTACCTTCTATAACTATATATGTAGAGTTGGTAATTCTATTATTTTATCTTTTATTAGCTCAACTATGTACACCTACTTTGTAATACCGTTTGTTAAGTAATTGTTTTATAGGTGTCATGACTTCTCCCACTGTATGTTATTTATGTATGTATTCATTCCCTCCTTTTTCCTTTTTTGTATCCTCCCTTACCTGACCTTTTCCTCCCTAAAATTCAATAAATACATTTTGAAAACAAGAGTCTATAAAGTAAAGTCTCTGTACACTCCAGGTAAGAAAAGGGAAAAGTCTTTCAAAAGTCCACATTTTCAATAAACACATTTCCCTTTGGCTGTCTCGGCTTAGAAGACCTGGTACCTCCCCACTCCAGGCACTTTCTGTTCCTAACTTAATGTGCGTGGGACAAGACCCAGTTCCTCCACCCTTCTGTACACTATTATGTACACTGTTATTTACATGTTATTGCTGCCGTTTATTCTACCTCTGACCTTTTTAGTGTGCCCACGCTCCATACCTAGACGGGGGTTGACCTTGTGTGCTCCTCTGTGACTTGCGCACTACAGGTGTCTCTGTCTCAGGTGAGGTTTCTAGTGAAGGGTATGGTGCAAGTATGTCAGGTAAGCGTCTGCGTGGCCTTAGTCTCACTACTTGCAGCATCCTCAGATTCTCTAGCAACGGTTATTTCTTCCTGATTCCTTTGTACCACTTCTTGGGGCTGGTAGAAATTCAGTAAAGGCACTAAGATGTCTCCATCCTGCCGAGGCCAATCTTCTGGGAAACCTCCTAGGATTGTTGACACTACCTTCTCCTTTACGTTTTCACATGGACTGGGTTCTTTTTCAGGTTCTGACTGTTCTTTTGGCGATGTTGGGGGATTCTGGTTTTCCCATTAATTTGGACACTTCTTGATATGGTTTCGTGACACTATGTGAGTGGTTTTTCCTCCATTCTTACTGATGAGACACACTTTGTCATTGTCAAATCCAGAATCTAGCAGGACATAGGCTTGTTGTTCCCACTGGTCATCCAATTTGTGTTGTGTTCTCTTCCTCTTTAAAACAATACTTCCTGGTACAATAGGTTCTGCTGGAGCATGTTGTTATAGTCCCTTTCTTGTTATTCACGAGCTTTCTCCAGGTTGTCTTCAACACAGGCTTGAACCATTTTGTATTGTTCGAGGTGGTTTTCGTTCCAATTGGGTATTGAGTCGTCTGCTTTGGGATCAACTACTCCGAGTTCCAAGTATACGGGTAACTTTCCTGTACGGGCTCTCATCAGGTAAGCTGGTGTACAGTTTGTGGAACTTACTGGATTGTGGTTATACATGTCAACCAAGTCTGGTAGTTTCTCCGGCCATTGGTTCCTTTCTTCCAAGGGTAGGATATTCAACATGTTAATGATGATATTGTTCATCTTCTCACATAATCTGTTGGTTTGGGGATGATATGGGGTCGTACTAATCTTCTTACACCCATACATGTGGCTGAACTCTTGGAAGATCTCTGCTTCAAAAGCTGAACCTTGGTCTGTTAGGATCTGCTCTGGATAACCTAATGGTCTGCAGAATACATTTTGGAATGTTCTGGCAGCGGTGGCAGCTGTCAAGTCTTTCACGTGGGCAACCATCAGGAATCTTGAGTAATGGTCTACCATCGTCAACGCATATGTGTAGCCAGATCTACTTGGAGTCAGTTTTATGTGGTCCAGGGCTACTATTTCCAGAGGCTGCTTCGTCACTATGGGCTGGAGCGGTGCTTTCTGTCTCTATAAGTCTTCTAAGGCTGCAGGGTCCACAATTCTTACACCACCTCTCAATGGATCCACGCATGCCGACCCAAAAGAACCTATCTTTCAATAGCATCTCCAACTTCTTCCACCCAAAATGACCAGTCTGGTTGTGGTAAGCGTTCAACACCATCTGCACTTCTGACTTCAGCACAATTATTTGCCAGACCATCTCATGGGTCCTCGGGTTGATTTGTCTTCTGCAGAGCTTCTCCTTGTAAATGAAGCTCCAGAAACACAAGTGATATTGTAAGCGCTAAGGTAACAGTACAGGACTCGGCTCAATCAAATATTACCTCTCGGCTTTAATGGTTCAGTATAAGGATCCCTTTAGCCACAACGCGTTTCAGCGCTAATTGCGCCTTTCTCAAGTGATTACCGGGACCCTGAATTACAATTGTTTATATACACTTCACAAAATGGGGAGGGAGGGTTACATGGGTTCATGTTAATCTGAGTAATGGATTCCGGATTAGATCCATTATCACCATCTAATCTATATTAACAAACCTATACAATTCATTATAATCTTGTGCAAAGTCATATACAATTCATATACAAAGTGAATAAAAACATGATAAAAAATGAATAGAAATAGTATGAAGAAAATAATGAACATTAAAATTAATTCTTCATCAACAATATAAAGATCAATTATTAATAAAACATTGTAAAAACACATTACTTCAAGATTATGATTAATTCAATATTACCAGCACTCCCAAGGTAATAAGACTACAGATACTTAGATATTAATTTGCTAAAACAATTAAAACAAAGATGAAATAAATATAGATAATAAATAACAATAAATGATAAATAATAAATGATAATTAATGAATAATAAAAAAATATAAATAATAAATAAAATAATATAATAAAAAAATATATATAATAATAAAAAAATATATATAATAAAAATTATAATAAAAATTGTAATAAAAATTATTATTATATAAAATAAAAAATAAAAAATATAAAGTATAAGAATTAATGGTAAAAATTAATAATAAATAACTTATAATAATATGAAAATGAATAGAAAATAAATAGAAATTATTATAAAAATTACATTATAAATGTAAAATTCTAAACGGTTAAAAATCCAATTCAGTTATAAACACGTGTCAAGTAGTATTTTCCAGGGTAATGTTGAGTCCTTCTGGGGTTAGAGTACCAATTTTATATATCCAGAAGGACTCCCCTCTATTGAGACTATGAATTTTGTCAGTAACATTATCCCCTATCTGATCAATGATAGTAAGTTTTAATTTTGAGGAATCTCTATTATGTACTTGATCAAAATGTTTTGACACGCTGTGTTTTAAAAAACCTATGCTTATATTGTGTCTGTGCTTATTCAATCTTGCCCTCATGCTCTGGATTGTCCTGCCTATATATTGATGCCCGCACGGGCACTCCAATAAATAAATAACGTATTGAGAGGAACAATCTAGTCTTTGTTTGATTTCATACATTGCATTTGTGGTATTAGATCTGAAGCTTTCTGTGCCATGGGTGATGCTGAGGCAACACTTGCATCTACGTACCCCACATTTACAACATCCTTTCTTTTTTTCTATGGATGATTTAGTTCTGGGGGCTCTTTGTCACTGATTACCGTGATTTTACTTGGGGCCAAAATATTATGGAGATTCCTTCCCCTTCTAAAGATAATTCTAGGTTGTTTTGGGATGACTTTAGATAGAATAGGGTCTCCCTGCAATATAAACCAATGTTTTTTTAGCATAGCATAGATGTTTTTGTAAGATTTATTAAATGTGGTGATTAAATTGCAGTTATAAGGGGATTTAGTTTCTTTGTCATCCTCTTTTATTCTATTTTTCTCCCTTAGATGTCCCATATATTGTTCTTGTGTATAACTTTTACATTTGTTGTATGCATCTTTCAAAAGATCCTTGGGGTATCTTTTAGCTTTGAATCTCTGTTTCAATATTTTAGCCTCAACAATGAAATCCTTATTGTCAGTGCAATTTTTTCTGATGCGTAAGTACTGCCCGTAAGGGATATTCCTTATCCAAGTGGGTAGGTGACTGCTGTTAAATTCTAAATAGCTATTGACATCCACATTCTTGAAGAATGTGGATGTACTGCATAAACCTTCCTGATTAATTTTAATGAGTAGGTCCAGATATTGGATTTGGATGCTGGATACGTTCATTGTGAAACTTAATCCCCACTTATTATTATTTAGTGTATTAACAAACTCCCTAGCTTCTTCTTCACTCCCTGACCACAAAAACAGCAGGTCATGAATATACCTTCTATAGAATCTGATATACTTGATCGCGAGTGGGGACTGTGCGATGGCCACAGACTCAAAAGCACCCATGTAAAGTCCAGCATAACTGGGTGCGAATCTTGTGCCCATCGCACAGCCCCTTATCTGCCTATATAATCTTTCCTGGTCACTAAATATATTATTTTGTAGTATAAACTCAATACCAGTCAATAAGAATTGTCTCTGTGCTGCAGGCATATCAGAATCTTTAGATAAAAAATATTCCACTACTTTTAACCCTTTAGCATGCGGTATATTGGAATATAATGAGTTTACGTCTAAGGTAATTAATAGTGCTCCTGGTGAGGGGGATAGTTGAGTAATTAATCCTATCAGTTGGGAAGAATCTTTTAGATAGGAGTGTAACTCCATATTATACCTTTGTATGAATAAGTCTATGTAATGAGACAAGTTGCTAGTTATGGAGTTAATTCCCGATATAATCGGACGTCCGGGGGGATCAATCTCTGATTTATGAGTCTTGCGGAGGAAATAAAAGTGTGGAATTTTATATTTATCTATGTTTAAGAATTTAAATTCTCTTTTATTTAATATTTCCATTTTTTTTGCACTTTTTATCATGGTTTTATATTGCAGAAATATGTCCTGTAAGGGACTGATATTCAATTCTATGTAATAGTTCTTATCATGCAAGATATTTTCACTTTTTTTATTGTACCAAACCCTATTCATGATCACTATCCCCCCTCCCTTATCAGCTTGTCTCATAACCAGGTTTTTATTTTCTTTCAATTTTTTAATAGCTATTCTTTCTCCCTTTGTTAAATTATCCTTTTGTTTATTATCCTTAATGTCCCTTATTTCTTTTAAAGTGAGGTGCTGGAAGGTTTCTAAGTGAGAACCTTTATGATGTGTAGGATAATAATTACTCCTAATTTTCGGGTGTACATGAGTATAAATATTCTCATTAGGGAAATCTGCTCTTTTGGGTTCTGCCTCTCTTACTCTATTTGATTCTGAATTATGTCTATCAATCGTTGTTCCTTTCATTTGTTCAATGAGAAAATGCCTTTGAACCGTTAGTTTTCTGATGTATTCATTGAAGTCTATATATAATGTAAACGGATTGATATTTGATTTTGGGCAAAAAGATAATCCTCGTCCCAATAGTTTAATCTCATCCTGTGTTAATTTTGTATCTGATAGATTAAAAATCCCCTTGTTACCTGGGATTTCAGTTTCTTTATTGTTTGAATTCGCGTTATTTATACTTTTATTGTATTTTTGGGGTTCCTGTTGTAAATTTATAATATTCTTCCTTAATCCATTTTGGTTTTTTTCAATTCTTTCCCTGTGGTGGGTGAAGTCTGATAGGGTCTGTGATCCTCCCCCTCTACATCCTCTCCTTGTCTTTTTCGTTTTGTTTTGCGGCAGGTGGCCAATTGAAAAAAATGTGTAATTTTCCCTGTATCAGTGTTCTTCATAATTTGATTCTCATTTTTTTCTTCTATCTTAAGTGATGTATTATGTGTATTACCAATGATATTTGCCTGAGTGTCCTGTATAATAATTTCCTCCTGTGATGAATTAAGTGTTTCAAGTCTAGTTCTAAGTTGTGAAGTGGGTGAAATGGGCAATTCTCGATAAAATGTGTCATCCAAAAAATTAGTGCGACTATGAGTGGGTGAATGTGAGCAATTGTGTAATGTGAACAATTCAAAGGAATTGTTGGTGATGGTTTTCTGAGTTTCTTTACTTGTGATATCTTCAAAAAAATCAATCAGTGGTGTATGTTCCGTTGAACCAATGTCAGTGTCCGGGATTAATTGAACCCCCATATTGTTCTGATTGGACTTATTTAATTTTTCTTCCAATCCCACTGGAATGTTGTGGGTTAATCTTACACTGTCGAATGTTTCTGTGTGAGTCACGTCACTGTTTAATATATCTCCTGAGTTTATGTTTAAGTCTATCAGTTCCCCCTGATTTTTTTGATCATTAATATTTTTCTTAATATTTTTTGTATTATTATTAGTTCTGTTTTTCTTTTTGTTTTGTTCATTATTCTCTATGGTACCCTTGGTATTCCCTCCTTTCTGGTTCTCTATTTTTTGTTGTTTCCCTCCATTCAATAAGGATTTTTTGTGTTTTTCATAGTGATTTCTTTGTTCAACAGTTTTTAAAATTTTGTTTATTTCAAAATCTCCCTTCTCATTTATATCATTTTGATTTTTCTTTATCCTTATTTTCATTATTTTCAACTTTGCCCTGTTTTTCAATCAAATGGGTATTATTAGTTTTGTTTTTATTTTTATTTTTATTCTTATTTTTCTCTGGGGTGGAAGGGATATGATCTATTGTGATTATTGTATTTATTTCCATTTTTTCAGGACTGTCAATTGCCCTTTGTTTTTTTTTCATTTTTCTCATTTTTATCTCTCAAATATTTGCTACTTTTCTTACTTATTATTTCTTCTTCTAATTTCATTATTCTCATTTTCAATTTTGCATTGTTTTCTTTGAAATCCTGACTGTTTATAAATTGGTTTATTTCCGTGCATATTTTACTCATGTCATGCATTGCTTGTTCAGCCAATTTCAAACGTTTCTGTAGTAGTATTTGTAACATGCCAAGTGAACATTCTAAAATGTAACTATCCCATCTCCTGGTGTATTCCTCATCATTTGGATAAGTGGATTTTTGGGGTATTTTTAGCCCTTTGGATATTAATTTTTCGGTTAAATATTTTTTGAGGAACATCGCATCAATATGATTAATAATCTCCATTTTACACTTATTTTCATAATTGTGAAAAATAGATAACATATTCTTTCTGTCCTCATCTTTTAATTTATTTTTAGAGTTGGGGAATTAATCATTTCTAAATTTATATTTTCTCCAAAGCTTCCAAAATTTTGAATTCTCTATGGGCCTCTCTATTATTAATGTAAAAATCCATCCTGTTTTATCCCCTTTTGCAATTACGAATATATATATATATATATATGATAAATACAAATATTATAGGCAAAATCAGAATCAACAAAAGGCAAGATTATCTTGTATCCCTCTTCCGATCATAAATGAAAATACCTGTTAATACCGCTTCAAAGTCCGCAGCACCTGGCACTGCAGCTTCAGAAACCAACAGTGCAATTAGTTCTCAGTTTTGTATCCTTCAATTAAACAGTCTTTTGAGATTTAGTAAGAGCGCTGTTTATCCAATCTCAGTTTAAGAAGACACAGTAGGCAGCAATAGCGGTGACCGCTCTTCCATCCAAGGGCATGTAATACAAAAAACAAATAGATTTGCGCCAAACTGCTTAAAACAATTGTGGGGTCGGTCAGAGATCCCCTCTGCTCACCTTCTCCTGTTGTGCCACTCCACACAACTGGGTTGTGGGTTTAGATTTCTCCCAGCTGGGCTCTCCTCGTGGGCTCCGAGCGGCAAGGTGGAATGATGCACGTATCTCCGTGGATCTCGGTGCACGTGACAGTTCAGGGGGAGTGGTGGTGTGACGTCTGCCAGGTCCTAAGATCCAAAGCTGCTGTGTATCACGCTTACCGGCGGGGAAGAAAAATTGAAGCTCCAGAAACACAAGTGATATTGTAAGCGCTAAGGTAACAGTACAGGACTCGGCTCAATCAAATATTACCTCTCGGCTTTAATGGTTCAGTATAAGGATCCCTTTAGCCACAACGCGTTTCAGCGCTAATTGCGCCTTTCTCAAGTGATTACCGGGACCCTGAATTACAATTGTTTATATACACTTCACAAAATGGGGAGGGAGGGTTACATGGGTTCATGTTAATCTGAGTAATGGATTCCAGATTAGATCCATTATCACTATCTAATCTATATTAACAAACCTATACAATTCATTATAATCTTGTGCAAAGTCATATACAATTCATATACAAAGTGAATAAAAACATGATAAAAAATGAATAGAGGTAGTATGAAGAAAATAACGAACATTAAAATTAATTCTTCATCAACAATATAAAGATCAATTATTAATAAAACATTGTAAAAACACATAACTTCAAGATTATGATTAATTCAATATTACCAGCACTCCCAAGGTAATAAGACTACAGATACTTAGATATTAATTTGCTAAAACAATTAAAACAAAGATGAAATAAATATAGATAATAAATAACAATAAATGATAAATAATAAATGATAATTAATGAATAATAAAAAAATATAAATAATAAATAAAATAATATAATAAAAAAAAAAAATATATATATATATAATAAAAAAATTATATAATAAAAATTCTAATAAAAATTGTAATAAAAATTATTATTATATAAAATAAAAAATAAAAAATAAAAATAAAAAATAAAAAATATAAAGTATAAGAATTAATGGTAAAAATTAATAATAAATAACTTATAATAATATGAAAATAAATAGAAAATAAATAGAAATGATTATAAAAATTACATTATAAATGTAAAATTCTAAACGGTTAAAAATCCAATTCAGTTATAAACACGTGTCAAGTATTTTCCAGGGTAATGTTGAGTCCTTCTGGGGTTAGAGTACCAATTTTATATATCCAGAAGGACTCCCTTCTATTGAGACTATGAATTTTGTCAGTAACATTATCCCCTATCTGATCAATGATAGTAAGTTTTAATTTTGAGGAATCTCTATTATGTACTTGATCAAAATGTTTTGACACGCTGTGTTTTAAAAAACCTATGCTTATATTGTGTCGGTGCTTATTCAATCTTGCCCTCATGCTCTGGATTGTCCTGCCTATATATTGATGCCCGCACGGGCACTCCAATAAATAAATAACGTATTGAGAGGAACAATCTAGTCTTTGTTTAATTTCATAAATTGCATTTGTGGTATTAGATTTGAAACTTTCTGTGCCTGCTGTCGCTGAAGCCCTGTCTGTATGCAACACGACTGGCCTCCTCACTTTCTCTGGTCCTCTCTCTCCTCCTGCGCGGTCCACGGGTTACCCTCTTTGATCACTGCTATGTGCTTCCACACTACGGTGTCTGGCTCCCTCTTGCTGGGTACGCAGGGGGACCAGGTGACTGAAGTCTCCACGGTGTATTGGGGTTTTCTGCAGTCCTAAAGTGTTCCTGGAGGTGCGGATCCCCAAAGTCCGGTACGTCTTGGGTAAACTTCCACTAGTTCCTCTACTCCCTTGGCTAAACTCCGTGCCTTCTGTCCCCACTCCTAGACATGGCTCAACTGGTTCGGGCCTAACCGCGGCACTGATCACCAGGATGTCTTTGAAGTTCTCCTAGCGTCTGCACACTCTAACTAACTCCTCCTTCAGCAGCAGTATTTATAGGGGAACTCACCTAAAGTCAGTGAATCTAGCACCCCCTACTGTGCGGGGTGGAAGGTGTTGCATGTAGTAGGTACCTGCTGTGGAAACCCAGCTGTGCAATAGGGAAGGCTGTGGCAACCTGCGTGAGCAGGGCGCCACACAGACCACAATTCATTTTCCCACATGCTTTTGGCAAACATGATGTAGGTTTTGGAAAAACATAGCCAGTCTTGGTTATTTTGTTTTTTTTAAAGAAAAAGTGTCCAGCTTGCATCTATGTTGAGAAATATGAAGAATGGCAGAAATTATTGCCACATGCAGTACATAACCTGTATCTGCCAAAAATTCCTGCAGTTTATTTAACCCCTTCCTGACCTTTGATGTTGTGCAACGTAATGAAAGTCGGTGCCTTAACGACCCATAACGTTGCACAACGTCATGGCTGTTACCACGGCACTGTTGCCACGGTAACCACCTTCGGGCCTCGGTGCTCTGTGATTCCTATCACAGAGGACCGAGGCTGGAGGTCAGTGGGGTGGATTCCCCACCCTGCCCCCAGATTCACTGTGATTGGCTGTTGAAACAGTCAATCACAGTGATTCTGTCTCCACCTATAGAAGGGGCAGTCAGAGCCCCTTCTATAGGCTGGAGCGCTGGAGGAGGCGTATGAGGTATCGGTGTACTTAGGAGAAATTGCCCAACAAATTTTAGGATCCATTTTATCCTGTTCCCCATGTGAAAATAAAAGAATTGCGGCTAAAAGAACATTTTTGTTGGAAAAATTAAATTTCCATTTTTTCCTTCCACGTTGCTTTAGTTCCTGTGAAGCACCTGAAGGGTTAATCATTTTCTTGAATGTAGTTTTGAGTAGCTTGAGGGGTGCAGTTTTTGGAATGGTGTCACTTTGGGTGTTTTCTGTCATTTAGGCCCCTCAAAGGGACTTCAGATGTGATGTGGTCACTTAAAATATTGTTTTGTAAATATTTGCTGGAAAAATGAGAAATTGCTGATGAAATTTGAACCCTTTTAACTTCCTACCAAAAAGAATTATTTTTTTCCAAAACTGTGCTGGTGTAAAGTAGACATGTGGGAAATGTTATTTATTAACTATTTTGTGTCACATAACTCTCTGGTTTAGTAGAATAAAAATTCATAATTTGAAAACTGCAAAATTTTCTAAATTTTTGACAAATTTTTGATTTTTTCACAAATAAACGCAAAAATTATCGACCTAAATTTACTACTAACATAAAGCCCAATATGTCACGAAAAAGCAATCTCAGAATCGCTAGGATCCATTGAAGTGTTCCAGTTATTACCTCATAAGGGGACACTGGTCAGAATTGACAGAAATGCCAAGGTCTTTAAGGTCAAAATAGGCTGGGTCATGAAGGGGTTAAAAAAGGGTTTGTGCAGTTACTTTTAAAAAAAGGATCTGTGGTGGTAATCTTAAAAAAACATTTGTGGGGAGTCCCCTTTAAAAAAGTCTCTCGACTGCCCTGCACCAGGCTCTGTGAGATTACTCTTAAAAAAGGATCTGTTGTTGCAGTCTTAAAGGATTTGTGCTAGTTCCTCTTAAAAAAAAGGGCCTGTCTGCCTATTCTGCACGAGGCTTTGTGGGCTTACTCTTAAAAAAGGGTCTGTGTTGATACTATTAAAAAGGCTCTGTGGGGCTAATCTTAAAATGGCTCTTTGGGAGCACTCTGCATCAGGCCCTGTGGGGGCACTCTTCACACAGGCAGTGCAATAATCAGCTGGGCTCTCTGTCTTTGTATACAGGCTGTGTAATACTCTACACTCTTTTAGTTTGCAAAGAATGAGAGAATCAAATAGGGTACATGGATGTGGCTGTGGTCTTGCTGGTAGGGAGCTGCTGCAAGGAAAAGACGTAGTCGATCTGTGCCTGCTATGCGCCCAAATGAAACACCTTCTTTTGGTACATGAGAGTCACAGGATGCTCTGCATAATTTATTAGACCTAAGTATCGCTGCCGAATGGTGAGGCCAGAACAAGTAGAGCCGGTTTTAGATTCGATGGCTGAGAGTGCCTCCATTTCCTTTGCTTTGTCTTCCACCCAGTCCCCTGCTGAAAGTGTAGAGTTTGCCCATAGGAATCTGTCTTCCACCTCACCCCTAAGTAGATCAAGCAAGCAGTCTGAGCTCCAAGTCATGCAGCAGTCACTTCTGCTTTGTGATGACTCTGCTGGCTAGGGTCCCATGGGCCATACAACTGGCCATGCCCCAGAAGTGGCAGAGATTGAGACCAGTGATGCCAACCACTTGTACAGTTTAAGGATGCGGATGTTAGAGGACTAGTGCACATGGATTGTGGACCACCAAAGCACATCTCTGATTATGATGACAAAAAACACATGCCAACTGCTGCGGATTTCTGCAGTGTGCAGACGGACAAGGAGGTCAGGGGTGAGGAATGGGTGGGAGATGATGAGGTCCTAGACCCCACATGTATTTAAGGCCATCCCAGATACATGCCCAGTTCTGAGGAAAAGGTGGTGGTCAAGTTCCCCCAGCTGCACAGCAAAAGAGGGAGCAGGGTGCAAAAGTACAAAAGTCATTCCCTAGCCAGTATGTCGGCTGCTATTGCCCACTGCACTGCCGTACTGAGCACACCAAAGCCAGCTTAAATGAGCTTCCTGGCGTGGTATTTCATTCTGCATGACGAGGAATCTAAATGCAAAGCATGAGCTGAAGTGGAGTACACACCTGATAAACCAGGAAGATCTGAGGCTCTTTCTGCTCCCTCTTCTGCTGCAGCCTGGGCCTCTTTCTCCACCTCCTAGCAACAGGTCCATCTGGCTCCCAGTAAAGAGAGTATGTGACACCCCCAGCAGTGTGACTGAGCATCTCCACACCGTTGCATGGAAATGTTCAGCTGTCCAAACGCAAAACACTGGAGAGAATGAGTAAGTACTCCCTTACCCACCCACGAGCCCTCGTTCTTATTTGGCAGCATTTCCAAATTCCTGGTTTTTGAAATGCTGCAATTCCGGCTGGTGGAGATAGACACTTTTATAAAACGTATTACGGTGGCAGCCCTACAGTAAATGATTCCCATCCACCACTACTTTTCCAGGCAGGCCATCCCTGCATTGCATGAACAAGTTGTGGACCAAATCAGGTGTGCCTGGCGTAACGTCATCAGTGACAAGGTTCACATAACCACCAATATGTTAGCCAGTAAGTCCAGGCAGGGACATTATATGCCCCTAACTGCCCATGGGGTAAATGTAGTTGTGGCTGGGCCTGAGGCAGAAAGCTGATCTGATCAGCTGACATGTGCAGCTAACAGGGCAATGGTGATCAGCGATCTGCCTGGCACTGTTAACACTTTATATCGCGCTGTCAAACACTGTCAGTGTATATTAAAGCAACATGGCGAGGATCACGCTATTCCCCGCCGACATCGGCAGTCCCATGATGCGAGGGATGTCGATGTGTTGCAATGAAAGCCCAGGGTCCTCTAAGGACCCTTGATGCTGTCATGACTCAATTCCTGTCAGTCATGCCTGAGCAGCATCGCTGATAACATGCGATCATTTGTGCTGTGCAGAGGGATATTGTAGAATCTCTCTGCACAACACAAGCGATCGGATTGTGCAGTACTGAGGCGCCCTAAGGGGCCATGTAAAATAAAGTACAAGTAGAAAAAATAAGTTTTCAAAAGCATGAAATAAATAAAAAACAAAAAAATGTAAATCATCCCCCTTTTGTCCCTTTCTAAATACATCTATTAAAAAAAACCATAATAAGCCGACCCGTGTATAAGTCGACCCCCCTACTTTTGCCCCCAAAACCTGGGAAAACCTATTGACTTGTGTATAAGCCGAGGGTGGACCCCAGCACAGGTATACAGCCCCCAGCAGTGTGTTATACAGCAGCCTCAGAGGTATATACAGCAGCCCCAGTGGTAGTATACAGCAGCAGCCCAGTGGTATATACAGCAGCAGCTCCAGTAGTTAGTATACAGCAGCCCCAGAGGTATATACAGCAGCCCCAGTGGTAGTATACAGCATCCCCAGAGGTAGTATACAGCAGCCCCAGAGGTAGTATACAGCAGCCCCAAAGGTATATACAGCAGCCCCAGTGGTAGTATACAGCAGCCCCAGAGGTAGTATACAGCAGCCCCAGAGGTAGTATACAGCAGCCCCAGAGGTAGTATACAGCCCCAGTGGTAGTATCCAGCAGCCCCAGAGGTATATACAGCCCCAGTGGTAGTATACAGCAGCCCCAGAGGTATATACAGCCCCAGTGGTAGTATCCAGCAGCCCCAGAGGTATATACAGCCCCAGTGGTAGTATACAGCAGCCCCAGAAGTATATACAGCCCCAGTGGTAGTATCCAGCAGCCCCAGTGGTATATACAGCCCCAGTGGTAGTATACAGCAGCCCCAGTGGTATATACAGCCCCAGTGGTAGTATACAGCAGCCCCAGAGGTATATACAGCCCCAGTGGTAGTATCCAGCAGCCCCAGAGGTATATACAGCCCCAGTGGTAGTATCCAGCAGCCCCAGAGGTATATACAGCCCCAGTGGTAGTATACAGCAGCCTCAGAGGTATATACAGCCCCAGTGGTAGTATACAGCAGCCCCAGAGGTATATACAGCCCCAGTGGTAGTATACAGCAGCCCCAGAGGTATATACAGCACCAGTGGTAGTATACAGCAGCCCCAGAGGTATATACAGCCCCAGTGGTAGTATCCAGCAGCCCCAGTGGTATATACAGCCCCAGTGGTAGTATACAGCAGCCCCAGAGGTATATATAGCCCCAGTGGTAGTATCCAGCAGCCCCAGAGGTATATACAGCCCCAGTGGTAGTATACAGCAGCCCCAGTGGTAGTATACAGTAGCCCCAGAGGTATATACAGCCCCAGTGGTAGTATACAGCAGCCCCAGTGGTATATACAGCCCCAGTGGTAGTATACAGGCCCCCAGTGGTGGTATACTGACCCCCACCAGTAACACACAGCCCCCCCTCCTTAGTATGTCCCCCCCTCCTTAGTATGTGCCCCCCTCCTTAGTATGTCCCCCTCCTAGTATGTCCCCCCAGGCTGCGGCACCTGTTAAAATAACAAAATTTTTATACATCACCTTCCGGCGCAGCTCCTCCGCTCCTCCGGTCCTGGCTTCTTCTTCCTTCTTGTGCCGGCTTCTGTGACCACGCGCAGGAAATGACGTCATCTCCTGCGCCCGGTCACATGACACCGGAAGCAAGAAGAAGAAGCCGGGACCGGAGGAGCAGAGGAGCTGCGCCGGAAGGTGATGTATTAAAGTTTGTTATTTTAACAGGTGCCGCAGCCTGGGGGGGGACATACTAAGGAGGGGGCGACATACTAAGGAGGGTGGGCTGTGTGTTACTGGTGGGGGCCAGTGTAGTGCAATATGCACGGCATCCCCCGCCGCTGATGGACGGGGTAATGCCGTGCATATTCATTGCACTAATGATGTGGCCCCACGTGACCGCCTGCGGTCACCGCGGCCCCCTCCTGCCTCCTCCAGCCACCGGTGCAGCCCCCCCCCCACAGCAAAAAACGAGTGACTCGTTTATAAGCCGAGGGGGGGACTTTTCAGCCCAATTTTTGGGCTGAAAAAACTCGGCTTATACACGAGTATATACGGTATTTGGTATCGCCGTGTTCAGAAATGCTCTATCGAAATACTGTATAAAATCAATTAATTAAATCTATAGCTGCATAACGGAAGAAAAGTCCCAAAGCCAAAATTAAGTCACCACAACATTGCAATACAATGCAATAACAGGCGATCAAAACAACGTATCTACCCAAAAATGGTATCAATAAAAACATCAGTTGAAGAGGCAAAAACTAAGCTGTCACACAACCCCGGATCGAGAAAAATGAGAACACTGTGGGTCACGGAAAATGGCGCAAAAGAACAATTCTTTTTTTAGAAAAACTTCAGATTTTTTTTTCACCACTTCGATAAAAGTAAAAGTATACATGTTTGGTATCTACAAACTCATATTGACCCGAGACATCATACCGACACATTAGTTTTACCATATAGTGAACAAGATGAATAAAAAAATTGTGTAATTTCACTTTTTTTGCAATGTCATTGCACTTCAAATTTTTCCCTGTTTTTTAGTACACTATATAGTAAAATACATGATGTCATTCAACAGTAAAAGTCATCCCGCAAAAAACAAGCCTTCATGTCTATATTGACAGAAAAAGAAAAAAGTTATGGCTCTTAGAAAAAAAGGGGAGGAAAAAATTAAAGTGCAAAAAAGGAAAGGGCAAAGTTATGAAGGGGTTAAATTTTTGTCTCTGCTTGGGCATTCTTAAAATTTTGGTTCTGTGGTGACACTATTAAAATATTGGCTCTGTTGATTAACTCTGAAAAGGTGTGCACCGAAACGCATTGGTAGAGTGTGGAGGAATAAAGGAGGTGATGGCTAAAGCAATGGCTTCCCAGTGCATTCTTTGAAGCAGCAGCACAACCGTGAGACACCACTCCTGTTTTAGCCAATTGGTGCCCACATACACATGGCGGCGGAGATTCTGCACCAGCTGTGACTCAGGCGTTCAAGCTGGTTGTGGGTTATCACAACCAAGCCAGGTGAGCAAGCAAATTTTAGCTCTTATTTTTCGTGTTTGTCGCTAGTGATAAGGCACAATCTGCGCCTCTTTTGTCTCCTTGATTTTAATTAAAGACTCTTAAAATATTGGCTCTGTTGATTAACTCTGAAAACAGTCTCAGTGGGGTCATTCTTAAAATTTTGGCTCTGTCGAAGAACTCTTACAACAGACTCTGTGATAGTTGCAGAGAAAAGAAACAGGAGAGGCGCTCCTAGGGTGATACCTGGTGGTTCAGTGGGATGGAGGTTACAGGTGGTGTGGCACTCACCTGAGCAGGTTATGCAGCCTACATAGCCCAGTGGATGGAGCCTTCGGTGCTTCTCATGCACCACATGCCGTACCCCTAGAAATATAGATGATAGATTGAGTAACCTTTTAGCTATGTAACAATATTTTTGGACTTTTATTATTACAGTTTTTAGTATACGTTTATTATTTGGACATCTTCTTTGAACTGATCTGAAATGAAATGTTCTCTTTTCCTTAATAAATCATTGTGCTCTGCTAGCAACCATGTATAAACTTCGAGGGATTGAGGGATTAAATTGTTTTAATGAAGTCACTGACCAAACGCCCTTTAAATACCCCTATGTAAATGATTGATCATCACCTGATGATGGCAGAGTTGCCCACCGAAACGCGATGTGAGGAGCTTGATCTTAAGTAAAAAGTAAGATATCCTAAACCTTTCCTGTATCTCCGAGCGCCCTGTTAAAAACGCTGTGTCCCTCTTGTTTGAACAGGCTCTGTGATGGCACTCTTAAAATTTTGGCTCTGTGGGGAACATGACAAACAATCTTAGTGAGGGAATGTGATGAGCCCAGGGCAAGGGGTACCGGATACCGGCCTGGGTTTGATGATTTTAAACTGGGGAAGTCACAGGTGGTCGGGTTCCCGTTCCGTGCCCTGGCTGTCATTTGTAGATGGTGGGGAGGGAATATTTACAAGGGAACGTGAAGCCACCTGTAGTTCCTGGTAATATGGATACCGGCGCTGCAAACCGGCCGCTGAGGTGATGATGGGTGCAGCTAAGTATGGTACAGCTCCCCACAGGTGGAGCTGTTACCTCAGGGCAGTGGTGATGGAGGATGGTGTGGGGGATGAGGGGAGTAGTTGTTGTAGTTCTTACCCCTCCGTGAGATGCTGCTGATGGTGATGAAGCCCTCCGGGAACCGGCGAGAGAATGACAGAGACCAGTTCAACTCTAACTCCACTTTACTGGGTACCGGCAGATGTTAGATGATACACGGTACAGTCTGGTTTAACGGGGAATTGTTGTCGGTTCAGGGTCCCCCTTACGGAGTCTCCAGATGTTCCTTCTCAAGTCTTTCGGGGTCTAAACTGTTCTTCTCACTATTTACCACCCTTGCAGAGCACTCCCGCCAGTCCCACGGTCTGTTGCTAGTAGGTAAGGTTTGTTCCTTACCGGTACGGGCAGGAGTGTTTCCCTATCTCTTCTCCTGCCACCGGAATTCGGCCCGTTACCTATAGTGTCCTGAACCGGTTTCGGTCCTGAGGGGTGAGGTGCCTTTTGTGATGCTAACGGCAACCCGGTGATTATGGGCCCGCAGCTCGTCGGTTTGCAGCCAGAGATAAACTGCTGACCGCCTCGGCTTCCCGTGCTGCCGGTGTTCCCCAATACGTTACCAGCTGGCTCCAACCAGTTCTGGTCCATTTCCTTCGGTCCTGGATCCCCTCTTAAAGATGGGGATCCTTCCTGTCAGCAGCCTGGCAGGCACGTCCTATCTGCTGCCTTCCCAGCACTGTCTGAGGTAACTGTCACTCAACTACTTCTTCACTAACCTAGGCTCCACCCCCTTTTGGGACCTACTAAATAACCAGTCCCCCTATACTAAGGTGGCCTAGTCCTGTGTGTGTGTGTAACTTAAGACTCCACAGGTTAAACCCTAATCCAACAATTTACAGAGATAACACATTTATTGCAGAGTGTAATACCTCTCTGTGGCACCTAGCCAGAGGGGGCCACACATGCTTTAAATTTTGGCATCACTCTTAAAGTAATCCTGTCACCTCCAAAACGCCTCCTAAGCTAGCAAAACATGTCCCTGCACCATCCTATCACTAATCTCACACTCCTTTTGTCTCCTAAAAGCATCTGTGAAAGTGCATCAAAACGTTTTAATACTTACTCATTAGTTATTATAATTAGCAGTGACTATATTCTTTAGTCACCAAGGGGGCTGTTTTGCAGCTCCAGGATCACCCTGTCTCTGTGTGTTTTGCTGTGATGTGCAGGCATTGCCCTTCCCCCTCTCTATCACTCACAGAATGCAAATCATTAGTCCTGCCTTCAGTTTCAGTTTCACAGCAGCACAGACAGAGAGAGGGTGGATTGTCGAGTCTGCAAAACAACACCCCTGGTGACTAAAGAATATGGCCCCTGCTAATTATAATCACTAATGAGTAAGTATTAAAACATTTTTATGCACTTTCACAAGATGCTTTTAGGAGACAAAAGGAGTGTGAGATTAGTGAATTGATGCTGCAGGGACATGTTTTGATAGCTTAGGAGACGTTTTGGAGGTGACAGGATCCCTTTAAAATTTTTATTTATTTGCTTCCTATTTAACCATTGCACTGCTATGGTGACAAAACCCCTTAAATGGGTTTTCCCATGAACAAAGTTAATTTAAAAGTTCATTTTAATCAATAGATCTTGGAATAATAATAATTTTCACAATTGGATGTGTTTAATAAAAACATTCCTGTGCTGAGATAATCTTATAAATACATAGATGAGAAGGTGAAAACTGGGGCACAGGCTCCAACCAGGCGAATCAGCTCCTCTGTGAGGACTACAGCAGGTACATCCGTGTACTCCGGTGTTGCTCAGCCTATGTATAACATGTACATAGTAACTATTTAGTGAAGAAGACTTAGTCCATCTAGTTCAACCCATAGCCTAACATGTTGATCAGAGAAGCAAAAGACTTCGAAGCATGCATAAAAGAATTCAGGCAGCACTCACCGGTTTCTTTGAAGTGTTGTTTTAATTCTTTACGGGGTTACATGTGCAGGGAGGGAGGGGGGGTGCAGAGTCAGACAGTCGGCTGTTTCACACTGTATGTGCTTCAACAGGTCCAATGCGGCCATGACATAATGCCCCGCCTCTAACAGGGTGGTAACCAACGTCACTGCCGGTGTATTAAAGCAAAAAAGTACAATCTAATATATAAAGCTGAATGTGTGTATGTATGTGTGTGTGTGTGTATGTGTGTGTATGTATACCGGGATTGGCATCTACACCGTCGCAACTACAGCCACAAAATTTTGCACAGTCACACATCTGGACCCCGAGAGCATCATAGGCTATGTTGTGAGGCGAAATTTTACACCCTGCGCGTTCCAGTTCACCAAACAATTTTGCCCCTATCTACATAATGGAGAAAAAGTGAATGGAAAAGTGTTGGAGGAAAATCGACAGCTGTCAGCTATAGCCACAAAATTTTGCACAGTCACACGTCTGGACCCCTGGGAGAGTCATAGGCTATGTTGTGAAGCGAAATGTTAACCCCGCGCATTCCAATTCACCAAACAATTTTGCCCCTATCTACATAATGGGGAAAAAGTGACAGTTACCAGTTACCAGTTAACAGCACATACCAGCATATAGTCACTAAGGTGGGGCTCCAACATGAGATGTTCACCACGCACAGGGACATGTATACACACGCACACAAAGAGTAACAGCAAGTGTATAGTCGCTAAGGTGCAGCCCCTACATTGGATACTCACCACGCACCCGAACAAACACACACACACCACAAAGAGACACACACAACACAGACACACACACCCAAGGGGACACACACACACACCCTATAGCAACACATGCACTCACTCCACAGGGACACACACACACACACCACAAAGAGAACACACAACACAGATACACACACACCACACAGACCCCCCCACAGGACACACACACATAGCCACCCTATAGGAACACATGCACTCACCCCACAGAGACACACACACACCACAAAGAGACACACACACACCACACAGACCCCCCCCACAGGGACACACACACATACACACCTATAGGGACACATGCACTCACCCCACAGGGACACACACACACCACAAAGAGACACACACAACACAGAGACACACACACCCCACACAGACCCCCCCCCACAGGGACACACACAACATGCACACCCAATAGGGACACATGCACTCACCCCACAGGGACACACACACACACCCCACAAAGAGACACACACAACACAGATACACACACACCACCCAGACCCCCCCCACAGGGACACACACACATACACACCCTATAGGGACACATGCACTCACCCCACAGGGACACACACATACACACACCCCAGGGACACACACACCACACAGACAGACACAGATGTGCACAAATCAGGTCACACAACTCGCCTCATACGTGCGCTATCTTTAATTTCCAAACATAAACATCTGATTAAAAACAGCCAATGTGCAACACATGTGCCATATAGGGAATTAAGGCAGATGTCAGTCACATGAGCTGTCTATTATGTGTATGTGTGAGGTAACATACTGCCCAGCCAGGGGAAGGGTTTACTGTTGGCTGGAGATTTATTAGGCTGCCTATAGCAATCAATCACAGTTCAGCATCTATTTTCTTACAGGTCATTAATATGACATATTCAAATTCTATTTTGTTATAGCTAACATCAGTTATTTATTAACCCGGGCATAGCCGGGTACTACAGCTAGTTTAATATACAATCAAAGTTGATGCAACCATCCATTATATGATTAAGTTAATAAAAACTTCATATACAAAAATGTAAAGATGTAGTTTTTAAATCTACAAAAATCTGTGAATATAAATATTTATCAAGATAAACCTTGGCAAATCAAAACATCACTTTCTGATTCCTTTCAAAGTCATCAACTGCAAAGCTTCATCACCTGGGGTCTAAAGATAAGCACTACTGTGTCCCTCCAGCCACCTGTTGAATCAGCTCCGCAGCTGACTACAAAGGAATACCTATACTATATAATAATTGCCAGTTGCTGACATCCGGCCACTGTGCTACTATTCCGGCATGCACCGCAGCCGGATGCCAGTGCCGCGAGCGATGGCACGCATGCGCCATCGCGAGCCACAATGTCCCTGCAGCCTCAGACGGGATCTGTGCTCTGTGATCGGCTCCCGGTGTCTTCAGACGTCCAGAGCAATAGATCACAGAGCACAGATCCCGGCTGACGCTGCGGCTGCAGGGACCCGGGACCTCGTCTGCCTGGATGGTAGAGGTGAGCACAGACAGGGTGAGAGGAGGGGGCACGGAGGGAGCATAGAGGGGGCCCATATCCCCCTGCTGCACTGATACAGTGTGGCACATTGCTTGCACAGCTGCAGCGTCGGCACTTTGCATAAGTGCACAGGGAGTGGGCACATGACAGGGGGCCACACAGGACATACAGGGGCCTCAGAGGACACACAGGGGGCCACATAGGACTCACAGGGGGCCTCACAGGACAGACAGGGGGCCTCACAGGACAGACATGGGGCCACACAGGACACACAGGGGGCCACGCAGGACACACAGGGGGCCACGCAGGACACACAGGGGGCCACGCAGGACACACAGGGGGCCACGCAGGACACACAGGGGGCCCACCAGGCACACAGGGGCCCACGCAGGACAGACAGGGGGCCACACAGGACAGACAAGGGGCCACACAGGACAGACAGGGGGCCACACAGGACAGGGGCACACAAGACAGGACAGGGTCACACAGGACAGGGGCACACAGGACGGGACACAGGGGCACACAGGACAGAGGGACTCAAAACAGGAGCAGAGGATGGGGAGACAAGGCAGAGGACAGCGAGACACTGGGCCAAAGGACAGCGGGACACTGGGCCATAGGACAGTGGGACACTGGGCCACAGGACAGCGGCACACAGGGCCAGAGGACAGCAGGACACAGGACCAGAGGACAGGGCCAGAGAACACTGGCACACAGGGGCAGAGGACAGGAAGCACACAGGGCCAGAGAGATAAGGGGACACAGGGCCAGAGGACAGGGGGACACAGGCCAGAGGACAGGGGAGACAGCTAACCACTCAGCCACTCTATACAGTCCTAACCACTGTCCCACATGTACACTGCTCTCCATGAGCCACCATATACTGTGCTAACCACTGACCCACCATGTACAGTGCTATCCATTCAGCCACCATATACTGTCCTAACCACTGAGCCACCATATACAGTGCTAACCACTGACAACCGTATACACTGCTAGCCACTGAGCCAACATATACTGTGCTACCACTGAGCCACTGTATACTGTGCTAACCTGACCACCATAACAGTGCAACCACGACCACGTATACACTGCTATGCACTGAGCCACCATAAACTGTGCTAACCACTGAGCCACCGTATACAGTGCTAGCCACTGATCCATCATATACTGTGCTAACCACTGAGCCACCACTACAGTGCTAACCACTGACTCACCATATACTGTCCTAACCACTGAGCCATCATATACTGTGCTAACCAGTGGCGTAACTACCGCGTCACAGCGATCGCGGCTGAGACCGGGCCCGCCCCCTGGGGGGGGGCCCGTGCCCCATGCTTCCAGCCGCCGCCGCGACTGCGATAGTGCTGGACGAGGTGAGAGGCGGGAGTGAGAAGCCCATTCCGCAGGTGCCCGCCTCCTCTCCTTATGCAGAAGCCGGCAGACAGGTACTTGCGCTAGCACCATCCCCCACCCTACCTAAGGGGCCCCCGGAGGTACAGGGCACCAAACCTTGCGACGCTGCTTTAAATGGATGTGCGTCCCTCAGGACACACATCCATGTCACTGCACGGCGGATCCGCAGGCGGCTGATTACGGTCGCCAAAAGACTGGCAACGCGGCAGTTTTAAAATTCCCGCGGCCGCTGCTGCTGCACTGTGATGAGGTCATGTGACCTCCTCACAGACAGGATGCAGGCAGCTGCCGGCAGGAGCAGTGACGGTGAGTTACTGAAGGAACTTTTCTCTTTGCTCCCCTGGGCTCTGGGTTGGATTTCATCGCTGTAGTTACCTCCTGAATGGCTGCACTGTACCTGCTGATATGGTGGAGGGCTCTGTTACCAGCCTGTTACCTGGGGCAAGGTGATCCATGGCAGGGCAGTGTGGGCACAGTGCCCCATTCCTTATGCTATCCCCTAGCTTGTGTCTGCAGGGCACTGGCCAGAGCTGGGGGATGGATGGCCACTGTGGACTGTGATCTACAGCTCTGTAGTGTGAGTGATGTGTGTGTGTGTGTGTGTGTGGGAGTGTGTGACACAAATGTCTCTGGTGTGGCAAGTGCGGTTACGCCGGGTCCGGCACTTGCGGCCACGAAAAAAAAAGCTGCAAGCAGCATTTTTTTTGTGGACGCAAGTGCCGGATCTGCCGCATCCGGCAGAACCACACTTGCCGCACTGAACCACAAGCCTCATAGTGAATACATGGGGCTTCCAGTTCCGAAACGCAAGTGCGGCGTCATCTGCCGGATCGGCCGTAAACATCAGCAAAGCGGTGATGTGAAAGGGGCCTTAAAGTGTTTTTTTTCAGAGAAGTTTTGATAGAGCTGTGAGGCTGAATTATATTTGTAGGACTATGAGCTGCACTATATTATCTGGAGGGCTATCACGCTGCATTATATTATGTGGAGAGCTATGACGCTGCATTATATTATCTGTAGGGCTATGAGGCTGCATTATATTATTTGTAGGACTATGAGGCTGCATGATATTATCTGTAGGCTAAGGCTGCACTATATTATCTGGACAGCTATGAGGCTGCATTATATTATCTGTAGGGCTATGAGGCTGCATTATATTATCTGAGGGCTATCACACTGCATTATATTATCTGGAGAGCTATGACGCTGCATGATATTATCTGTAGGGCTATGAGGCTGCATTATATTATTTGTAGGGCTATGAGGCTGGATTATATTATTTGTAGGACTATGAGGCTGCAATATATTATCTGGAGGGCTATGACGCTGCACTATATTATCTGGAGGGCTGTCACACTGCATTATATTATTTGTAGGGCTATGAGGCTGCATTATATTATCTGTAGGGCTATGAGGCTGCATTATATTATATGGAGGGCTATCACACCATAATTTGCATATATTTTATTATTTGGGAGAGGGCTTATGGACGCTGCATTATATTATCTGTAGGGTTATGAGGCTGCATTATATTATCTGAAGGCCTATGACGCAGGAATGTATTATCTGGAGAGCTATATCGCTGTATTATATTATATGTAGGCTATGAGGCTGCATTATATTATCTGGAGGGCTATGAAGCTACATTATAATATCAGGAGGGCTATGAGGCTGCATTATATTATCTGGAGAGCTATGATGCTGCATTATATTATCTGTAGGGCTATGACGGCTGCATTATATTATATGAAGGGCTTGACACCATTATATTATCTGGAGAGCTATGATGCTGCATTATATTATCTAGAGAGCTATGACGCTGCATTATATTATCTAGAGAGCAGACGTTTTATTAGAACGCTGCATTATATTATCTAGGGATGAGTTATGGACAGACGCTGCATTATATTATCTGGAGAAACTATGACGCTGCATAATATTATCTAGAGAGGTATGACACTGCATTATATTAGCTGTAGGGCTATGAGGCTGCATTATATTATATGGAGGGCTATGAGGCTGCAGTATATTATATGAAGGGCTAGGAGACTGCATTATATTATTTGGAGGGCAATGAGGCTGCTTTATATTATATGGAGGGCTATGAGGCAGCATTATATTATATGGATGGCTACGAGGCTGCATTATTCTATGTGGAAGGATATGAGGCTGCATTTTACTATATGGAGGGCTATGAGGATACGTTATACTATAATGGAAGACCATATATACCAGGATAAGGGCATATTCCAGGAGGAGGACCATATATAGCAGGATGAGGGACATTAATACTTAATGAAGGGGAGAGGGGTCAATTCGTGAGTCTTTATAGGATTTAGAACGTTATATAGGGCCCATACATCTGACTAATGTGGGTGCGCGAGGAAAGGGGGGGGGGGGACCCAGGTCCAAATTTTGCACCGGGGCCCTTCAGACTCTAGTTACGCCACTGGTGCTAACCACTTAACCACTGTATACAGTGCTAACCACTGACCCACCGTATACAGTGCTAACCACTGAGCCACTGTATACAGTGCTAACCACTGAGCCACCGTATACACTGCTAACCACTGAGCCACCGTTTACAGTGCCAACCACTGAGCCACCATATACAGTGCTAACCACTGAGCCACCAAATACAGTGCTAACCATTGAGCCACCGTATACAATGCTAGCCACTGAGCCACCGTTACCAGTGCTAACCACTGTGCCACCATATACAGTGCTAACCACTGAGCCACTGTATACAGTGCTAACTGCTGAGCTACCGTATACAGTACTAACCACTGAGCCACCGTATACAGTGCTAACCACTGAGCCACCATATACAGTGCTAACCACTGACCCACCGTATACACTTCTATACACTGAGCCACCATAAACTGTGCTAACCACTGAGCCACCGTATACTGTGCTAACCACTGATCCACTGTATACAGTGCTAACCACTGAGCCACTGTATACACTGCTAACCACTGACCCACCATATACAGTACTAACCACTGAGCCACTGTATACAGTGCTAACCACTGAGCCACTGTATACACTGCTAACCACTGAGCCACCGTATACATTGCTAACCACTAAGCCACGATACTGTGCTAACCACTGAGCCACCATATACAGTGCTAACCACTGAGCCACCGTATACAGTGCCAACAACTGAGCCACCATATACAGTGCTAACCACTGAGCCACCATATACAGTGCTAACCACTGACCCACCGTATACACTGCTATACACTGAGCCACCATAAACTGTGCTAACCACTGAGCCACCGTATACTGTGCTAACCACTGATCCACCATATACTGTGCTAACCACTGAGCCACCACACAGTGCCAACCACTGACCCACCATATACTGTCCTAACCTATGAGCCATCATATACTGTGCTAACCACTTAACCACTGTATACAGTGCTAACCACTGAGCCACCGTATACAGTGCTAACCACTGAGCCACTGTATACACTGCTAACCACTGAGCCCCCGTAAACATTGCTAACCACTAAGCCACCGTATACAGTGCTAACCACTGAGCCACCATATACAGTGCCAACCACTGAGCCACCGTATACAGTGCTAACCACGGAGTCACCGTATACAGTGCTAACCATTGAGCCACCGTATACAGTGCCAACCACTGAGTCACCATATACAGTGCTAACCACGGAGTCACCGTATACAGTGCTAACCACTGAGCCACCATATACAGTGCTAACTGCTGAGCCACCGTATGCAGTGCTAACCACTGAGCCACCATATGCAGTGCTAACCACTGAGCCACCATATACAGTGCTAACCACTGAGCCACCGTATACAGTGCTAACCACTGAGCCACCATATACAGTGCTAACTGCTGAGCCACCGTATATAGTGCTAACCACTGAGCCACCATATGCAGTGCTAACCACTGAGCCATCATATACAGTGCTAACCACTTAGCCACTGTATACAGTGCTAACCACTGAGCCACCATATACTCCATATAAATCCCGCAACAACAGCGTAATTTCCGGAGAGAAGACTGTGCCATTCAGCGGCTATTTTTACGGCACCTGTTCATTACACCGCACTCCCGATGCAATAGCATTGGGTCTTTTTCTAGTAGCATTATAATCATGTCTGAAAAGGACAGATAAAACTCTGATATTCTTTATAAAGTGGAAACAAATGGGATACCCATCCAAATATAGACTTATTTATGCCAGAAAAAATATTATATTATACTACAGTAGCAAAAGACTAAGTTTAATTCCTGCCTTATGATATATCTATGCATATACATAGTTGATCGCAACCTGCTTTCACTAAATATTATATTACTAGCTGTGAGCCCGATGCAAATGCATCGGGTGTCTAGAATATTTTTAATTTTTTTTTTAGATTTTCAAATAATAATCCAATTATTCCAATGACATCTTTACACCAACTACATATATTAGTATGGTTGATATCATTTAAGGAAAATTGAACTATTATGTTGTAAGGGTCTTAGAACACAAAGTAGCAATACTTCTTAATATGTCAATTTTTTGAATTGATGAATTAACAGTACTAATATATGTATCAGCCACTTTGTGTCAGCCCACCAATCGCGTCAAGATGCCCTTACGCCTGGTGGGACCTACTCTAACTAAATCCGAATTGATATAATTTAGATATTTTTAATTGCTGGATTTTTCTTAGATTTTTTGAGGATTGTGATGTAAATAATAAAATTTTGTAAATTGATACAGAAGGAGTTACCAACTACAGACTTGCAGCAATATCCGTGCAATAACAAAAAAACTTGTAATTAACCTACAGTAAATGGAGTTAACATAGCTTCAGCAGGTGCATAAGATGCATCCACTAACTAACCACAGGTGACTGCAGTTGATGTGGATGACACTGCCACAACTATGTTGTCTGCACAAACTGCAAGTTAAGTACAAATTACATATATGCAATTATGAAAATTACAGCAAGTATGTTCTTGATAAGTCCTTCATGTACAATTATTATCATTTAGTATATTCCTCAACAAAGTGAAAAAATCTAAGAAAAATGTCGTGGTAGAATCTAATTAATAATTTATGTTTGTCCCTATCTATCTAAACATGTGGAACACACCTTGGTAATGAGATGTGTGTGAACAGCCGTCCCACCCATCTCTTAGCTGTTCACAAAAACCTCTCCCTTTAAAGAATAAGAATCAAATCTCTCAGCACGTAAAGCACTGGAGCTTAAAATAGTGGTTTCTATCACCCTGTGATAAAATCAGAATGATACACATCTCCAATGAAATCTAAAATGTGTTTTTCCACAAACATTGTATAAACTATGCACATAAAAAACTGAAATTGAAAAGACTAAACTAATTTTTTTTTTTTTTTTTTTTTTTTTTTTTTAAATAGAAAAGGTAAAAATATAAAATATGCAAAAGTTCATCCCAAAATATTCCGATAGACAATATTTTTGGTGAAGACTTTCTCACAGTTAGGCACCAATTTCCCTTGAATGCATGAATCCACCACTTTCACCTTCACATTGCATCGTCTCTTCACACGTGAGAAAGCCACATATAATTGTCCATGGCCAAAAACAGGTTCTGGCAAGTAAATCCCCACTTTCTCCAAAGTTTGTCCTTGAGATTTATTTATGGTCATGGCAAAGGCAGGCTTCACGGGAAATTGCCGACGTCTTAATTTGAAAGGCAATCCAGTCTCTGATGGACAGAGATCAATTCTTGGAATGAAGACTACATTTCCTTCATCCGAGCCAGAAATTACTTTTGCTTGTATCAAGTTGTCAAACAAAGCAATAATAATCATCCGAGTCCCGTTGCAAAGTCCTTTTCTGCTGTTAAAATTACGCAAAAGCATTATAATTGTACCAACTTTTAATTTCAGGAGATGAGAAGGCATTCCTGTTGGTGTTAGAGAATTTAGAAATTCCACAGGATATTGTTCAGGATTTTCCGTCTCATCTGGATCAATGGAATCATGGCTCATATATTCCATGTATTCTCCAGGAATACAATCCATCACTTTTGAATTGATCAAATCCACAGCGTCATTTTTGGGACAAAGAATGGCATGTGATGCAGCATTCTGAATACTTTCATCATTATTCACATCAATGACAATGTTTTCACCAAATATGTCCAAGATTAAAGAGCCAGTGCAGATCATGTCTTGCGGGATCTCAATGACATCATCACCAAGGTTGTAATCATTGGACAATTCTCCATTTCCCAATTGAATTAACCAATTGCTATATTCAGAATCAATGGAGCGCATGTTGTTAATGAGCGGCAATTGATTGAAAAGCTGCCATTGTCGTGAATATTTAATGCAGCTCTCTACAATGTCTGTCCTTGTTCCGTGGGAGATGATAGGAAGACACTGCCGAAAGTCTCCTCCCAGAACAATGACTTTCCCTCCAAAGGGTAATTTATTTTTGTTGAAGACATCAGTTGTCATGACATCCCGTAATAATTGATCAATTACATGCAAAGCGTATTTTGACAACATAGTAGACTCATCGATGATGAAGAGTTTGGTAGTCTTCAAATGTTGGGCCGCATCAGTATCATTTTTGATTCTTGAAACGGATGTCTCATTAATTGGTATTGGTATGCCATACAGTGAATGGATAGTTCTTCCTCCTTGCAATAGATTAGCAGCAATCCCTGTACTGGCTGCAGGTGAGACAACTTCTCCTTCTCCTCTCAGTTCATGAATCAATAGATGATACAGATATGTTTTCCCACTTCCACCGGGACCGTCAAGGAAAAAGCACTTTGGCTTATCACTTGTATCCTCTAAAGCTTTATGGATTGCAGTATAGGCCAAACGTTGTTGATCATTTAAGGTGGCTTTCATTTCATGTGCTCTTACTAACTCTTCTTCTTTGTTGTATTGAGGACGAATGTGTGGTTTTCTTTTTGGGCGTGGCAGATTAAAATCAATGAAATGTTTAGCATGAAATTTTAAAACATGTTCAACATCAGTCATGGCATATCCTTCACAATGCTCACAATCATCAGTGTCAGGGTGGTAGGCATGGCAGTAATCTTGAACGAAGTGTTGTTTAAATTCTTGCCACAACTCCAGGGGATGATTAGGAGGACCAAAGACACATATATACGCAAACATTTCACGGAGCTGTGCAGGCATATTGAGAACACAGGCATCCAATAAAGTTTTTCTCCAAACACTGTCATCGAAGAGCAATCCAAGGGCTAATGCCGCCTCTTTAAACGTTGGGTATGTGACTTCCTTAACAGTCTTAAGGTTATCAAAACTTGTAGCTCCTTTAACATGGAGTAACAACAGCCTTAAAAAATAACGTTCTTGTTCTTGAATACTAACAGTGTAGAGCCTACCAATGACTGAAGCACCTCTTCTCCTTCTAACTTCCCATGCACCTTCTTTCCAAACATAATGCTCAGGAATTTGACGATATAAGTACTCCCGAGCTTTGGGATCATTCTCATTGAGGGTAAAGTAGGCCATGAGTGTTGATTGTCTGTCCATTGAATAACTGATGTTGTCCGCAGAATCACCCTCGTGAAAAAAAAGTGATTGTGAATGAGGCAGATGTACTGCAAGACGAATAATGCTGTGAGATTGTCTATGCATTTGGAAAGCAAAGATTCGCCAAGCTGCCTCTGGTGCACTGACATATCTGGAATCCATGAATTTATGAGTTTCATCGTGTCTGATGTTGGTTTCACAAATTTCCACATTGGCTTTGTCATGACCTTTGTACACATATTTGAAGAGGTATTTTACGCTCTGAATGGAAGCACATACTTCCACATTGATATGGCACTTATATTTTAATAGAAGGAAAGGGTTATATGGAACCACCCAAGAATTATCAATCATCTTGGAATGGTGTGGAAAAGAAGGTCCTTCGTTTCTTTGATAACTTGGATATGCATCCTCAGGTATAACAGTTTTTGTTTGAAACTGTTTTGGAAAATTTTTTTTACACTTTCCATTCTCCATACATGGAGAATTGGGATTGTGTTGTCCACAGGGGCCATGGATCATGTGTTGCATGACAATTTGATGGAGCAGAGGGTAATGTGATGGATCAGGAATTTCAGCCCAAACAGTATTGTCCACTTCCACCTCAGTTCTTAGTTTTGAGTTGGCATCCAGAATAATTAGAATGTGAGCATGTGGTAGGCCTCGCTTTTGAAATTCTATCACATGAACCATAGCACAAACCTTGCCAAATAATCCAGAATTAATATCTTTCAAAAGGGCTTCAAGTTTAATCCTGAATACACGGGCCACTAAATCCGGGCGATGTTCAGCACGCTGCCATGGCTGTAAATTGTTTACAATTTCACTCCATTTTGGATTGCAGGTCATCGTTATAAAAAGATCTGGTCTTCCAAATTTAGTTACAATCGCCATGGCATCTTGATACCTCTGCTGCATGTTTCGGGGACTTCCCTCAAAGGAAGATGGTAAAATTACGGTTTTGCCAATGGGGATTCCTTTTTCTACGGATTTTCTCAGCAAATGTTCTTGAAGGAGACAATAATCTTCCACCTTCAAATCTTTCTGGTGTTGTCGTATAAAATTTAAACGATTGGCCTCGATCTTAACATAGGCATCCACCAAGTACTGCTGTGTCAGTTTTCCTCCATTAAGGACAGGATTGAATTCTGCCCGTACTGACAGCAAATAACAGTAATACTGGAGCTGTGTCACCCTGCGAGGATTTTGGCCTTGGTGTATGAGTGATTCATGCCACCCTTGCTCTCCATGAGGGAAAAACAATGGATACAGTAATGCATCCAAATTACTGTGTAAAATACTTATTTGCTGTGTTTTGGGGGCCAACGGATTATTTGTGTCTGGTTTTAGATGTATTAAAATGTCTCTATTAAATGGTGGCTCTCCATCAGCATTTTCAAAGATGACTGCAACTTCATGGACAGTAGGGTTGTTATACCGTCTTGGGTCTTGCTCTCTGTCTTGTTTAATTGCCATGATGATATGAGGCATTTTTGTGCCATGTTCAAATGCTTTCTGTTCTTCCTCTTCCTCCACTTGCCGTAACATTTTGTAGGCTGAAACAAAGGGATTAATACCTTCCAATTGCTCAGCAATAATTCTCATCAAGGCTGGATTACACTTGAGATTTTCTGGAGACTGTAGGCGTTGTTCAGTAGCAGTAGCACTATCCAAAATATAGAGCTGTGCATATGCTGGAACTTGACCTTCAGCGGGGTGGAGAGTTCCAGTTCTATGGTAAATTTGGCCGTGAATCCGGAAACAATAAGGACCGTGTCCAGGTGGTTGCGAAACACTTGCACCCATCGAAGCAAATGCAAAGGAACTATTAATGCTCCTGATATTCTCCATGAGATTTTTACTATATGGGCTGTCTCCTTTTAGTAAAGTAGTGAAGAGCTCAGGGTACTGAGGTAATGGTACCTTAACTTTGCCCTTGTGACAACAAAGGGAGAACTGTCCATCAGATGGCCTTTCAGCCTCAAAATGTTGTGCTTCACAATGTTCACATAACACATTCATGGGCCCACAGGTATGTTCTAAAATACTGCTATCATCATCAGTAAAGCCAATAGGGATTAATGACGTTGGTGAAGTGAGCAACCGATGACGTTTTTTGTAGATGCCTACAAAAATAAGGCGTAGCTGTGTAGAAGTTTCAACACATTCAAGAAAAGAAGTAGTGACTGAAGACTTATTCCTGAGGTTTTTTTTTTGGCGTAATTGACGCTGTGAGGCAGCCAAATGGGCCAAACGGCGTTGTTTTGAGGTAGGTGACATAATTTGTAAACGCTTGACTTTAGCCAATTTGTGTCTTGTGATGGCAGAAGCAATCTTGTCTGTTCTTGTTTTAGAAGAACCTTTGCACTTCACTTTACCCGTGCCAGATGTTGTAGGCAGTTGAGTTTCCAAAAGTGTTGGAGACACAGATATAGACGCCATATCAGAGGTAGATGGTTTTCCTTGCACCTTCACCTTTTTTTTTTTGCGGCCAGATGTTGTAGGCAGTTGAGTTTCCAAAGGTGTTGGAGACACAGATATAGACGCCATATCAGAGGTAGATGCTTCTCCTTGCACCTTGACCTGTTGTTTTTTGCGTCTTTTTCGTTCCACCTCAGCTTTTTTGGCCAACCGACTGCTTCTTTTTTCAGCAGACTCCTTTGCAATTCTTTTATTCATATCCTCCTTGAGCTTAACCAAACGGAGACATCTTTTTTCCGGATCTTCCTGCTCACGCTTCTTGCGCTGGCGTGCAGCATTCTTAGCTCTAACAGAGCTTTTTGGTTTGTCAGAGCTCATATTGAGCACACTACAGCAAAATGTATGCAATAATAGCTACAGTATATTATTTAAGGAAGCAATCAATATACATTCTGCATAGCAATATAGTCAAAGTAGTAATATTTATATTGATAATTGTTATTATATCCAATATATTTTTATATATAAATTATATCATAAAAATATATCCAAAAAAATAACATCATCATTTTTCGTAATTCGCAGGAGATGCAGTAAAAGAACCACATCTGCCGCGTTAGCCGCATTACCGTTACACTTATGGTGCGCTTGCGTTTTTTGC